>OZ010571.1:155905055-155980055 GCA_963932145.1 Acanthosepion lycidas
TCTACCTAGATGCAATTGACAGATTTTCATTGCGTCACATGGCATTATAAACAATGTCCGTATTAATATATGTGTACGTAAATTGTTGCATTTATTTATTTATTTGACTCTTATTTAACAAAACAGACATCGGTTCTCAGAATATTCCTTCTACAATAAAGTACTGAAAGGTTCCCGACTTGACCATTTCCCAAGATGCAATCTTTTAGAATCCATTCTTGGACGAGTCAAGAAATTATGAAGACCCATTCATATATATGTTAGAAATGTAGATCCTTCCAGAATTAGGAGTGTGAGCGCCTAATAATTTAACTAATGCAGAAAAGGTGATTTGAATGTATTCAAAAATCAGTCAAGAATTCACCCTTGAAAGTAATTGTATTAATTTAAAGAAAACAGATATATGGATTCAGGAAAAAGAGAAAAGGAAAAAATCATAAATAAAATGCTCTGTAAGGATACATAATAAGCTGAAAATTAATAACGCTACACCGGGTGAGAAGTAGAGAAGGAATATTCACATTTGCATTTCCCCCATTATGGGTATTATTATTTTCCTGATACAATAACATCGTAAATCCCGGACGGAACGGAATGACTGAAAGGAAAAGGAATGACAAGATATACACATAACTATATATACAAGTGTCCCACGCAGAAAAAGCGGTCACTATGGGGGCGACGGAAGATTTCCACGGCTACGAAGGGGTGCATCTATCAAGCTATTGTTCGGACTATCCTTCTCTATGACTGCGAAACGTGGCCACTTAGAGCGGTTGACCTACGAAGGCTTGAATTGTTCGACAACGATTGCCTTCGGTGCATTCTACGATGCCACCGAATCGATCGTGTGCCCACAACCACTCTACGTCGTCGCCTGAGTTTCCGTCCTCTTCCACCTGTCCTGCTCGAGCGTCATCTCCGATGGTTCGACACGCAGCTAGACGCCCGGAGGGAGAGCTCATCCGCAATGTACTTCTCCCTCCTTCTCTTCCTGGCTGGCAAAAACGTGTCGGTGGGCAGCTGAGGACGTGGGCTAGAACAATCAAGGACGATCTAGCAGTACTATCGGGTTCACAAGTAGTTGGTCTTCGACGATGGATCGCGATTGGCTCGCCATTTCGTTTGACCTGGCTCAGGATCGGCGAGCGTGGGCAGCGATGGTCCGTGATGCTGTACTTGCTCGGGAGGAAGTCGGTTCAACCCGACCAGGGTGAAAACCGATACAAGTCAAGTCAAAGTTAAGCTACGCAGAAAACCAGAGTGTAATGAGAAACAAAAAGGGTCCAACATATAATATAGAGACACTCCTGTGTCTTCGAATTCCTCTAAAACTCTTCTGAACGGCCTCTTTGTTGGTGAATGCTGCCATAATCCTAGCCTTCAGTCCATCTTTGTCGTTACAAGGAGTTTTCTTGGTCTCTCGTTCAACAGAGCCTCACACATAATAATCAAGCGGGTTACAGTTTTGGGAGTTAAGTGGCCAGGTGAAATGGTCGCAGAAATTGTCTGACATACATGACTGGATTCTCCTGTGTGGCATGGGGAAGAGTCCTGTTGCCAGAACTTCCAGCAGTCACCCTTTTGAGCAAGGGCGACACTACCTCCTCAAGGCACTTGATGAAGGCCTCCGTGTTGAGTTTGAGAACTTCACCAATAAATTCTGGAGTTTTTTTCTTATCAGAATGATCAGAGTGAGTTTGCCGAGCTGCCGTACCTTCGTAATCATCATTAAACTCATCCAACTCTTTCCGAATCCACTGCAATGTAAGGACAGTTTCCTTAAAAACGACTGACAAGGTATTGCTATTAAGTTTTTTATTTATTTTTTCTTATTTTCGTATAATTTCTTTTCTAGATATAAATAATATAAAAATTGTACGAATGTTCTGTATGTCCAAGTACTTTCGATAATTCTTTTAGCAATTATCAAGTAGAGTTGTGCATTTCTTTATAATCTTTCTAAGGGAAAATTCATCCTGCTTGTAGTTACGTTTTATTTGATATTTATAAAAATGTTATTTGTTTTTATTTTTATATTCATTGTTTCTACTGGTTTTATCAGAAAGAAATAGTCTAATTTAGTGATTTATGAGGTAATTCGAAAAATCTTTATAACTAGCGTCTTTTTCACGTTGTTGAGTTCTTGAAAGAAAAGCGAACAAGATGATGAATCCTCATGCACACTCTTGCAATGAAAAATGAAATTACTCTTTGATAATGTCTAAAAGAACAGTCGAGAGCGCTTGGATACAAAGAACATTCGTAAAATCTTTACATACTTTATGTTCAGAAAAGAAAATAATTATATGAATACAAGAAAATTTAATTAACCATCTTTAACGCAGTACATTGTCAGTCGCCTTTAATGAAACTTGTAGAAAAGAAGAATTGCTGCCCAAATACATACATACATACATACATATATATATATATATATATATATATATATATATATATATATATATATTTGTATCTCATATATATGGATTGAATTATTTTATCTTTTTCATATTAATATGACCCGCTTAATATTCTATAACATTCATCACTTTTTCATTGCTGATTTTGATAAAATTCTATTGTTTCGACTTAAAATAACTCGCACTAATTTGTTTTTCTTTTCATATACATTGTTAGAATGTAATATATCTTTTCAGTTACTATCAGGAAAAGCTGAACAGTATTCATTTATTCGATACCGAATACAACTTTACCGAATTATGCTGTACCATTGTCTTGCATGAACTTTTTCCTTAGCTTAAATCTTCTTGATTACGACCGGCACCACTTAAAAATCTTCTTTTCCAAAACTGACAATTCATTCAATGCACTTATCATGACAAAATCAGAAACATTGATTTTGCTATTGAAAATGATAGCCGAAAGCGTTACTCCGTTTCCAAGCTCATGCCTTTTAAGTCGTTAGTTGACTATTTTCATGAAGTTTGAAGGTATCAGGTCACTTTAATATAGCTCTATACTCATCACTGAAAATTCCTTTTGAAAAATAAATCTTTGTGAACTACTTTATCCAGCACAAATTATTAATGTTTGTGATGTTTTTTTTAATGATAAACTGCCATTTTTCATATGTGTAAGCGTTCTTTTAATATTACACATCTTTCCAGCTGAATTCGCAACATTTTTGCAGCTGCATTCGCAACAACATCTTCAAATATTTATTGTTTCACAAACCACTTTTCTTCCTTATTAACCTTTTAATGTTTCTCAAATCTCTTTACAACATTCTTAAAGACATTTTTTCTTGTTCTTATCTTGCTATTGTTTCGATTTCTTTATTGCATGCTTCGATAACGTCAAATTGGCAGCTGATATCGAAAATAGCCTCCAGTCTGTTGTTAACTGGAGAGAAAATGGCTTTTTAACACTAACGCCTTCAAAATTAAACTTTTATTTTCCATTAGTTTAATAGAACCTTTTCTAACCTTCCATTAACAGGAATATAGCATCAGGAAAAAGAGAGGAAGAGAAAAATTATTAGGGTAGTAAATCGTTGCGTCTTTTCGATCTAAAGTATTCCTCTGATATAAAATGGAATGGTTATATCAAAGTCAAATGATAAGCCTGATGTTAGAAAAGTTGGTTCACTGTGTCGTGCCAGACAATTTTTCTTGCCAAAATCTATCTGGCACATTTGTCCCATCTGAAGAGAATCGAAATTCATGAAGTAAGCCGACTGTTTGGCATTATTACATCATTTCAGACTGAAATCAATAATATTCTTGATTTCTGTCCCAGTCAAAGAGAAAATTTCTACATATCAGAACAATGCCAGGTAGGTGAATAACAAAGGGGGAAATTCTATGAACGTTTTTTGTCCGCTAAAAGGAATTCATCAGACTATCTATATTTCTGAGATGACGTATTATGTACACTATTTACATTATTCGGACTATTGTCCTCATCTTTGTTGCCATATTTATTACAACGTTTCGGCCTTTCAGTATCTGTCTATATTTCTGAGATGAGATATTATGTACATTATTTACATTATTCGGACTATTTTCCACATCTTTGTCGCCATATTTATTACAACGTTTTGGCCGTTGTACGCTCCGGCCTTCTTCAGGTGATTGGAATGTCGAACTTAATCCTTTATTTCGCTCACTGGGGTAGACTGTTCTAGTTCCACGTGCCATATTTAATGGATGTCAGTTATCAGTTATCTCCTGTTAATTTCCCTCTGAAAGTTCTCCACTGCCTTAACCGGGTATTGAATTCACATGAAGACAATAGTCCGAATAATGTAAATATTATTCATCAGAATAATGTGGTGGAATTTTAAATATATGTAGCGCGAGTGGCTGATAGAAATTTAAACATCAGTTGTAATTATGAAACGTAGAGAAACGATATAGGATATAAAAGAAAAAAATTTGGAATTATAGAAAAAATATAAGAAAAAAATTTATATATATAAAAAAAAAAGATATAGGAAGGCTAAATTTGAAATTTTAAGATACCCTGGCGTCTGATGTGTCCAGACGCGCAACTTAACCGATCTCATTCGATTCTCAATGCTTTTGTTTTGGTCGCAGTTTTATTTAAATATCCCACATTGTGACTCATTCAGAAAGGTAGAAATGTTGTAAGAATCTTACAAAATTCTTACAACATTCATATGTCATTCAATTAAACAGATGTTTAGCATGAAGCAATTGTGTGTGAGGGTGTCTCTTGTTGGTGAATATATTTGCTGTCTCAAGGTAAGGATTCTCTTTCTATGATGCAAGTGTTCCATTTCTCAGCGTCTAATTCTTGTATAGGTTTATACCCAAATTTTTCACAAGATTTGTTCTTAAAAACCTAACTTATACACGATTCTGTCTTTTATAGCAAATCTCTTTTCGAGCCTTTTGGCTTTTTAGACTTCTGACTCTTTTAAGCAACCCCCGCTACTTGTTCTTGTGCGTATATCATATTTACTGTCTTGAAAGTCGTCCAAACGCAATTTTTGGCAAATATTTCGATAAATTGCTGCTTTTACCAATTCCATTATATACTGGTCTTTCTCCAATCTCTATTTGCATTCCATCTCTGGATCATATTAAGAAAATACCTCCTTCTGGGCTTTCCATTAAAACAACAGTGGTTAATGTTTGAAGATAGTTTAGCAGACTACAACTTAGAATAATGTTTCTGGTATGAGACAGTTTAATTTTCTTTAGTATAATACAAGTCATAATATTTCTCAGTGTCAGTAAATCGATAATTATTCCCCACCTAAAAATGATTTTAGGACGTCAGCGCTAGAGTTCAAAACTGAGAAAATTTTTTCTAACTACCAACACTTACCTCAGTATTCTTACTAACGTTTAGTATAGATAATCTTAAATCCCCAGCGGATTTTTAATTTTACTTTTTACTTTTTTGACAGTATCAAGTGTCATCAGATAAGATCCTGATATATATATATATATATATATAAATATATATATATATAATTATTTATTTAAAAAAAAAAAATATAACATAAATATGTTATAAAATCACTACAAAAATAGCCATTTTGTTTCAACACCCTCGGTGTCTTATCAAGTGATGAGGTTGAATGGTTTTACATTCAACATCATCACTTGATATGACACCGAAGGTGTTGAAACAAAATGGCTATTTTTGTAGTGATTTTATAACATATTTATGTTATAATTTTTTTTTTAAATAAATAATTATATATATATATTTTTTTTTTTTTTTAAATAAATAATTATATCTGCTCTACTTTGTATTGAGCACTCTTTTAAGAATAGTAATTGTTGGTTATTGGAATTCATTCCATATACACCAACCATATACTTGGGTATATATATATATATATATATATATATATATATATATATATAAATAAAAAGAATAATTACACCTTAGCTAACGCGTTTCTTCCTCTGATTGACATTATCAAGACAAGTGTAAGGGTTTTATTTTGCAACAAATATTTATAAATAGAAGTAAAAATATCTTGACTTTTTTAGAATTGTTAAATTGAGGAACGCTCAAAAATATACTTCAGTCGAACTTAAAGTCAAGGTAAGTTATGGAAGATGCTAAGTCATTTAATTTAATATCTAATGAATAAAAGTGAGTAAATGTTGTTATTGTTGTTGCTGTTTTGTTTTATAATTTAATTATTATTTCTATTACTTAATTTGAGGTTAATTTATGTGTAATCAAATTTTAATTAATAGGTTTTGGATTTAACCGTTTACATTTAATTTTTACATCGCTATAATCATGTATGTTGACTTAGGAAATTGGTATTTCTTTTAGGAAGAAAATAATTAATAAATCCGAGACGCAGATTTATATTTTGGTAATATTCGATAGCGGCACTCTCAAGAATTTTCTTTCTAAGTTATTTTCTGTTTTAATAAGTGTGGCATTCTTTAGATCGAAGTTGTGATTGATCTTATGTATGACTAACAGATTTGATGAATCGTTGTATATAAGATCGTTTTTGTGTTCATAGATACGTTTTATTTTCATTTCCGTAGGTTCCCCAATATATTGTAAGACACAATTGTGACAGGATATTAGGATTATTATTGATACGGATAAGTTACGCCCCACATAAATCAGTCGGTACATTAGCCAAAATGTTAAACCCAAAACTAGCTCTTCGCTTGTAAAATAAAAATCAGGTGATCTTTTAAATGAGTTAAGAAAACATAGACATAAAACAAAATATATGACTAGATTAAATATAATTTTTCCTTTTCTCTGTATTCATATTGTATTTTTACAGCTATATAATTTTAGTTGTATCTAAATTTCTACACATAAAAAAAACGCCCCAAAACAAACTTACGTACCCAGTAAAGAGATCGAGACCTAGATTCCTATGGCAAGCAAAACCGCTTACCAACGTTAAATCGTATGATAGTATGGCTCTAGTCGTAACTCGAGTTTCACATTCATGCGATCTTCAAACGACTTAAACAGAAATGGAAGAAAGGAGGAACTTTATATGAATCGCCCTAAAGCATTACGTCAAGAAAAAAATCTTTAACACACACACACACACACACACACACACACACATATATATATATATATATATATATATATATATATATATATATATATATATATATATATAATAATAAAAAGGCTTAAACACTAATATTCCATAGAATATTAGTGTTTAAGCCTTTTTATTATATCCTTACTCTGTCCTGGGCATTGAGTTCTACCTGCATTCTATCCTCTTGGAGTTTTTTATTAAAAAAATATACATGTATGTGTATGCACCTATGTATATATATTTATATATTTTGCATATGTATGTGTATATTTATCATTAATATTAGCTATATATATATATATATATATATATATATATATATATATATATATATATATATAGATAGATAGATAAATAGATATGGCGAAAAAACAGTGAAATTTAAATATCGCTTTTTCTATGTTCTATCTATCTATCTACATATATATATATATATATATATATATATATATATATATATATATATATATAGAGAGAGAGAGAGAGAGAGAGAGGGGTGGGGTCGGATACCAACAGTCTTTCTAAATGTATGGAACTAAATTCATAATTTTAATTTTTGCCCCCCAAATTATTACTTAACAAATGAAAGTCCAAAGGGTGACTCCAGAGGATAATAAAAAGGGAGATGTTACGAAGAGCAACAAAGGACAGAAAGTTATGGAGAGCCATTGTCACGAACGACTTGATCATACATGTTACACTCAAGGAGAAATGCAAAAGGTGAGTTTTTAACAGGTTTCGTGAGTATCTGTATTTGAACAAATTTCTCATTATCCACAGAATCGTTTCATGAATTTTCTTATATACTTTAAAATTCGATCACATCATAGAATATACCTACATCAAATCCAGTCTTGACTCATTAAAAACTTCAGAGGAAAAATTATCCCTACATCTGACATCAAATTAACTCATTTGATACCCACAAGCGGCCGGTCGAACAGTTGGCCAACACTTGGAGGCCTCCCTGCGGCGTTTACTTTCCTTTGTCGGAAATACGGCGTAGTTCCAATATTTGAAAGTGAGGTTTGTTCAGGCAAGAAATCTGATTCACTCTGCGCCTGACTGTTCGTTTTCTTTTAAACTCGTCAATATTACGTGTGCGATGATGATTACAGACTTAGTTTCCATTAAGAATCAGGATTTTTCAATTTGATTTTACCCTTTTATAATGCTCTACTAACATCTTTACTGAATAAAATTCAAAAGAAAGACAAGTCATCCTTACTGCAATAGACTGACAGATATAAAAGCCAGATTATATTTGCTAATATCATCGTGAAGTGAGCGTTACCATAAATCTCATTTCACCGCATAATAATCTATTTCTCAGTTAATTTTCGTACAATATTCTAATATATTTAAAATAGTAAAATGGTTGCTTCATTGCACACACACTCATGCTAATCGATATGATATTGAGCCTTTTCCTTTCAAAGGCATTAAATTATTTGATATGTTTTTGTTCAAGCAGGAATTACCAGTTTCAAAAATGAAGAACGCTTCAGATATAAAACTTCGTCTCACCATCACGTCCACCGCTAATGCTTGACCCTCATACGTCGAATCTCGACGGGAGAGTCGATCATATATATATATATATATATATATATATATATATATATATATATATATATAAAGTAATGCATTAGCATATTAAATCGCAGTACAAGTGCGATATTATGGTGATCAAAACACAATGTGAACGATGGTTAACTACTTTTGATGTAACAAATACTAT
This sequence comes from Acanthosepion lycidas, assembly GCA_963932145.1. Classification (NCBI taxonomy): domain Eukaryota; kingdom Metazoa; phylum Mollusca; class Cephalopoda; order Sepiida; family Sepiidae; genus Acanthosepion; species Acanthosepion lycidas. The sequence continues at coordinate 155,913,842 of OZ010571.1, forward strand.
TGTATATTTGTATCATGGAAGATATCGTTTACTATAGGATAGTAAATATGTTAGTATCCTTGATAGGAAAGAAAGAATACAAGTCAGGCGAAATAATAAAAAAGGGTTGTATTTCATATCCGAACAGTTTAACTTTTGTATACTTGATATTGTTAACGCAATGCTTTGTTTGATTCATCCTTTAACCCTAAAATAAATTTGTCTTTCTTTCATTTTCCTGAGAAAAATATATAATGACAGGAATACCCCTGTTAGAATAATCAATGTCAATAACACTTGATACACCATATAATCAGCCAAACATTTCCAAATATAAACCTAAAGCCAAAACCTTAACAACATCTCTGTCGCGAATAAAATTAATTTCCCGAATAATATTTGCTAGATTACTAATTCGTCTCAAAGTTATAAGCAAAATATATCATTATTAATTTAGACTAATTAATGCCCCGTTTTCAGCCTAAATCTCGGATCTTCAATCATAAGGTAAGTACTATAAGTTTAAAAATCAATCTCTGATGAAATTTGAAGTCGTATTTCTTGAAGAGTCTTATACAGATGCCTTAGCAGTGGTGTATTTCTATCTAAATAAACCGACACTCAAGTGGATATTTCCCCGATCACTATAATCTAAACCTGTTCAATTAACCGTTATCTTCCCCACATATCAGTATAAACTGTGCCTCTTACTATGTCACACTGTAAAAAAAAAATTCTTGATCTAAATAAATAAAACCAAACATTTTATAAAATCTTATAAATTCAGTATCTGTCTATATTTCTGAGATGAGGTATCATGTACACTATTTACATTATTCGGACTATTGTCCTCATCTTTGTCGCCATATTTATTACAACGTTTCAACCTTTCAGTATCTGTCTATATTTCTGAGATGAGGTATCATGTACACTATTTACATTATTCGGACTATTGTCCTCATCTTTGTCGCCATATTTCTTACAACGTTTCAACCTTTCAGTATCTGTCTATATTTCTGAGATAAGGTATTATGTACATTATTTACATTATTCGGACTATTGTCTTCATCTTTGTCGCCATATTTATTACAACGTTTCGGCCTTGCAGTATCTGTCTATATTTCTGAGATGAGTTATTATGTACACTATTTACATTATTTGGACTATTGTATTCGATCCAGTGACAGGACCCAAAGAGTGTGAGTTCAATACAGTGGAGAACTTTCAGAGGGAAATTAACAGGAGATAACTGATGACTGACATCCATTAAACATGGCACGTGGAACTAGAACAGTCTACCCCAGTGAGCGAAATAAAGGATTAAGTTCGACATTCCAATCACCTGAAGAAGGCCGGAGCGTACAACTGCCGAAACGTTGTAATAAATATGGCGTACAACGGCCGAAACGTTGTAATAAATATAGCGACAAAGATGAGGACAATAGTCCGAATAATGTAAATAATGCTTATAAATTCAGTTTTATATTAGAAATAATGCGTTATTCTGGTTAGAAACTGTTTTTGTTTCGCAAGTTACGGTTCCTAAAGTTTATGGGTCTTTTTCCAGATTATAATAGCAACTCTATTAAACTTCAACTTTATGTGTTATGATAGATAGGCGACTAGATAATACATCAGTCTTGAAGATGTCAATATTTTAAAATTCTGTATTTTTCAATAAAACACCGTTGGTTTAGTATTTTAAATATAAAATTGAATTAAAAAATAACTTGAATTTTTTTCCTTTATTTTTTTTTATCTGTTGTCATGCGTTATTTGCGTGTTTAACAACAATCCTGTTTTTATATTCACGTATTTTCAGATTTCCATAGTGAACAATTTAGCCGACATGATTTTATCTTATATATCTGTCTATATCTCTGAGATGAGATATTATGATTACTTACATTATTTACATTATTCGCACTGTTATCCTCATCTTCAACGCCATATTCACAACGTTTCGGCCGTTGTACGCTTCAGCCTTTATGTCTATGTCTCTCTATATATCTGTCTATATCTCTGAGATAAGTTATTATGATTACTTGTATTATTTACATTATTCAGACTGTTATCCTCATCTTAATTGCCATATTAATAACGTTTCGGCCGTTGTAGGTTCCGACCGTCTTTAGGTGATTGGAATTTCGAACCGAACCTTTATTTCGTCCACCGAGGTAGACACTTCTAATTCCACGTGCCATGCCTCTTCCGGATGTCTCAGTTATTTCCTTTTAATTCAATTCTCCAAGTTTTGGTTCAACACTCCTGTGGCCTAGTATTGGATTGGACTCACAACCACTTGTGTCTAGTCACTGGATCTAACCAACGTCTTTATCCATTGAGTCAATGTCTCCTTGAAAACACATTGCTCAGCTTATATGGCTTAGGTATTAAAATAAAAAATTTCCAATTTGTTTCATTTGAGAAATATAACTCACACATTGCTAATAGGCAGTTCATCTTCACTCGGCCTATGTAAATATTGTAAATGTAAACAAGAATATCCTGTAAATATTTTATATATAATAAGTAGTAGATAGGTTTGTCAATAGGAGTAGATAGGTCCGTCTATCATCCGATTCACATTTTCCCGGTATTTTTTTTCTTTTTCTTACACAAGTAGAGGTTTATCCCTTGTTTACTGCTTAGGATTACGTTTCAGGTTCCTTCTAATGTCTTTTCATTCTGTTTCACTTCCAGTAGCCGCTTGCGTCTTAGTGGTATTATCGCCTTGCTTGGGGTGAATTGATTAAAAAAATTACATGGATAGAAAGAGTTTATTTCGAATATATATTGTTTTTCTCTATTTCTGATGGATTCCACAGATGAGCCATGTTCTCTAACAAGTTTATTAGATTTTTTTACGACTAGTTAAAAAAGAAATAGGTCACATAAATAAGCGATCTCATGTTGAATTGACAGTTTCAATCAAGTGTGCAAGAAAACCTGTCTCATTCGATTAAGAGTTATAGAGAAAGGCCATATTGACATGTGATGAGACCGTTTTTTATCTCCGGAACCGGAAGAGGAAGAATGAAAGAGATAATTATTTTCGTACTCGTTAGTGCCATTGCCCGAACAAAAGAGTTTAATGAGTGTACACACTCCAATTATTTGTATTTTTCGCTTTTATCAGTTGTCATTTCTTATATAACAAAATGTGAAATAATAGATATTCACTAAATTCAGCTCCATTATAGAAGGAAATCAAGCTTTGGTAGAAGAAGGGATTGAAAAATGCTTTGAGTCAATTTTTCAAGTGGAGAGGGTCTACTTGTTTAGAAAAATCGAGAAAAAAAAATATGTATCAGTGTCTTCCTTGATCATTCCACACTCAGTAAAACTGTAAAGCCACTAAGACATGTGGGTTTACTGAGTGTGAAAGAAACCGAAACATTATTAAGGAACTGGAATAACAGAAGAGTAATCCGGAAGACAGTTGATGACGATTGATATCATATTTAAAGTTGGCTGAAAAGCATAGAGCCAGAAGAGTCTTCCACGATCGATATGTGCGAGAAAAGAAACTGTTAGCATAGAACTTACGGTTGCATTTAGCCAGTTCAACTTTAAACTGATGAAACCTTGTTATCATAAAGTAATGAGGTAAATCTCTCTTCTATTACTCACACTCATAGCTGAAAGTATATTTTAGGTGGACATTACTAATTTTGACACATAATTTTTATTATGGTCTTGTAAATAGAGGGACGATGATTAATGAGCTTAAATTTGGGGAGCTGCGCTCAGATTTAGAGATTTCGATCTGAAATTAGTTTAATGGATCAACATTTCTCTTTATAGTGATTTTCCAAGCGTAGCTTAGATGTGGCACAATGCCGAAATTAGGGGGCACTCAGTGAGGGTCGAACTCACTACTCAGTCGTAATTGCTCTACCGAGCCAAGCTTGCTAACCATTACACCGCCTTGAGGGGCCCCCATTTCTCTTTATAGAGTTGGTCAGTTAATCCAGATGAAATGCACACAAATATCAAAGTAACAAATTCAATAAGCGAATGTTGTAAATATATCAGTATTAAAATCTAACGAAGAAGGAAATGTAATATATTTTTGCTAACTTCGGACATTGTGGTTTCGTAGATATTTCAACACTAAAATATATGTAGAACTTAGAATTAATTAGTTATATTACCAGTGAATTTCCAATGAATCATTACTAAATAGAGACTGCATTTTGCGTTCATGTTCGGCGTCACACAAGTAAACTGTCAAAAATACTTTAAGATACTGTTTCATCATTTTTGGAAAGGGATGTTTGTTTTTCCATAGATATTTAACAGTATATATTTAAGAACATTTCAGAGATCCCAGCTGACATTCCCCATGACAGGACATAATCACACAGACACAGACTCAGACACACACACACACACACAGACAGACACACACACACACACACACAGACACACACATATATTAAGTTGGTGCAAAAATAATGACGTAATAATGTCGTTTTTTGACGTTAAAAAATACGTCAAAAAACGACATTATTACGTCATTATTTTTGCACCAACCTAATATATATATATATATATATATATATATATATATATATATATATATATAAAGAAAAATAGTTTTAAGGTGTGCTATATTTATGCGATAAAGTGCTCAATACATGTTTTTCTATTTATTTTGTACAAGTTTCCTTAAAAACGACAAGATACTGCGGTTAAGGTCCGTGGTTGAGCCGGGGTCCATCGCCCGGGACGCAGAGATAAAAAAAATGGTTTAATATTCTTTTCTTGCTGATGATAGATTTTTTTTTTTACTCCTGTGGCAGTGTAGACTTCTGGGGTTATTGACCCTCGTTCGACGGCGTTCCTCCGCAGGGTTGGCGGGATTGCGTCTCGATTAAGTGACGGGCCTCTCGAAACGGAGTGGCTCTTGCAGCGTGTCACACTGGCGATGGTTCGAGGTAATGTTTTCTCTATCATTGCTGCTGGCAGGGGATAGAAAAAAAAATTGTTTATAGTTACTTTGTTCTGGAATTGTCATCAATGTTCAAGAATTATATTCTAGAATATTTTCAAAATTTCGAACGTGCTAGATTTAATAAAATTTCGAGTTTATGTTCGCTTGGAATCTCATTTTAATTTTCTAATCCATAGTTTTTTTATTTAAAGAATCGAAACATGCGTAAATATTGCTATACAATGTTAAAAATTGAAGAACACAAGTTAAAGAATTTAGATTATTACCACACACAAAAGACAATGGTTAAATATAGGAAAAAGTAAAGAAAAAAATTAGTTTCTTTAAATAATATGTGGAAATAACCATTCTTCACCTGATGGCGGTCACAAGATCTGAAACGTATTGATACTGTAATATACTGTTTCATCATCTTTGAAAAAGGATGATGATGCTTTGTTCCCGAAACCTCAGGCTGGTCATCTTATGAAGAGCACACTACAGCAGATGAACTTCAAGGACTTATATCTGAAAATAGACACACGTACTAGCTGAAACTGGTACAAACCCACAATAGGGAAGTAAATAAAAACAAATCCTACATTTGCGAAATGTTCCGGAAAATAGCTTGCTAAATATGTCTTTCTGTCTGGTACGCAAAGTCGATATACATACAGATGGAAAGATTTATTTGAAAAGATATAGACCGAGTATACAATGAATTATTGTATTTGCATGGGTTTCTGAAAATAATCTATGCATATATCGGGTATACAAAATATAAATGGGAAGATTTAATATTACATGCCGTAGGTAGAGATATTTAAAAAAAAGAAAAAAAAAGAACAAAGACTCACATGGACACACGCGCAAACAAACATCTTTATTTTATTACTGTGTCCGTTCATGACGTTGGAGATCGCTTCCTCTCTTTTAGTGATCTAAAAACGATTTTAGCCTTACCCCTGTGGTCGTCCTCCTTGTTGTTCTGTTCATTTATTCAAAGTTTTTTCTGTTTATTCGCTATCTTTCTATATCATCTATGAGTGTTAAATTATCCTCGCATATATATATATATATATATATATATACATATATATATATATATATATATATATATATATATAATGTTAATATCTACATTCGACTGGTGTAAAAAATCCCGGATACCAAAATTTGAAAAGAAAAATATATTAGAACAAACTGGTATCTGTGGAAAAAATTTGGAAAAAAAAGAAAAAAACTAAAAAACATCCGAGTAAGTCGAAAAATCGCCCAGTGTCGTAATGTCTAGCCTAAAGAAATAAACCCCAGCGGAGTAATATAAGAAAAAACGTAAAGTGCTCAATGCTCTAAGTAGAGCAGAGCATAAAGAATTCTTGTGAGCCAGAAACTTCCTACCTAAGCTTCACTTAAATGGGCCATCAGGTTGAACTGAAGATCAACATTGAAACCTAGGTAGGTAGTTTCTGCCTCACTTGGATTTTTTTATATACAGGTGTATATACCCCCTCTTGTTTTATATGTAAATTTATTTCTATAAAAATATATTTCTGTCCAAATACACAATTATATATATTTATATATATATATATATATATATATATATATATATATATATATATAGTATTGATTGATGAGTAGATTTATTTTTCTGTTTCTTTTTTAACACATTAGTACATAATATAGTGGTAGCAGATGCAGATACAGAAAGTTGAAGAATTCCTCATCTACAGGAACAAGAAAGAATAATGCTCATTTAAATCGAAATATTTTGGTATTCTCATTCATCAAAAATATTTACCAACCCAGACCTATTTGTTCGCATATCTTTATAATTTGATAACTTGTAGAATTGCCGAGAGCAGATATTTTCATAATGTCCGTCTTCTTGCGTTCCTTGATTAGCTAGCATGCGTGGATTGATGATTTCTGGACAAATAGTTCTTGTGTAGCGGTAAAATGTAAACAATTTCGAACAGTCGCATTAAATGAAGAATAATTGCTTGGCAGAAGACTGCATCATTAGGCTAACAATAGCAACGTGAGAATGTCTTCGCTTTTATCGAGAGCTTCCATTTTTCAGAAATATCAACTTTTGGCCTAAATTTACAATGAACATCATTTCAAGTATATAACGCGCGATAGTGCAAAAGAGAAATAGAAGCAACCTGTTACATTGAGTGTCATCAATAATCACTTTAAAGATAAGCTTTGTTAGCAGAGCAGGCGCCTTATGTAAATAGGGCCAAGGAACTTTCTTTAGAAAGTAGCAAGTTAACAAATGGTGATAAATTGTCGAGTGGAAAGAATGTATTACACTTATCTTTCAACTGGGGAGGTCTAATGCTTAGCAAATCGTCATTCGAATTCTTGTCATTTTTTCTTCTTAGACTCGAACACCAAATGCCGGTACTGATCTATATTGCATAACTAATTTAACCTCAAGACAAGTGAACGTGTAGATTTTAATAAAGGTTAGTCTAACACAACTCAACCGTAGTGAAACTGACAAAGATATTTGAAGACATTAACGACAGTGTAGAAAACCGGATTTTTAACAACTGAAGCTCATTATCAATGAATTTAGAAAAATACAATTTTCTCGTATTAGGTTGGTGCAAAAATAATGACGTAATAATGTCGTTTTTTGACGTTAGAAAATACGTCAAAAAACGACATTATTACGTCATTATTTTTGCACCAACCTTATAGTATTGTGATGATTTAAAATAAGAACTTTATTAAATTTGAAAATCATCCATTTTAATGACCAGATTTAAGGACTTATTTTTTCCTGATTTTAATTTTTTTGTTAGCAATATTTGAAACTTGAATTGCAAGGCTCTGGTAATTCATCGTCATTGCACATATATTCGAATAAAGGTCATAGTTCAATAAATATGAGCTTAGCTTCCGTAACGCGTTAATCTCTCAAGTTTTTCAAATCATAGGAATATATGCATCGGGTCTAATGCAAGACTTGTCGCAGTCCTACGAATATCAACTGAAGGTACTACTGTGATTAGAAATTTATTTCCGCAAGGTATTATTAGAAAATTTGTGCCAAATATCTACATATATCTTTTGATGGGCTTGAAGAACTGTTTTAAAACAATCGTTAAAATTTGTGGTTTTCAGGTCAAGTTGTTTTTGTTTCTAAAGGTATCAGGAAATTCGCTGTTTGTGAAAAGAATTGTTTTTATTCAAGAAATTAGAAAAATCTCTTTGAATGCCTAACTGGTAGCGTTGTTTGGAGATGAGCTCTTTAGTTGATTCGTTGCTAAATCCGGTATTTGAGTCAGAATTTGCCAAGTTGATATTTAAATTAAGAACATTTGTATTAACTATATTCAACAAAGGTTAACGCTTGCAAACGCGTTTCATACGCTGAATGCAGCAAATATTTTGAACTGTTTAGAAGTGTTTCTGAATTGTTTTTAAGTCCGAATATGACCAGTATTGAAAGGATGTATGATTTTATAAGATTAAAACATACGACTAAAATCTTGTAAAATATTGATTTCGAGACGTCAGCTCTTCTGATCGACAATTCATAAAATATCATCTGTGCAGAGAAAAGTATGAACTGTGCATATAGATATTCAAGCTCTGCGTGTAACGATTTGCTTAAGGCGTGTGTTTCCCTAGGAAGAGTTCGGTAAGAAATGCAAATGATAGTGAATTCCGGTAGAGGGTTCAATGGGCCACGTGAGAGATTTGTTAAATATTCATGATAAACTTTTCTCTATGTTTCTGTTGTCTATACACTATCTTGTTAAATGCTTGCTTTCTGCTCTATTTATCTCTCTACATACGACCAACCCCACACATACACAAAAACTTGATAGATAGATAAGTCAACCACACATTTCTTCTTTCACTCTCGCAATACACACAGACACGCACATAGAGAGAAACACATACAGAGACACCCCCATATATATATATATATATATATATATATATATATATATATATATATATATATGTGTGTGTGTGTGTGTGTGTGTACGTGCGTGTGCGCTTATGTGCATGGTGTGTATAAATAAATTACTTATAAATAAATTCAAAGATCCACCATATAAATAGCTATTTTCTGCCTGCAAAACACAATAATTAACCTTGTAAGGTTAATTCTTTTGTAGAGAAATAGCTATTCATATAGGGATCTTTGAATTCCTTTTATATGTAATTTATTTGTATATGCTCTGTAATAAATACATTTAGCTCTCTTTGTGGATCAGTTTTAATATTTTATATTATTGGGATTCACTCAGATTATTTACCCACACATTGTTACCTGTATACATCTATCTATCTATCTATCTATCTATCTATCTATCTATCTATCTATCTATCTATCTATCTATCTATCTATGTCTATTCCATATCTATCTATCTATCTATCTATCTATCTATATATATATATATATATATATATATATATATATATATATAACATTTACATATAACACACACATACACACACACACATATATATATATATATATATATATATATATATATATATATATATATAACATTTAACGCCATACTGCATTTTTTTTAAATCTCTGGTTAGCTTGTGGACACTTGTTTACGAAAAACATCGTAGCTCCAACGGCTAAATTAAAAATTTCTAAATAGTTATAAAACTGCACGTTTACGCTTGTTTAAAATAATCACCACCACAGTGATCAAAGTTACATAAAATTTACCTTCACCATTCATTCCTCAGGATGATCTCAGAGGAGTTCGAAAATACGTGGGCTAATAAAAACTACGGTGCCTTCTTTGATGAATTTCAACATCAAGAAGATAATTAGAGAATTAGAAAGGATTATTATAAGAAGTAAATAAACATAATTTGCTGATGTTATTCAATGAAACATTCTTGATTTTGTGTGTGTATATTTCTTAGATAAAGTTAAAGTAATATTAGCGATTAATATTGGCAAACAATATACGTAAAATTACATATTTTAATATATATCAAATTTCACAAACTTTCTGATAATAAAGTGTTCGATATGAGACCAGGAGGATAATCATTACTTTGGATATAATATCGTTCAATAGTTATCGAAGGTCGACTCAGTAGTTTCGTAATTTTTCAATCACTCATCGAGATTTCCGACAAGAAAGATTGCATTGATTATAGAAAATCTTTATTCTACAACCAATGCAATCATTGGTGTCGAAAGTCTCAATGGGTAATTGAAAATTTACAAAGCTATAGAGTCGTCCTTCGATAAGTATTGAAGGTTATTATATCTATATATATATATATATATATATATATATATATATATATATATATATATATATGTGTGTGTGTGTGCGTGCGTGTGTGTGTGTGTGTCAGTTTTGTTAAATTCAGTAAACAATGTCCGTCTTTTTAATTTTTTATCGTGTTTTTCCAATTTGCAAATTAGATGATTTATATCGGGATATTAATTGGGAATAACATCTTTGAAGTTCATGATTTATTCTTTAAAATAGTAAATATTTAACATAAATTCTAAATATATAAATTATTACTAATATTACTTTGAAATATTTTATACATGCTTTTCTGGTGTGGTCTAGCTCCATTTAACTGTTACACATAACATTAGTTTCGACTAATTTAATCAATATATAATAATCATTAATAATATCAGATTAAGAGATTAATTAATTACTTCAAAATGACTATTTACGTTTCATGTGTGGAAATAAAACATATATAAAATTCCGAAACGTCGTAACGATGGATGCGAATTTCTTAAATATGTAACTGAACTGCTTTCATATGACTGCACCCCGTAGCCAAACAGGTAAGGCAAAGTTACTTAAAACTTTGTTCTCTAATTGAAAAGAGGTTCAATTCCTTTCGAGAGACACGTTTTCTTCAACAGGGCTTCTGAACATAGAATAGGCTAAGCTAGTAATAGTTTCACCCAATACTACAAGTTACTACAAAACCAAAACAGTAAGTTAAAAACTCAAGTCATGTACTTAAATCGCTTTGTCAGATCACAGCTTACATATGGATGTCATGCATGGTGACAAACCCTTTCAGAAATATCTAAATTGTCTGTTGTATACAACTAGTTTTTCACATCAATGGTTAAAGGTGGCTTCGGGCAAATGAAACCCGAAGATCTCAGCAAGGACCATCTTTTTCGAACCTTGTGTCCTTGGGGTACACAATCACAGAGAACTGTACCAAATAACAGAAACAGCATCAATGAGGACTTTTAATAACAAAAACAATTAAAATGGACAGCATTAATAATGTTAAGCAAACACTAATCAACAACGGCTTCCCTAATCACCTTATAGACCAGCAAATTAGACTATTTCTCCCCAAAGCAAGTGATAACGATAGTGAACACACAGCCAAAAATCACAGACACATTTAGTACAAAAACCAAATGCATATTAATTACAAACAAGACGAATCTTCTCTAAGGCATATTATAAAGAAATATCCTACTCCAATTGATCCGAATAAAAAAAATCAAATTTATTATCTATTATAAATAATCCAAGAGAGCTAACATTATCCTAAAAAATAACAACACACCAGCTAAGTCAAAATTACAAAGAACAAACATTATCGATGAGTTCAAATGCCTTTTAAGGAACTGTGTTCCTGGTCAAACCGGACTCATAAATAATTACATCGGTTACACAACCACATGTTTATCCAGATATCTTACGTTACACCTATTTGATCACAGCTGCATTAGAACCCATTTAAACACACACACACACAAATGTACCCGACTCCATTAGGAACATACTAGTAGAAAACAAATATATTAACTGCATCTACTTGCAAAAAAAGACTAAAAATAATGGAAGCTTTAATAATAAAAAAGAAAAAGACAACTCTTAGCAATATTAACTACGAACAAGGCCACAATGTGCTAACCGTATTCGGAAATTAAAAACATCCCTACCACACACCAATACATAAACAGAACGCACACTCTCAATTAAGCTGAATAATCAAATCATCCTTGATAATGGCTAAAGGTATAGCCGAAAGCGCTCGTAAATATAAAACATTTGGACAGTTTTTACACACTCTTTGTCCAGAAAAGAAAGCTCTTGTGTCCATAGGGTACACAATCACAAAAATCTGTGCCAAATAATAGAAACGGCATCACTGAAGACTTTTAACAACGTCAACAATTAAAATGGAGAGCACATGGTAAGTCAAGGAGAGAATAATGACTTAATCAGGAGGCCGACACACGAACAAAAGGTTAGATAGAACCCCCCACCCCACCCCTATCAACGCTGGAAAGATCGATAACAGCTACTGGAATAGAGAAACCTACGTTCTTGAAAAATGTTTTAATAGAAATATTTTATAAATTTCAACTGACAGTGGCACAGGCAATAAATGTCCAATGTTTCCTTATAAGGAAATGGCTGATATGACCATGATCATGACCATGATCATTACCAATTTATGTATTTTTAAAAGTATATCACGTCAAGCAAGGCGTGGGTGCTACAAGCACGCAAGGGGGTACAGAAATTGAGAGCAGGAGTAAAGAGGGGGGTGTCTGAGGAAAGGATATAGAAATGGACAATGATCAAGATCTAGGCATCAGGAGATGTCAATTGACATTACATTTGAATATTTGAAGATTATAGCTATCAAGGAAGGAAGTAGGAGGAAGGGCGTTCCACTGGCGGGAAATACAAGAGTAGAAGATTTTGGAGTAGAAGAGACGGCTATATTTAACTGTTTCGACAGTGAAAGGGTAGCACGGAGATGCCAACCTAGTAGCACGCTTAAATTTATTCAGTTTGTGAACCAGTGAAAGTAGCTCGTCAGAGCAGATGTCATGAAAATACTTGTAGAAAAGACAGAGGGAAGCGACAGCGTGTCTGTGAGAGAATGTCTGTAGACGAGATGCCAGATAAGGACTTATCACATTGCATATCTGTCTCTGGATTTTGTCGAGGATATCGAGATAAACAGCGGTGTCACCAGACCATGTATGGCAGTAGTATTCAATGTAAGGAGGAATGGTTGATATGTAGAATTGAAGGATGGACTCAGGCGAGAAAAAACCTTCTGGCATGACTCAGAAAACCAACTTTTCTCACCGTAGATGAAGCTATTGATTCAATGTAGTTGTTTCCTCAGTGGAAAGCGTGAGACCAAGTAGGCGCAGAGAGGCCCTATCGTGGATAAGTTAACGTCTCTCTATACATGCATCTTCGTATCTCTATCATAGCTTTGTAGAAGGTATCTGGCACACAATTGCATCGACTCTAATTTAAGCAGATAACATGTAAGTAGAAGTAAAAGTCCCCACTTGACCGATCTCTTCAGATTATTAAATGCTCAGAGAAAAATCAATTTTATTTTCGCATGGGCGCCTTCTTATGTTTTGTCTTAAAAGTCTTCGGTAGATCTATTTAACGCGTTTCAAAGTTCGCTTTACTATGGTAGAACATATGCGTAACAATGAAATCTGAAACATTGAATTCCCCTTTAATGCAGAAAACAAATGGATACAGCGTAAATGTAACAGATATTTTTCAAATGATCATGGTTGTTGTCTAAGAACGTAAATAAATGTAAAACGTAGTTAAAATTTCTGATTTGGTATTTGTAAAGATTCAATTGTTAGAAATTCAGTCTAGTAAGCCAATAATTCTTTAATGATTGAGAGCAAGCTTTTAAAAATTTGAACATGAATTTATAGAAATTCTTTCATTTACATGATTACATAATTGCAGGGAATACATACACACACACACACACACACACACACACACACACACACACACATATATATATATATATATATATATATATATATATATATATATGCACATTTAATTGAATACGACAGACAAGGTGCTTTTTAGTTTTTATATAATTTCTCATGTGATCTAATAATTTTTTTCTTTTCGGATGAAAGAAGGATTGCTGCCTACATACATGAATTTTAAATATATATATATATTAAGTTAGTGCAAAAATAATGTCGTTTTCTCACATATGTTACCATGTGAGAAAACGACATTATAGTGTCCCCCTTCCTCTCTGTTAAACCCCTCTCTTATGAACTAACATTCGTCCCACACTCTCATAATTACACTCTCTCTAAATTCTATTTTTATTTCCGGAGTAGGTTTTTTTCTGTTGTCTTTTTGAATTTGTAGGTTTGATGAATTGGATCGTATTTACGATTCCAATGGAATAAATTATGACCATGGAATATTAGTGTTTAAGCCTTTTTATTATATCCTTACTCTGTCCTGGACATTGAGTTCTACCTGGATTCTATCCTCTCGGAATTTTTTATTCAAAAAATATACATGTGTGTATATGCACCTGTGGATTTTGCATATATATATGTATATTTACCACTAATATTATCAATCTCTCTCTCTCTTTATATATATATATATATATTAAGGACAATTGACAAGGTACTGCCATAGACCTTTGTTATTCAATTCTTCTTGTGTTCGTATAACTCTCTCCGTTTCGGGACATAAATTGTATAAAAATCTGAGTACATGGAAAATTGAATAAAAAGCTTAATAGCAATGGTCATGTCAGTCGTCATCAAGAATTGATGACCCAAAGCAATTGACGGGTTGCTGATCCAATACACAATTATATATATATACATTTTTATGTTTATACATTCTTTTTATAGATACAAATATTTAAGTAAATACTCTGTTTTTATAATAAACAGTATTTATAACATTTACCGGCCTGAATATCCGGGAAATTTTCATACAAAATCACTTAGACTGACGTACTCTTAACCGATCGTGCCACAGAGAATCGCTCGTTTAGCAGGCTCGAATTTATTGCTTTTAAACTTCAATCTTCCATGAATCTCTCACGTGCATTCATATCTGCTCAAAGCGTATCCAAATGTAAACAAATGACGTCACACATTATGAAATGGTCAAGTCCGACAATTATTTTAAGACATTTTTTGAAGCGCCGTGTGTGATATATCCATGGGGGAATGGTTCAAAATCATAGGGGATTTCTACGACGTCGTGCCGTGTACCAGAGTTGTTTACGTTTGAGGGGAAAGACCAAAGAAGCTCGGCAGTTAAACCCATGGCTTTTGAATCACAGAGAATGAAGATCCTAATGATTTTAAATATATTCTCAAAACATCGAAGACAACCATTAACGCTCCTGGATTTGTGCAGACAATTCAACTCATTTTTTGCTGCTGACATTGTTAACACGTATCGACCAATCTTTAGCCTTTTTCATAATTGTGATTCTAAAAGAGAAAGGACTCATTTTTGACAGCCCCTTTTTTCTTACAGATTTTTACCTGAAGAAAGGAATATTTTACGGCTGTAATAAAGAAATCCGGCTTGTCAAAATTATTTTCCGATTATTGTTATAGTTATTTTATCTCCTTTACACTAACCTTGCACATTACTCAAATTTTATATTCATCTTTATCTATTTTAGCCCACTATTTACATTATTCGGACTATTGTCCTCATCTTTGTCGCCATATTTATTTATGAGGACAATCGTCCAAATAATGTAAATAGTGTACATAATACCTCATCTCAGAAATATAGAGAGATACCGAAAGGCCGAAACGTTGTAATAAATATGGCGACAAAGATGACGACAATAGTCCGAATAATGTAAATAGTGTACATAATACCTCATCTCAGAAATATAGAGGGATAATAAAAGGCCGAAACGTTGTAATGAATATGGCGACAAAGATGAGAACAATAGTCTGAATAATGTAAATAGTGTACATAATACCTCATCTCAGAAATATAGACAGATACTGAAAGGCTGAAACGTTGTAATAAATATGGCGAAAAAGATGAGGACAATAGTCCGAATAATGTAAATAGTGTACATAATACTTCATCTCAGAAATATAGACAGATACTAGTTTAGCCTAGTTTATATTTGTTTTTGATTATAGCAAAAAAAAAAAAGCCTTACTCCTTATTTGATATTATTAATATCTATCAGCTTTTTCAATATTCTGTAGTGTATAATATGCTTTTTAATGATATGTCATTTCAGGGCCAAAGTGATCATGTCTTTTCAATGATACCTTTGCTTTGTTATCCGTGAATTAAGATGACGATATGAAAATTTGGGAAATATAGAGAAAGGTTTCCCCTTTACCTTCTCTACGATTTCGAATTCAGCTGCCACACTGCCATTTAAGCCATGGGTGTGTGGAATAGATTTATGTCTTTCCGAAGGTCATCTGAAAGAAATGTTGACGCAACAGAAGCAGGTCGGAATTTGAACTCGGCCCGCCCGTTCCATCTTCCATGCCGATAACTGTTACCCAAGACAGGCATTCGTAAAACACCCACGATTTTTTAACCAATAAAAAGATTACGGTTTAATATTATTGTCATTAATTCTTTCTTGCATAACTTAATTTACATTTCCAATAGAAACATGAAGCTTACCAGAAGTACAAGAGATAGAATATCGGTGAATTAGGATGAATTAAGTTTTCTCTTCTAGTTGGAACACAGGTGATGATGATAATCTAACCCCCATGGATTGAATAAAGGGTTAGGTTTGAAATTTCCAGCAAGTTATCAACGATGAACCCCCCCCCCAAAAAAAAAAAATTCGAATGACAAAATATCCATAACGTTTTGATTACAACAGTCAAGGTGAGGATAGTATTTTGATTAAGTCAGTATATGATATTGATAATTGTTTATCTCAGCAATAACCTTAACATTGTGACTATAACAACTAAGATGAGGATAACAGTTTGAATAAATCAATGTGTATTAATAAGAATTCTCAAAATTTCCTATATTCATTTGATTTCTACAATTTTTCATCTAAATTTCTACTGGACCATGTGAACTCAATAAGACCTTCGATACAGTTCACAATGGAGAAAGAGAGTAAAATTACACTCCTATTCCTGGATGTTCTAATATCTCGAACAGAGCATGGGTTTAAAACATCTGTATACCGTAAACCCACATTCACCGGACAGTACCTCAATTTCAACTCCCACCATCCATACAGCGTAAAGAAAGGGCTCGACCGTTGCTTACAACACCGAGCAAAAGTCATAAGTGGCGACCCAGAGACGTTAGATAATGAATAGTACCCTACAACGTAACAACTACCCTGGATACATGGCAGCAGCCCCAAAAAACTGGGATAGGCGGGTACAAGAGGAGGAGGACAACAACACTCAGAAAACAGTCTGCCTGCCTTATGTGAAGCGGTTATCAGAGAAAATACAAAGGATCTGCGGTCCATATAACATCAGGACAAGCTTCAAAATCTTGACGACACTTCGCAGATATCACTCTCGAGTAAGATCCCCCATAGATGAGAACATGACTGAAGTTTGTGTGTACGCTATCCCGTGCAGTTGCGGAAAGGAATATAAAGGAGAGACAGTTCGCCCCCTCAAGTTAAGGCTTCAAGAAAACCAGAAAGCTGTAACGCGAGGGGAAGTAGAAAAATCAGGCGTGGCTGACCACATATATAGAGAGGAGGGGATCACCGTCCTCTGTGGGATCATGTTGATATCATAGACAAGGAACACCATTGGAAAATTCGTAAACTTAAGGAATCAGCACATATGCTAGGCCAAAAAAATCTCCTGAGCCGGCGAAGCATAGAAATAAATACAATATGGGAAACAGTAATAAGGAGTGCCAGAGAAAAGCAATGATAACAACAAAGTTGCAATATGAGCTCTGGTAAAAAACATGCAATGATAACAGCAAAATTGCAATATGCGCACTGTGAAAAATGGTTGCTGAAGACATTAGGTTTATAATACCGAGAAATTCATACCCAGATGGCACCGTGGATAAAGGCGTTGGTTAGATCCAGTGACAGGACCCAAAGAGTATGAGTTCAATACCCGGTTAAGGCAGTGGAGAACTTTCAGGAGATAACAGATAAGTGACATCCATCAAGCATCGCACGTGGAACTAGAACAGAGCGAAATAAATGGTTCAGTCCGAAATTCCAACCACCTGAAGAAGGCCGGAGCGTACAACGGCCATAACGTTGTGATAAATATGAGGATAATAACCCGAATAATATAAATAATGTACATAATACCTCATCTTAGAAATATAGACAAACTCTAAATTTCTTTATTTTTCTCCAAATTATTTTCTTCGTCTTTCTTTTCTTTACTATTTTTATATTTCATTTTCATTTCTTATTTCTTCATATTTTATTTTTCATTTCTTTCGTTCTTTATTTCTTTCGTTCTTTATTTCTTTCGTTCTTCCTTTCTTTCGTTCTTTATTTCTTTCGTTCTTTATTTCTTTCTTTCGTTCTTTATTTCTTTCGTTCTTCCTTTCTTTCGTTCTTTATTTCTTTCGTTCTTCCTTTCTTTCGTTCTTCCTTTCTTTCGTTCTTTATTTCTTTCGTTCTTCCTTTCTTTCGTTCTTCCTTTCTTTCGTTCTTTATTTCTTTCGTTCTTCCTTTCTTTCGTTCTTTATTTCTTTCGTTCTTCCTTTCTTTCGTTCTTTATTTCTTTCGTTCTTCCTTTCTTTCGTTCTTCCTTTCTTTCGTTCTTTATTTCTTTCGTTCTTCCTTTCTTTCGTTCTTCCTTTCTTTCGTTCTTTATTTCTTTCGTTCTTCCTTTCTTTCGTTCTTTATTTCTTTCGTTCTTCCTTTCTTTCGTTCTTCTTTTCTTTCGTTCTTCCTTTCTTTCTTTCGTTCTTTATTTCTTTCGTTCTTTATTTCTTTCGTTCTTCCTTTCTTTCGTTCTTCCTTTCTTTCGTTCTTTATTTCTTTCGTTCTTCCTTTCTTTCGTTCTTCCTTTCTTTCGTTCTTTATTTCTTTCGTTCTTTATTTCTTTCGTTCTTCCTTTCTTTCGTTCTTCTTTTCTTTCGTTCTTCCTTTCTTTCTTTCGTTCTTTCTTTCTTTCGTTCTTTATTTCTTTCGTTCTTTATTTCTTTCGTTCTTCCTTTCTTTCGTTCTTCCTTTCTTTCGTTCTTCCTTTCTTTCTTTCGTTCTTTATTTCTTTCGTTCTCCCTTTCTTTCGTTCTTCCTTTCTTTCGTTCTTCCTTTCTTTCGTTCTTCCTTTCTTTCGTTCTTCTTTTCTTTCGTTCTTCCTTTCTTTCTTTCGTTCTTTATTTCTTTCGTTCTTTATTTCTTTCGTTCTTCCTTTCTTTCGTTCTTCCTTTCTTTCGTTCTTCCTTTCTTTCGTTCTTTATTTCTTTCGTTCTTCCTTTCTTTCCTTCTTCCTTTCTTTCGTTCTTTATTTCTTTCGTTCTTTATTTCTTTCGTTCTTCCTTTCTTTCGTTCTTCTTTTCTTTCGTTCTTCCTTTCTTTCTTTCGTTCTTTCTTTCTTTCGTTCTTTCTTTCTTTCGTTCTTTATTTCTTTCGTTCTTCCTTTCTTTCGTTCTTCCTTTCTTTCGTTCTTCCTTTCTTTCTTTCGTTCTTTATTTCTTTCGTTCTCCCTTTCTTTCGTTCTTTATTTCTTTCGTTCTTCATTTCTTTCTTTCTTCCTTTCTTTCGTTCTTTATTTCTTTCGTTCTTCCTTTCTTTCGTTCTTCCTTTCTTTCGTTCTTTATTTCTTTCGTTCTTTATTTCTTTCGTTCTTCCTTTCTTTCGTTCTTTATTTCTTTCGTTCTTCTTTTCTTTCGTTCTTTATTTCTTTCGTTCTTCATTTCTTTTCACTATTTCTCTTTCTGTTTATTTCTTTTCTCTTTCATTTCTTTTTGCTTACATTTTCCTCTCTCCTATTTTTTCTCTTTTTCTTTCTTTGCCAATCTTCTATTCAATTTTCTTTTAACTCATTTTCTTCTCCTCTTATTTCTTTTCCATTCTTAATGTTTTCTTTCTTCATCTTTTCACTTCTATCTTCCTTTCTCATCCTCCTATTTCTTTTTCCTCAACCAACAACACTCTTTCTCTTTTCTTCATTCTTTTCGCTCGTAAAGAGATTACACTTTCGTCATTTCTCTTTTCACTTTGTCTTTGTCCCATTTTTTTAAATATTTTCCAACTTCATCATCATCTCTAATTCATTCTATATTTTCCATTTTTTTTCCAAATCCTTCCCTTAACCATTATTTCTTTCCTCTTATCGTCATTCTCCTTCCATTTTTCATTATTTTGTTTTCTTCTATCGTTTTCTTCTTTCTCTCTCTCTCTTTTTCTATTGCGTTTTCCCTCTTTTCCCAGCGTTTACTATTTCTTCATTCCTCTTCTGTAGCTGGACTTGATGAAACAATAAAACATTAATGTACTAAAGAAGATGAAGGAAGTTGTGTATCTCATGATAGAAGAAATTGCAACTCAATGAATATGGTTCCCTGGTCTAACTTTTCAAGAAAGAAAAGCTTTCTTTACTTACAAGATTTTCCTTCAATTTATTTTGTATGGCTTAGTATCTCTCTATATATAACAATCACTGTCCGTTATTTTGAAATATACAAAACATGTCGCATGTTAGATGATTTTAACTTTCTTAACGTAATGAAAGCCTGTTTAAATGTTTTCGATGAAGTATAGATAACCAAATTTAACATGACATGCCAAAAATATATCCCCTATATATGGCGGGCATCTCTCAAGTAAATCAAGAATGTTTACCAAGTAAAAACTGGAATTCGAACAACAGTTTAAAGACTACAGCAACAAACCAAAATACAATAGAATTTCATTGCTACATTTATCGATTTCCTAGTCTTAGTTTAAACGACTGTACTTGTTAGCATCTCGTGATCTGATTGGTCCGCTAGAGACCAATATGAATATTCATTAGTAGTTTAATACGCTCACTTCCTCAAACGCTGTCTTTCCCTTTGTGTTGCAATCTCCTGGACGAAACATTGTAAATGGAACGCCGTCGTCGTCCCTGTCGACAAGGCGGGAAATAGATCCGCCCCGGGCGGAGTAGCCTAATGAAAGGCGAGGTAAACAAATAAAAGAAAGCGGTTCAAAAATAGCTGCGAACCAAATGTCATGACCGGCTTAGCAACATTCCGCCTTTTACTTCTCTTTTAGATTTCCCCACCTACTTAAATTTTTTTCTTCCGTTCGAGAGTTTTGTGTTTGTGTGAGCATATCGCTAAGTCTATATGTAAGTGAACATATGCGCTCGCTGTCTCTCAGTTTCAAAAATAAGTGGATTATTAACACCTTTATTCTCACATGCATTTACGTAATAAATTCAACAACAAAACTGTACAGTGCCCAATGAGCACTGAATATATTTTCAACTGCTTCTGAAACTAATTGGTTAAATCTCTACACACGTGTATAAACATTGAATTTTCTATTTCGCCAGGGAAACATAAAAACAGTAGAGAAACGCACATGCACAAATATACATACATATACACAAACACTTCTAATATATGGTGATGTAGTTTGTACGTCTATTATTTTGTGCTAAATTCTTGCCAAATGCTTACACTTAGCGACATGCAATTTTCCCACATATACAGCTTTTTAAGAGAAATCTACTGATGTGCATTGCAGTCTGTATATTCGTTGCCTTCAAAGCTAAAACTGGAATTATATGTAATAGTGAGAGGGCGACAACAACTATCTAACGCGCTTGTATAAAATGGATAGCAGAACAAATTGGCAAGGTTAGTAAGGAAACAAATATTGTTTAAGTAGTAATGAACAGTAAAGGGACAAACGCTTTTAGGCTAGGAATTTGTGGAGAACTATGATCACTCTAGATCTTATTCCAACTATTGTCCTCATCTTTGTCGCCATATTTCTTACAAAGTTTCGGCCGTTGTACGCTCCGGCCTTCTTCAGGTGGTTGGAATGTCGAACTGAATCGTTTATTTCGCTTACGGGGGTGGATTGTTCTAGTTCCAGACGTCAGATGTCTCCTGTTAATTCCCCTGACAAAGTTCTCCACCGCCTTACCAACGCCTTTATCCACTGTGCCATGTGTGGTCCTTGAGTGGATAAAGACGTTGGTTAGATCCAGTGACAGAACCCAAAGAGTGTGAGTTCAATACCTGGTTAAGGCAGTGGAGAGGAGAATTAACAGGAGATAACTGATAACTGACATCCATTAAACATGGCACTTGGAATTAGAATAGTCTACCCCAGTGATCGAAATACAGGGTTCAGTTCGAAATTCCAACCACCTGAAAAAGGCCGGATCGTACAACGGCTGAAACGTTGTAATAAAAATGGCGACAAAGATGAGGACAATAGTCCGAATAATGTAAATAGTGTACATAATCTCACCTCAGAAATATAGATAGAAACTATGATCCCCTACTTCCTGAAAGAGTACAACACATAGAAGAAGAAAAATAAGTATGTTATTTTATTGGAATTTATTATGTCAACAAGCAAAATATTGAACATGAAAGATGGAAAAAATTCATACGATGTAATTTAGTTCAAAGCGTTTCTTCATATTCGGTTTATCATGGATATTAAACACCAAACATTGACACACTTTTCTACACATGCACGAATACGTTATTTTTTCTTTAATTGGTCTTAACTGTATGTTTGACAAAAATAAGTCAATCTGGTATTATAGTTAAGTAAATTTTCATAAAATGTATATCGTTAAAACGTTGGATATTTTAAATCAGTGTATTCTCTATTAATTAGTCAGATAATGATGAATTAAAACCTTGAACGTAAAAAGTAAAAACTGCAATATAAAGTAATAATTTGTTTTTATTTGTTAAAATATATTGCATAGATAGAAACATGGAAGAAAAATATTCATATTATTTTTAAAACTGTTTAAAGTCGAGAAACATTTCTTTGTTTACGAATATTTCATTGCAATTAGCACAAAAATCAAAATCTCAATTTCCATATAAATTAAATTATTGCTTTGTTTAGTAAACGTTTTATGTTTATTTTTTAAACTTTCTCTAGTAGGTTTAATGTATGTAAAATACAAAAAGTATTACTGTCATATAACATTGCTTTAAAACATTAATATGTAGACTCGGAATAATTAAAACTTAATAAAAGAAGTCATTAACGTTATTTTGTATCTGGATTGCAGGCAATTGGCAATATTATCCGTTTATTTTTTCGTCATCATTGTCAACAGTAATGGGACCGAAGATTTTTAAGTAGATAGATAGATAGATAGATAGATAGATAGATAGACAAGAAAAAGAGAGAAGAATAATCCTTACAGCATGTTTTTCTTATATTAATATAGTTTTCTGATATTTTTAAATGTCTAAGTAACTTTGGAGAGAACTAAGATATCACCAGGCAATTCACATATATTATATCTCTCTATATATATTTATGTGTATGTTTGTATGTGTACACACACACACACACACACATATATATATATATATATATATATATATATATATGAGGAAATATAGTTTTAAGGTGTGGTATATTTATGGGAAAAAGTGCTCATGCTAGATGCAATTGTCAGGCCTGACGATTGCGTCTAGCATGAAACAGCCGGTCGCCTCTGAATATTGACTTCAATGTTCACTTATATATATATATATATATATATATATATATATATATATATATATGCACTTGATGTTACACTGTATATATATATATATATATATATATATATATATATATATATATATATATATATATATTATATATATATATACACTTGATGGCTGCGATTCGGTTTCTAGTAATGATCCATCCTCAAATATAGGCATCAGCGGGAGTGAGTCTTTTTAGTCCTGGTAAAGTTTTACATTGTCTTTCGGAGATGTGAGAACATTGGGTGTGTTTTTGCAGCAGCCGTTTCATGAATGCCGCATACTGTGTGATGGATGACTTCACCGTCTGCCACTTTTGATGATTTTTGAGAATTATC
Organism: Acanthosepion lycidas; assembly: GCA_963932145.1. Taxonomy (NCBI): domain Eukaryota; kingdom Metazoa; phylum Mollusca; class Cephalopoda; order Sepiida; family Sepiidae; genus Acanthosepion; species Acanthosepion lycidas. The sequence continues at coordinate 155,937,584 of OZ010571.1, forward strand.
AAAGCTGCTAAATAGAGAAGCCATTCATTACTCATTAGAGGCGGCATTTATATAACAACTAGTTAGAGAGACACGACCACATTCATTACACCTTAGATTAACTTCTGTGGCAACGTTTTCACAAAAATTAACACACGAATATAACTTTCTCTTGAGTTTTTCATATGCAACATGATTTTGTTTAAAGTTTGTCTTACCATTTTCCAGGATGAACGATTTAGATTTACGTTTCCCTAGTCATTTAGATACGAATATTTACATACGAATAAATTGGGGCCGAGATAGATATAAAACAAAGATTTGAAATGAATAAAAAAATATTTCTTTGTGTATATGAATATATACACCAAGAAAATTGATACAAAACTGATGGGCGTGTGTTGTTGTGTAAGCTAAATTTTACGTAGTGTTTTTTGAAAGACCTAAGTTTAGTAAATAAATTAACTGACACATGCATTCAAATAAATAAATGTATTGTCAGTATCGCCGATAATATATTGCCTTTAGCAAATTGGAAACCATAATTATTCTGTAATAAGTTAGCGTTTAATTGGACACCTCAAAGTTGTAGCCCTTCGCCAGATCAAGTTTGATAACTACCCAAGGTGTAATTATCAGAAATCTCGCTGAATAGACCAATAACAGTGTAATGTTTCCAATATGGCTTCTTTTAATTCAAAGCTAGACAAATATTGATGTACACGGGTATGTACACGTACATAACGAATTCTTTGCCAGAAAATTAATACAAGCCACGATTCTCGTTCATTTCGTAAATTATTATATGTGTAATAGCAATTACAGTCACAATTATCTACTCTGTAATTCCACTATATTTCTCAAAAACAACTTTGCTTCTGCTGACCTAGATTTTCGTAAGCCATTTGATTGAAGTTGATTGACTGAAGAAAAAAGACGAGGAACATTGAAAAGAATGGAATCTTCTTATCATTCATACGCTGGACTGAATTATGTATTATTTTTCTAATCTATTCAAAGACGAATAAATGGCAAAGTGGATAGAATTATTGCAAATTTTACTTGTCGTCTGGTGAACAACAACAATTCGCTCATTTTTACAATTCATTACATGCAATATTGATTTTCGAAGTGTATCTTAGATGTGGCACAATGCCGAAAACACAGTAAGGACCGAACTTAATACGCAGTCGTAACTGCTTCAGCTAGACAACCTTGCTAACCATTACACCACGCCGAGGTGCCCGCGTACATGCAACAAATGAAAAAATGTAAAACTTCATGGTGACTTTTATATCATATTAAAAATATTCCTCTTTCTCCCCCTCCCCCTCTCCCTCTCTCTCTCTCTCTCTCTCTCTCTCTCTCTATATATATATATATATATATATATATATATATATATATATGTGTGTGTGTGTGTGTATTTTTTTGACATTATTTCTGAGTGAGGTAGTACAGTGATTATCATCCCGATAAAGGCTATCGGCAAATTCAATTCGAATTACAGGTAGGGTTTCATGTTTTCATCTCGCACAAATGCCTTTTAGAGCATCATGAGTACTCCTCTTGAAGATCTTTCCAATGTCTACTGGTAAAGTGTAATCTAGAATTACCAGTCTTGTTGTTCTTAAAATATGAAGACACAGCGCCAAGTAGCATGTTTATACCAAAAAACAAATATGGCATTCCAACGATCTCCTAGACACATCAACTATTCCATCGGCACGAGATTTCATCTCTCTATTGGGTTCAAATATAGAATACGTGTGAAAAATGTGTTAGAACATGTGTCGTGTCGATTGGCTTCTCGCGTGGGGAGACACTAGTAATCAATCCAATCAGTAGTAGAAACTCAAGCAAATGGCGACAACCTGTCTAGACAAAACTAGATAAAAGAAAGTAGCAGGCGAAAGGATATTGTATTCACTCTCTCACCATTATTACGTCGACGGTGAAGAAAATGCAATGAAAGATAGTAAGAAAACGTTTACCTACACACGCAGTTAAGGGGAGTCCTTAGGAGCTGAAGGAAAAGAAGTAAAGGCTGCTTCATTTTCACCACAAAAGTCACAGACATTAGTAATCTTTTTGGAACAGAAGGCCGCGTACGATACAATGTATCATAAGGCGGACTTCACTACCAAAAATATTCAAGGTAATCTTTCGTTGAATGCACAGCAGCCAATTTTTTACCTAAAGGAGACCATACGCATAGACTTAGAAGTAAGGGAAAAGTCGATTTTTTATTTGGAAAAAAGATTCTTTCTATAATTAAAAGAACTGAAATATTTTATAATATTATCATTGTTGACAGCAGGATTAACACACATTTCTTTGTATGATTAAACTATACAAAAATATTTTAAAAGAAAAAAAATACTTCTCCAAAGGAAAAAACTGAACATTATGGACGTTTCCTGTTTCTAAAGCAAAATATGTTTACACGTATGATCTTCCTTAGTGAAAATCGACAATGGTTTAAAATGATGAAAACGAAAGGTTACAAAATTCAAAAGACATTGTATTTAATCATTGTTTATGTATATGTTTTTTTGTGGTACAGACGCTAAAATGGTCCCGGATCGCGTGCAGATATGTTTGTCAAAACCAGTTACATCGGGCTTTCCCTGTTAGCAGCCGGACAGCATAGCATATCTAGATACAGGCCTCACTGCAACTGATCAATATCCGAGTCTTTGTAAGATGCTTTATGCTAACAACAGCAATGGGAAACCAGCCGTTGGCAACTTATATTTGTTACCTCCCATTTGTTTCTCATCTCTGCCTATTACCCACGTAGTTGCTAGAAGAGCAATCGCTTAGGTGTTTCCCCCTAATCTCAACACAGTCTTGCCATACATAACAATAGGATATGTATGAGAATGTGAGAGTGAACAAGAGAAAAAGATACGAAATTTTTGTTTTCTTCATGAAATTAGCTTCAGAAATTTAGTTTAGTACATGCCGTATGCAACCCGCGGGTTTGGGTTTACAATTGAAAGGAACTTTTTTTTTAAATTGAATTTTATTGCTTTGCCTTGAGCGGTGCTTTATTTTCAGCTCTATAATATAAATGTGTATATAAGTCTATATTTCCTATAAATGTTATTTCGTAAGTTTTATTTCTCTGAAAATCCTACCATTTGTTGCCTTTTCTTTAGTTACAAACTCAGGCAAATAGAAATTTTCTTTCTTCCCTGTCTTACCATTTTCTTATCCTTGGACATTTTGGTTCCTCTTATGACCAAAGCTTTTAATATTTGGTATTTTCATTTTATTATTCATTTTATCGTTTTGATGGTTGTTTGGTTGAAGATGCATAAGCGTGTAAAGCACAAATTTGTTGGAAACTGTTTAGCAAGATGTTTTGATGGATGATAAAATAAATTGAAATTAAAAAAAAAAAGTAGAAGAAAATGCTATTTATTTGGACAGCCGTCCAGGAGCAGGTCAGTCAACCAGACAGTTAATCGGTAGATTCTAGGAGCGTACGTCAATCTTCCAGGTTGTTGCCGAGCCGTTACTCTAGTTGGGAGCAATGGAAGGCACTGAGCGAAACTGTGATCATCTTGCACATCAGTTGGAATGAACGTATTTTTGTACTCTTTGCCTGCTTTCTCGTGTTTGGAACAATGACTTATCTCACACCAACATAAACGACATTTATTTTTTTCCACACAACGTGTTTGTTTTGTATTGTTTCTATGGTTTACACAATGTGAAAGTTTTTCGCTTGTAAATTCTACATTTACAGCTGCATTTGATCTACTAAATGAAAAACATGAAGTAGAAACACAGAGAATAATTTTTCTCGCTAGAATCTATCTTTCGTATTTATATGTCTATCATTCATTCCTTGTTTTGAATATTGCCGGCACATCTGGTCTGGTGCTCCTGCTTTATAGAGAAACATTCTTAATAAAAGAAATTGCATTATTATTGGACCTCAACTGGCATATCGGCTTTAGTCAATTTCTTACTGCCTTTTCTATAAATAATTTTATGGTAATTCTTCTTATGAACTTTCCTCTATGGTACTTAGACTTTATGAATTTAAACGCAGTACTAGAATGGCGGCAAGGTCTCATCATTTTGCAGTTGAAATGACTGGACTAACTGTAAGTTCTATGTTAACAGTTTCTTCTCTCGCACTTCTCGCTTGTAAAAATCTCTTCCGACTTCTTGCTTCTCAGTCACCTTTGACCTCAAAAGATTGAAATGCAATGACAATCGTTATCTTTTGTCTTCTTAATTCTTGTTTTATTATTATTGTTTTCTTATTGTTCTCCATCCTTAATATTTTTCTTATCTTCTAACACCCAGTAACTCATTGCGTCTTAGTGGCTTTGTTACTTTGCTTGCGGTGAAATGATTAAAAGGAAGTGTTTAATTAGGTAAATATAACAATGTTGTTAAAACAGCAACAATTTCTACGAATTTCGTTATGATGTGTACCATGCAACATTTTTTATGATGATCAGGTAAAACGTAATGCTTTTGCTAATTTTACTTTGAACGCATTATAATCCCTAATTGGTTTAAGGTTATACACCATAAAGTGTATAGAAGTACCGTCTCTTTTCATACAATAATACTTTCATATTGACTGCCATACAGAAAAAGCAAAGAGCTGTCGTAGAATTTCTGTTCTTGGAAGGAGAAAGTAATGCAAGCATTCACAGGATGTTAGCTAATTTTTATACAAACGATGCAGTTGATGTATTCACAGTAAAGAAATGGTTCAGTAGTATTTATGATAATCCCAGGAAGAAGACCTTAGTAACTGACCCTGTAGTGTCAAGCCCACTGCTGCTGTAAATGAATATTAAGCAAAGCAAACTGTTCCAAGCGTTACTGTTGATAGAAATTTTACTATATCGAGTAATGGTAGTTCTTGTTGTTTAGTGTTATCTTTGCTTACGAAAAGACCGCTCAAATTGGATTCGCCGAATGCTGACAGATTCCGGAAAGTGGTACATGGTGGTTGCTACCCAAATGATTTTGGAACTGGTTAGAAGCTTTCTCAAAACGAGTATACATGCTGCAAAAAGTGGAATAACTTAATTAAAACAGATAAATATATAACAAGAATATTTAGAACCTTGAGAATTCTACGTTCATGTTGATATGTTTTTTATGCTTCTACTATTAAATAAAAAGCAGGTATTATGTTATGATCGACACTGGCACTAATTAAAACGCTGGTCTTCATTAATTTCTGCTACCATTGATAGTAAGCTTAGCTCAGTAAATATCTGTTAATTTACCTCGCCTTAGAGCGATATTTAATAAGCTACGCTGAAAGACCATTACTGGGGTACTGTATTGTACTCATTTCATTTTAATAAATTCCACCGCTAATTGATTTTTCAGATATATTGCATTAAGGCTATCCTACGTATAATGAAGCATTCCCTATTAAAATATTCCTTACATTAAGTTTTGACCACTGATATTTATTTTGCCTCAGATTTTCAATAAACAATATACACTTTGAGTACAAAACATTGTTCCACGTGTTGGAGTAGCTATCAGGTAAGAACAATGAATAACGATGTGAACATTGAAAACCTACCTCCGTGTTCCAAATTTGGTTAGGCAAATTGAATTTCGTGTATTTGATATTTCTTACAAGCCATTGATGTTGTTAGTAGAAAAAACTACTCCATTGCTTATATTCGTTCTATGTGCGACGTATAAGAGAATAAGAAAAGGCTTAGTTTACTCGTTAAATATATCAATAGAAAGAAAGGTAGCCTTTTTAGTATACAATACGGATCAATCAGTTACAGAAACTCTCAGTGCAGACATTGAAATATCATCATTGAACGATGGATCGGCTGAAATGTTATATTAAGTCGCAGTTCAACTGTCTGAACAAAATTTCCAATGTTAATGAGACTTCTTCAATATTAAGTTTAGTTTCTTACTTTGTTCAAAACTGTTTACCATTACGTATATAACCATTAAAATAAATTAAAGTATTTTTTATGTATTTGCTAAATAAATTCCACTCTGATATGAACGGCTTGATAAGCAACAAGTATTATATGGAAATTTCTTTAGACTCAAAAAAGTTCATAATGCTATGTAACATCTAATCTTCTACATGTCAATGAATATTAAACAATTTCCTCACAGATAAAGATGAAATTTGAAGAGTCATATATATGGCTACTGAGGGATGCTGCGAAAACAGTACATGGAACATGTGAGTAATGATCATATTGTTATAAAAAAGGGAACGAAAATGGCGTTTATACTTACAATAAAAAATGACAGTTGCAATACCGGCAACAATGAATGAGGAAGGAGATGTGGATGAATGTCATTCTACCAGGGTCTACTGAAGACAAATAGAGCAGAGAGGAACAGCGAGTGACCTTCCTAGCAAGTTTTTGTAAATAGATAACAAAGCAGTGACTGGGAAGCAAAGTCAAGGGATAAACGTTGCTTAGAGCTGCAAAGGATAGGAAGCTGTGGTGAATCATAATCGCACACATAATAAAGGTAATTGACACATAATAAAAGACTGTGTTATGAAAGTAGGTATGCATGTATATTATCCATCGAGAAAGTATCCAGTCATATTGAGAAGCCAATGTCTCAAAAATAATGCAACTTGACAACCAATCAATTGGGATTTGACTGTGTATGCGTGAAGTGACATTCTATCTTGTGCTTATTTAGAATGTCTGATCGTCACATTCCCAATTAATATTCAATTAATATTCAACAAGGCTTGTTGAAACTAATTCTTCCACAAATCTATACGAATGATTAACAAAGATTTTGGAGGATCAGTAAACAAAATCCATATAAAATTCTGCTTCAGATGCTTTTTAAATTGGCTGCAAATTTGTTGCAAATGATGCATATAACACAAAGCTTTAACAAAGCAAAACACATGAATTTTTTGTGTGTGCGTGTGGGTCTCAGTCAGAGGAAATTATTGGTCAACAATACGATAATAAGAATTTATGATTATTTCATAATCTGACAAGAATAGTAAGGAACTCTTTTGATTTACTTTTCATTCGTCTGACCTTGTGAATGAACTTTTGACAGTTTACAGCTTAGATTTTGTTCCCTATGATTTCTTGACTTAACCCAAAAATGCTTAAATCACAGTTGCAAGAAAGGCCTTCACCCTATGGAGAATATTAAAGCAAATGTAAAAAAGTGGACGATGGCGATCCTGAAAGTGAAGTAAATATGAAAACAGCGATTCTAAAAATCGGTTAGTTTTGCATTTGAAATCGGAGTTTTCAAACATATGGTTTCCTAAGTTTTTTTCTACTTTAATCATTCCATAAATACAAAACATTATTTCAACTTCACCAGATACTGACATTGAAGATCCAAGATAACTCTGATAAATATTTATTACATTAAAAGGATTTCAAAGAGTTGACATAGAAGAATTTGATATTCTTGACAATATTGCACCTGATAAAAAATCTCGTTGATTTTCTCTGCTATTTCAAAGACACTTTGATTGACCGATGTTTTAAATAAACTTTGTTAATCTCTGTATTAGGAATCATTACATAAGCCCCTTCCCATGGAACTCATGCAGCTATCTATGAGCCATAATCCTCCACCGTCGTAGAAACCCCAATGTTGGAATAAAACCACACTGGAAATTGAAAAATATTCGTTTTGACGTTGGAATGTAACATCTGCATAAAAATTGTAAATATATGAGTACTGCTGATAGTCAAGTTCGATTCAATAGAAATATAATTGATTTCTTATTGGCAATTTCATACCATGTTTAACAGGGAAAAGAAGCAGTTAGTTAAACAATTAGCACTGACGCAAAATAAATTTTCAGTGACATGCGTACTGTTGGGGTTATATTATTTTTTTTAATCACAAAGGATATTTTTGTTTTTTGTTATTTTTATTGCAACTGTGTGGAGATGTGGTTTAATATTTAGAATATAATATTTAACATTCAGCAATATTCCGCGGAAAAATTGATGTACTGATAAATGTTTTTTCATGACATATAATTTTCATTTTCATTTTTGCTGAAATCACTCCCAATGGCTTATTAACACTCTTAAATATCTCATATATATATATATATATATATATATATATATATATATATATATATATATATATATATACACCCAGGTAAAATGAAAACAAACGGAGTATAATTCCACTGTACGTAACATTTAATTTAAAAGAGGGCTAAATACATAGTCAAGCACAATAATATTAATTTTTACATTTTAAAACAGAAACATGTTAGAATCGTTACACAATTATAATTATGCTTCCACACTACAAATGTGCCTCCTCGGCTGATGTTGAGCTATTGGCAAGTGAACAATTACTTTAATTTTAAAAGTAGAATACTTACTTTTCCAAAGAGAAAAAAACAAAAACAATAAAAATAGGATTGTGAGCTTTGGCATGATTAACCAATCGAATGTGGCATACGTTATCGAAAAAAATTGATATAAGTAATGACACTAAGTTGTCTGCATATAAATCCTAGACATTTTCCTTATGGACAGATACAAGTGGTTCCATTATTTCATAAGATGTATAGAAATCTGACGTCCAACTTTCCTAATAAAAGCTAAAAGGGTAGGAAGGTAATTTAAAACAATGCTATCTAGTTATATGCTCGTTCAGCCCTCACCTAAAACATTATTTACACTTAATGTCAGCATCTTTATTGTTACCGCCACAATGTTTCAGCCACTGTTCCCTCCTGCCATATTCAAGTGACTCTCGATTCGACTAACCTTCAGGAAATTTCAAAATGTTTACGAGCAATAACTGGGAGCCCAAACGGGTCAAGGCGAAACTTTCCGAGACATAACAGATGAACTCGACTGCCACTGAGCATAAATAAAAATTTCGGTTCGAAATTCCCTGAAGGTTATCGAATCGACAGTCACGTAAAGAAGGCCAGAGATCACAGCATCCGAACGTTTTGATTATCGAGATGAGAACATTCATACAAATAATTCATCACTTTTTTTTTAGTCTAAGTCCCATTTTTTCGCCCAAACACCTTAGTTCGGCTAATTTTTCTTTAATATTAAATGACAGGTTCATTTTCTCGTATACGTCTGTTTATAAAATTGCATATGTAAGGTGTGCGTTATTGTATGAGACAAATATCTATTACAATATAAGTATCGGTGTGTACACAGTTTTTTGATGATTGAATTCCGATCAAAATTTTCTGATAATATTAAACTTTTGCCAAAATATTCTTTGATCTCTAATGAAGCTAGCTTTTAATAAATAAATAATATTCATTTCATCGAAGATTGGTGATTAACATAATTATCGATTATTAATAAAAAATTTTATATCGTAATTATTTTTGTTCGATTCATAACTTTTACCGCTTTCTTTTTTGTTTTTTTATAATTAGTCGATTCAGAAAATATATTCATAATAGAGTATCAAAGGCAAATCTTCCTGTGTTGTCATTAATTTTCATTGTATACAATGCCTAAAATGCCGGCTTCTGCCGTAGACAAATAATCCGAAAGCTAATGTTATTCAAATTTTCGGTCGGAGAATCATTTCTTCATCTTGGTGACCATCTATGAAATTACGCTAAACTTAAGCAATATTTTCTTTTAATTGTTTGAATTTCTAGCAAGATGGCTTATTATTATTTATATTCCTACTAATATCCTTATCTTTGTTGTTATTATCAAAAGGTTTTGGCCGTTATTTTGTCCGTCTTTATTCAAGTGGATTTCTATCCTCTTAACCTTCTGGTAATTTCGAACTGAACATTTTATTTCATCTACATTGGAAGAGTGTTATCGTGCTACTGTCCATATCCAGGGGAGATAACTCCTATTCTTATTATATAGTACTGCTTGGGTAGGTTGCGTTCTATTTCCATTGTCTCTGTACTAACCGGTTCAAAAACCAGGCATTGGTCCACGTGAAAAACTGCAGAATCTTTGGGATAATAATAAAAAGATGAGGATATTATTCCGAATGTAAATAATGTAAATAAAACGTTTTATTTTAGTAGATGTTTCGCTCTTACAGTCCTGTTCTATGTTTAGATTATATAATTATATTATTTTTGCTTGCAGGACTGAGTTTTTCTCTGTCTTGCACAGGGCAAGCACCTGACTCCATTTCGACATCTTGGAGTTTGGTTATTATTAATATACAACGTCCTGCTCTGTGCAGACAAAGAGAGAATTAAAACAATAAGTTGGCCTTATTCGGGTGGCAGGTGGTACATTCAATGTCTAACAAAGAAGATTTTTTCCTCCTCTAGCCTTAGTATTTTATTAATATCAGTTGTTGAAAATAATTTTTCTTTTCAAGCTCCTAGTTTTATTTGCCGACGATATTATCCATTTTGGGGATGTGTCGGCCGAAAGGTACCTAAAAATTTTAATCGTTGTGATACTTTTCTATCCTGTTTTATTAATAAAATATGATCCTTTTTCTAAAGATCATTTTGTCTTGGTAGGGCAATAACAATGTGTTTAATTATATTATTGTATTATTTTCATTCTTTTGGCTTAGTTCCATATTATAGCAAAATTGATCGTTACCACATTCCTTGGAAGACGTCTTTTAAGCAATGACTTTTAGGTTATGGCCAGCGTTTTTTGCTTCTCTATTTGATCACTATTCTTGGCCTTATAGCAGTATACGCAGTTTTAGAAAAATGTACCTTGAAACATATACGTAAATCCAAATATTATAAATTATTTATTCGATCAGTGTATGTAAATTAACTGAAAATGACAATTTTTTGTATAATTAAATCAGAACAACAAAAAAAAAATAGGAAAAGAAATTATGTTGTCAAGTTGATTTTTTTATGCAGAAGGATTTTGAAGTTTGTATACTTGTATGCAAATATACAAACAATCATCTTGTATTTGATTCCGCTAACTTCGCTGAGGAGTAAGAAAGGAAAAGATGGTGTTTTCTAAGTTGTTTATTTTCGGTTCGTCTCCATGGTAATCATTGTAAAAATGAATCGAATAACCACATTCATGGTAGTTTCTTTTCCGACCAAATGAAAATTCCATCAGAGATTTGCCAAGAACCAACTGAAATAGATCGGCATTTCGTTTGACAACATTAAGTATTGTCAAGGGGTTGAAAGTCGAAATGGCCGTTGCCGCGTAAGTACGAATGTGATATAAATCCCAATATCGAGAGAGAGAGAGAGAGAAAAAAAAATCAAATCAGAAAAGTCATCTCATGAAAATGTGTTGCATGTATCAACATAACTAAATCTTGGATCGAGATTGTCAACCAAGTTAAAGAGATTAGATTGTGAAAATTCCTTTTTCAGTGCCAGATTTAAATCGAAGGAAGAATAGTCGTTTCACCATGGATATTATCGAACGTCTTGTTGCCTTTCCAACTGAAGTTCACTTTAAATATTTAGCTTCGAAATATTGCAATAGTGTCTGTATTTAAAATACGAAATTATTTTCATCATAAAACACCTCAATATATCTGTCGAGAAAGTTTGAAGAATAATACAATAAAAGAGTGTCTGCGTAAAAGTCGATCTCTTGTACAATTTTGTTCCTCTAATTTTAGTTAAAATATAAGTCATATGTTTTAATTTGCGGGTAAATGCTAATCTGATATTCTATATTCTATACGATAACATATGGTGACATAGATACTCCTCTTAGCCAAATACATTATTTCAATATTTCTCGCTCTAAATATAAATCAACATAGAGTATTGTTCTATTTCTAAGTGAAAATAAAACATGAACGGACTTTTACTGTAAAACCTTTGTGCTGTATAGTTTAGAATTATATAATATTTGACAATCAAAAAAAAAAAAAAGTGACGAAACAAATATAGTTTTTACTTATGCTCGTGTTATTATATTTTCGATGTTTTTAAAGATAAGAGTATAAATGCCAAGTAATAGTTATTAAAATGTATTAACGACATTATAATTTTATCGCTTCTTTTTTTGACTATTTAAAAATATTATCTAGTCCTTAGTGTAGCGATAAGCTACATCCGGCAGTAAGGCATCTGATCGGGAGATTGGAGGTTTTCTGAAACATGGAACCACCTTTTAATTGCTTCTGTTTCCAGGTCCACCCTTTTCCGGGGTGGTAGCACTTGTTAGGGTCCCAGCAATGGGTAAATAGTGAGCCACCAAACAAAACTAATCTACGAAAGTATAAAAATACACTTATACAGTAAAAATGGCAGCAATTTTATATAAAAAATTACTAGAAATACATATTTACAGTAAAATTACCACCAATACGCACATATTAACAAATTGTAGTGACTTCAACCAAATCCATTTAAAATACTACCAAAAAAACAATATGAAAGAACTCTTTAAGCCGAATAATATCCGTCAATTTCTTAAATTAAATAGTATTCCAAAATATAACTTTAACAAGACTTCAGAAAATACGCATACTCTTGTAATCGTGTCTCCACAAACATGTATAAGCACAAAAGCTGTGTATCATGTACCATGAACTTGTGAAAGCAGAATAAATTTTTTATTTCTTCCTCCTAAGAAAATTAAATTTCGGTATTAAATGACCTATAAGGACTTGATATGCCGTTAAATAGACAAATCAAATCAAAAATATTATCTATATAATCGTTGACATGTTAATCTCACACTGAAAACTTATTACAAATTATCGACATTGAAACGAGTATATCCATTAAATAACACCAACACATGATAATAAAATTATGTATAATTATTCGTGTTACATTACATTCTTTAATGCATGTTAAGAATTGAAGAGATATTATTGTGGCAAAGATTATGATAGCAAGATTATTCTTAAATCTTCTATGACGCTATAATTGAGTTCATCAAATGTCACTTTAATCGCGCTGAGATCAGCAGGTCATCTCTACTCTCAGGTCGAAGTCAGCAGATTTAGGATAATTGTGTGGCACCGGCTTCTTGACAAAGTATAAACGATTTTCTCTTTGATTTTGTGGCTAAACAGAGGAATTGGTAAGCTACACTGTCCTTGGTGAGAAATATATGATTTAAAATAAGAAGCAAGAAAGAACTATAAGGAAACGTTTGCTACTGCTGTATCACGTGATGAAATGGAGAAGATTAACATAAAAAACCTCAACTTAAATGAATAAATTCTCATTAGAGTTAACTGTCACAACTGTTGCAACTGGTAGTTGGTTATTTAAAAGTTTGTATCGGTGATTTGCTCAGGTTAAGTAAATGGTAAGTAATATTGAGAGATACACTAGTTTAAATAGGGAATCTTTAATTACTTTTTTTATTATAGATGTCCTTCGTGAGTATAGTTATTGATTATAGTTGGTGCCTGTGAGCTGTAAAAAGTGTATGATGGGAGGAACCCAGTTAATCTCAGGGAATATTGTCATCTTCGGTTTGTTCTAACTCTTGGATCGAAATGTTCGTATATGTAGTTAGAATTATATCCTATGAAGAAGTTAATTAACCTAAAGGATCATTGCCGCTTTCGATTGGTTTTGACTACCGGATCGAAGAGTTTGTAGCTGAAAGTTGTATCGTATAAGGAAGTGAAAGAACCTTAGGAACCACGGCAAGTTCTATTTTTTTCCAAAATATTGTATTATTTGTGTTCGATAAGAATTAAAATTCTACCATATAAAAAACTATATGTAAATAAATTTATTTTATTTAGATATTTTTATAATTTGAATGCAACCTTGGTTAAATTATTGGAATTCCCTGAAACAACAACTTGCATATAAAGGGTTTTATATATTCTATTATGGTCGACTTATAACTTTTCGATATCCAAATAAACATTCGTTCGATTATTTCTACTCAGACATTTTGAATTGAACTAGATTTGAAATACAGAAAAGTCAATATATTTTCTTGGTTTAATTATTCCATTGGATAATGTTTCATAGATCTATAATTATAAGAATTACATTCAATATTTATTCTCTCTCTTCTCTATATGGTAATATTTTCAATCTAGCCAATAAAGATAATTCTTTAGTCTGACATAGATATTAGGTGAATCGGAATTTATAATATAATGTTCTGTTAGTGTATTCACTATCAAGCTAATGCCCCTGGAAAAGGCATTAATATGTCTCTTCCCCTCTAGTTAGGGGTTAAATAGCAGGTTCGATGGAACTCTTTAGCTTTAGTAAAAAGCAGCCAGTTTAAGAAAAAGAAATGTGAGCATTCAAAACCGTGGAATTGACAGTCTCTGTGGGGGTCTGTACTTTTTAATTTCAGTTTCTGGTAAAGAGCATCACATAATCAAGAGAAAACGTTCTTCCATTCGCCCAGCAACAAAAATAATCAGAAGCCCCAAAAACATGTCTAACGAATATTTGTCTGATTTTGAATATTGACTTCCAGTTGCCTTAAATGACATCCTCCTATGGCACCCGTTGCGCGGCAAAACATCGGTTGGAAGACCTCATCACACTTACATTAACCACTTGTAGATGACTCTGAATGCCGTCCGAAGGACCTGCCGACGACGACAGAAATGGTTGGAAGGAACAAGTCAGGAGAATCCGAGAAGAATTTTCGGCCTGATGATGATTTCATTTAAAATTTCTTTTTCCTCCTTTATGTTAGCATTTTATTATTGTTACTAACATATTACTATTATTATTATTGCTAGTTGTTTAAGTAAATTGTGATGTTCCGAGATGCATGTATTACGTAAATATATGCAAATATATATATATATATATATATATATATATATATATATATATATATATATATATATATACGACATCAGATCCGCAGCACAGTAATAATCAGAATTTTAAATTCTGTGGAAAACTACTATGGCAATTTCACTCTACAAATTGGATTTTACCTAAGTCCATTTCCCTTTAACAGATAAATACATTATTTACATTTTTACGACTATTGTCCTCATCTTTGTCGCCATATTTGTTACAACGTTTCGGCCGCTGTACGCTCCGACCTTCTTCAGGTGGTTAGAATGTCGAAATGAACCGTTTATTTCGCTCACTGTGTTAGACTATTCTAGTTACACGTGCCAGGTTTAATGGATTTCAGTTATCAGTTATCTCCTGTTAATTTCCCTCTGAAAGTTCTCCGCTGCCTTAGCCAGGTATTGAACTCACACCCTTTGGGTCTTGTCACTATAACTAACTAACGCCTTTATCCACTGTGCCATGTGTCCTCAAGACATCCAGTGACACCTGAAGAAGGCCGGAGCGTACAACGGCCGAAACGTTGTAATAAATATGGCGACAAAGATGAGAACAATAGTCGAAAAATGTAAATAATGTGTTTATCAGTAGTCTGAATAATGTAAATAATGTACATAATACCTCATCTCAGAAATATAAACAGATACTGATAAACACATACAACAAGAAGATTTCGTGGATTTATAACTTTTCAAAATTCAAAGAAAATTCTCGATTTAAACAACAAATCTAGCGTCGCGGCATCGCATGCTCCAAATCATCTATTCAACTGTCAATAAATAGCTTAATTTAAAAAAAATAAACCTTTAAGTCTACTCATATTATCATGTGTTGGTGTTTACCTATGTATGGGAAAATTAAGCCCTGAAGATGACAATTTGAAATTGTTGAAAGTACACGGAATGTGTCTTTCATCTGACAATAACTCGAATAGCGGCTCGTATTGAGCAATCAGAGAGCCGAGTTCGAATTCCAGTCGAATCCATTACATTCACTTGGTAAAGGTATGAATCCTCTACTTCTTTCATCAGCCATGGATATATAGCAGGACAGACATGGTTCTAGAGCCTTGGATGACAACTGATGTATTGCAGAAAGATATGGCAACATACTGCGAGAAAAAAATCTGCCTCGTCAGTCATGTATTGAAATATACATGATCACCTACGCGTGTATTACGCATGGTACATAACTGACTGATTATTCAAGGAACTGATAGTAAGTTAATGCCTCTTTAAGTCTTGTTAGCGAAATGATTTCGCAATTAACCACATTAACATTGCTATTTAATTCTATGTATAATTTGTTTCTTTATGATATAATACACACACACACACACACACTACATATATATATATATATATATATATATATATATATATATATATATATATATATATATATGTAAACCTAAAGAGCCCTGACGATCCGTTTAGATGAAACATAGGTAGGTTTACCTGGCTCTTTAGGTTTATATTAAGTTTGCTCTACTTCGTGTATTGAGCACATTACGTAGTTACTTTTGCTTTTACTCGTTTTGAAGGTTTTTTCATTTGGAATCTGAGCTTGAATTCTGGACGATTGTTTTCGCCTCAATTTCATGTTCTTAGTTTTTCTCATTTTACCTTGGGTACTGGTTTGTTAAACTACGAGCCTAAATACCTAAGGTTTTTCTAAGCGAGTACTAATATATATATATATATATATATATATATATATATATATATATATATATATATATATATATATATATATATATATATATATAAGATCTTAAATATTACAAACACTAAACTTTTCTGCAACCGCGTTTTCTACCAATGGACGATTCCTCAGGCTGTGAAAAGGTTAATTGCTTTCCTGTCACTTTATTTTATACTTTTAATGCTGTGAAATTTAATGGGAGGGAGTGGGGAAAGTAAGAGTAGAGAAAGTATGTGAGAGGGAGATGGAAAAGAAAAATAATTAAATTATTTAATTATATTATATCCAGAGCAAAGCACCCCTTCTACTTTTGATAACTCTTTATACACCGCCATAGAAGCATAGTAATTTTGAGTTCAATCCCTCCGCCGGGTAATATTTAACAATAAATACACACTGCTAAAAAAAACAAGACGATATATCCTTATATATGGACATCGGAGGGCATCTCGAGGCGGTGTGATGGTTAGCATGTTTGTCTCTCTAGAATAATTACAACTGAGTAGTGAGTTCGATCCTCACTGGGTGCCCCCTACTTTCGACCTTGTGCTACATTTAAGCTACGCTTGTAAAATCGCTATATAGACAGCGGAAAAAAACAATCCACCCGAGTAGATTTCTGTTCGAAATTCGAAATCGACAAAAACATGAATAAGGCTGAAAACGCTGTGATACTAACAACAAAGATGAGGACGTTAGTCCGATATTAACTAACGCAATTAAGGATAACTCCTAATCCCAGATATTTATATAGAAATTCTCCACAGAATTGTAATAAAATGTCAGTTATTGTACCAAGAGAATGCGGACGGCATTGTAATGAAATTAAGCCCTGATTTCTCGATTGATAAACAAACAGAAAATTCACTAGATTTATTGTACCGAGTGTCTTTCTCCATAGAGCGATCGACATTTAAATATCAGTCTGTCGCTTTAAAACTAAGTTATGGTGTACATATCAGGATTAAATTTACTTCTACAACCATCGGTCACGGTTCTAACTGGATTGCACAAACTATTTTTCGTAAAACATGATCATTTGTGTTCACATAAATTTTCTCACAGCACATCTCGCGAGATCTTTCACCTTTAGCCTTAGTTTGGTGATTTTTTTAAGATATTAAACAATTTTGTGGAATGGACAATTATGCTGTAACACGATTTAGACTAATTTTGCAGTTACATCCGGTATATATATATATGTAAAAGTGAACATTGAAGTCAACACTCAGAGGCGACAGGTTGTTTCATGCTAGACGCAATCATCAGGCCGCGAGTGTTGGATTTTTCTCGACTGTTTATATATATATGGGTCAGTGGTGCATTGTGAGTAATTCATTCCGGCGATCATTTTGGCGTGACTGTCTTGTTTATTTATTTATTTGGGTTAATTTATTTTTCTTGTTTTTTATTTTCATTTTTTTATATATTTATTTATTCTTTTCGGTTTTCGATGTTTTATCAACGTAGTAAAAAAATTCGGTTGGGATTTGTTTAGGTCGCTTATTTAATAGTTTGTTTTGGTCTGGGAAGATAAAGATATTTATTCGTCCAATTTTTGGATTGATTGCTATTCTGCTATTTTGACGGGGGGCATTTTTTAATTTGTTTATTATTTTATTTATTTATTTATTTGGATTGATAATTTTTACTTGATTTTGCTTATGTTTATTTTATTAGTTCTAATTGTTATTTTAGCAGGAGTGATTTGTTAATTTGTTCATTTATTTATGTTGATTAATTTTTACTTGTTTTTTCTTATTTATTTGCATATTTTTTTTATTTTGTATATTTTTATTTACTCTATTCGGTTTTCAATTTTTGAGTAACGTAGTAATTTTTTTTATCGTTATATAGCAGTTATAGCTATTTTCTCATCCATTGTTTGGATTGATAGTCTATTTTAACGGTTGCTTTGGAGGGATTAATTTGTTTATTGTTTACTTTATTTATTTGGGTTGATTATTTTTACTTGTATCGTATGTATTTATTTTTTATTTTTATTTGTTCTATTTTGTCTATTCTAATGGGAGTGGTTTGTTAATTTGTTTATTATTGCTTGGGTTAATCTATTTTACTTGTTTTTTATATTATTTTATTTGTTTGCATTTATTCTTTTCAGTTTTCAATTTTTAATTAACGTAGTAAAAATTTGTTTTCATGTCTGCATTTTGAGATGAGCTCAGATCGTTTATTTAGTAATTTATTTTGGTCTGGGAATGTGTTACAGCTATTTTTTCCTCCAGGCAAAGCTTACAGGTTTTGGATTGATTGCTGTAGGCTGATGATTTTCTCCTTATTTTCCATGACATTTTTGGCGCGATGTGTTTTGTTTTTAATTTCCCAGATATACTTAGAAAGCTCTGTGCTGTTCGTGTATTTACTATTTTTCAAAGATGCTTTGTGTGCATAGTTTCTTTGTTTCCAGGGTCTTTCAGTTACTTCTATATATACTTTTTCTTCGTTATCTGGTGATTTTATAGTAGCTTAGTATATTACATTGTTTTGTAAGCAATTACCGTTTAAGGGACATTCATTCTTTATTTTACAGTGACACGTGGGTTTAATTTGTTCGTTGATAGTTTTCCTGTTGTGCTTTTTTATTATTTGTGCCATGTTCTCGGTGCAACTGTAGCTTTTTTTTAAAGTGATGCATTAAATATATTGTGTAGAGTGATTGATTCTGGGAAGTGTTTGTTTAAGAGTTTGAAGAATATTTTACCTACGTTTGTTTTTACGTTTTTGCTGTATGGTGGGTTGTACCATATGATATTTCTCTTTCTGTTGGCAATTGTTGTCCTTTGTCGTGTGTATGTGAGTGTTGCCGCGAATCCACTATCTGTTAGAGTTCTTTCGCAATCTTTCTTAGCTTCGTTAAATATGGTTTCATTGAAAGAATTGTCTGAAAGCCTGCGTTTAATCGATTTTTGTATCTGATTATTGAGGACAGGTGATTGGAAGATGTGTGTATTAAAGTGTTTTATCATTGGGTTTTCTCTATGGTTTATATATACCTTTTCTTAGGTTGAAGGTAACATCTAGAAAATCTACTTCGTTTAGGTTAGTTATTATATCTATGTCAAACCATTATTTTTGAAAATACTTATTATTGTTTTTCTAGTTTTTTCTCTGTTTTGTTTGTTATAGTTTCTTAAGATTATGAGGCCGTCGTTCCTTGTTGAGTCCTGTATTATTTTTATCTATTATTTTGCTTAGTTTGTGTAGTAAATATATGCCTATGATTTCGCAGGTCAGCACCATCAAAGCTTCCCATTGTAGTTTCAAAGACCCCTTCTTTCGTTATCCATGCGTCTTCATTGTGGAATAATAGTGATTTATGGGAGTGTTTAATGATATCGATTTCGTTTGTGTTTATTTCTATTTGTTCTTGGGCTAACATGATGGCCTTATCTAGGATGGCTTCTGTTATGGATGGGCAAAATTCTTTTATATCTAATTGTATAAATTGGCAATTAAGTTTGTTATTTATGTTGTGGAGCCAGTCAATAGTTGCTTTTGTGTTTTTCCACTGATTTACTCCTTAACTTTTTCCTTAGTTCAGAATTAATTCTTTCTCGTATTTTACTCAGTTCCCATTTAGTTGTCTTTCTGAGTCTGCATGCAGGTTTGCTTTTGAAATTTTCTTTCTGGTCTTTGTGGCTTGTGTCTTACCGATGCAACTTATTCGGTCGTCTAGATTTAATTTTTGGGCGATTGCTTTAGCTTCCTTATTGATATCGTATCCTATTGTTTTTGGTGCTTTTTGTATGTTTTGGTTATGTTGCCCTTGAGTAATTTGTTGTGTGTAGTGGGGTGCGTAGTTCATATAAATTTCTTGTTTTGTCCGCTACGATAAATACATTTGTTGAATTGTTTATTTTGGTTATATCTTCTTTTAGATTTTTGGAATGCATCTTGTTTTTTGTGGAATTTTTTGTTTCTATTTAGGTTAGTTAAGTCTTTCTCGAAGTCGTCTAATTCTTTGTGTTGCGGTGGGGGGGGGGCAAAAAATTCCATCTGCCTGCCATCGGTTTTTTCTGCCTGTGCTCATTCTAGCGCAGCTAGGATGATTCCGTGATCAAATGTCGAGGCCGCCACAGATATATTTTGAACAGCGTATCCCCATATCCCCAGCACAGAGATCCTCCTTCAGGCCAATCCTGCATATGGCTTCCCTGAAGGGCAACCTGCAAATTCTATTCTGGCATCATCTGGGCTGATATATATATTAAGATAAGCCATGTCAATGCATATTCATTTATTTCGAGTACGTTCGACATTACCGCAATGTCATCATCAGGATGTTTTTTTTACTAAGACAAAACTGTTGTGTTTATCTGAAAGTTTAATTTCTATTAAGTGAAAAACGCTATGGTTATGTACTGTACTATTTGAATTTCACGGTGTAAACATCCGGGGATGTAACTAAGTTATATGCCCAGGTGTTTTTTTTTCTTTTAAAAAATAGTTAAAACTATTAGTTAAAATGTAGATATTTTAACCTATCTACTGTAAAAATTTTCAAACATTTTTGCGGTATTAAATTTCATTTTATTAAGATTTGGTTTAAATTTTTTTAATATAGATAGCTTCAAGAAATTTTATTTATGTTTATTATTTTCATGAAAAAGTATAGATGTATTTTCAACAAGAATTGCGAATGTGGACAGGCAAGGTGTTGTAAATGTTGCTAAGTTTGATGCATCATTCAAATGGAAACTCAACCGTCGAGCCGTACATGCACACACACACACACACACACACACACACACACACACACACACACACACACATATATATATATATATATGCATGCTTCATTAAATAATATAGACAAGTTTTGTCGGTTTATTTAAAGTAAGTTCCTTTCATATTATCTGATAAGCTTAATAACATTATCATTGAAAGATGAAAGGAAATCACCATATTGATACATGTTTAAATCCAATCTAAGCTTTCGGCTTACATAAGCCATTATCAAAGATGACAATTACTTTTCAATATATTAACCAATACACGGACGAAACAATAATGATAGTCTGTTTATTTTGTTTTTTGGCATAAAAAATTTCAAAGCAACGACTAACTCGTGTATACGAGACGCAGAAGCGAAAATCGCGTTGCAGCTCGTGACGTCACACATGACCACGCGAGAGTGAAAACGAGAAGTATTAAGTATGGGAAGTCGTTATCAATTATAGGCATTTAAGAATAATTGTGGAGATTTCGTAGTTTATTTAGTTCAGGTTAGGTTTCAATGTTTTATGTATGTAGCTTCAAGAATGTTTAGTTTTTGTTTATTGTTTTCATGTTTAAGTATAGTTGTGTTTTCAACAAGGATTTTTCGGAATTGTGTACGCGGCCAGGCATGTTGTTTTAAATGCCTAAACTTACTTAAATAGACAAAACATGTCTATGTTATTTAATGAAACATGCATAAATGAAAAATCGCTACTTAAATATAGACAATATATATATATATATATATATATATATATATATATATATATACCCATATATATACACACATATATATATACATACATATGCATATATATACATTATATATATATATATATATATATATATATATATATATATATATATATACATATAGATACACATATATATGCATAAACACACATTATATATATAATATATAATAATGCCGTTTTCTCACATAATAACATATGTGAAAAACGACATTATTTTTGCACCAACCTAATATATATGTGTGTGTCTGTGTGTGTGTCTGTGTATTCTTTTGAATAGATCACCTGCAATAATAATTTTGAATTGGCCAATGTCCAAAATTTGGGAATGCGGTGTTATTATTATTATTTACATGCAAAATATTTTATCAATCTTATTAGTATCAAAGTGTTTTGATAATTGTGCCTTCCGGCCTTCATGAGGTTCTGGTCTGTCCGATTAACCATCAAATAACTTTGAAATGTACACTTTATTCAACGTAACGGGGCAGATTGTTCTCTTTTCGCTGCCCATACTTAGAGATATCTCGACTAGTTATTATTTAGTAATGTTCAGTTATTGTATGTCCTGCTTTCTCTGTGTCCAAGTACATACTACTCAGCTCAGGGATTGAACTTACAATTACTATGTTAGTAATTTCATAAACCAACACCTAAATCTATTCGTCTACATTCCAGTCGGATAATCTTTGAAGAATACAGTTTACTATGCAGGCTACTGAAAATCTTCAAATAACAATCTGTATATTCAATAACTTGTAAAATCTTAAATATTAACACTACAATGGATATCTATCATTGTGTATCTATCCTTCACATGTTCAGTATATCACTGATTTTAATTCGTTTGTTCTAATTCTGTTTGTCTGTCCCACGTGAAATGGCTGCAAAGCCTACGTCTGCACCTGTTCATATCCTCCTCTTTGGCTGTAAAGTCACTTCTTAATGTTTCCCCTCACCCACTTCCTCGTTATATTCCCTAACACTATCACCCTTTTCGTTCAATCAGTTGTTCGCCAACTTTAGCGATGTTTGTTTTGTCTTTCCCCCGTACTTACCTTTTGTTTAAATCACCAGAGAGAAACCTTCTGCAAGCGGTAATAAAACAGGTACATCTGATACGAAAATAGAAACGCAATTTCATTGTCTCGACTGCCAACTTTATAAACATGACATCTATTTTCTCGGCAATTTTTGTATCGTTAACTGAACCGTTGTTTAGAAAGTGTCCGGCTTTATTGAAACAATATGACATCTGCATATCACACCCACAAACCTCCCCCCCATATATCTATTTTCTATATATTTTTACATACACACACACACACGCACACAGAGACCCCCCCATATATATATATATATATATATATATATATATATATATATATATATGTATGTATGTATGTATTTAAGCAGTTCATCCCATGGAATATATACATATAATAATAATAATAATAATAATAATAATAATAATAATAATGGACTCTCCCGTCGGTTTCGATATATATATATATATATATATATATATATATATGAAGAAATATAGTCTTAAGATGTGCTATATTTATGGGATAAAGTGCTCAATATCAGAGATAGAGCGTGTGTAAATATAAAAGTGAACATAGAAGTCAACACTTAAAGGCGACAATCTATTTCATGCTAGATGCAATCGTCAGGCCACGATTGCATCTAGCATGAAACAGACTGTCGCCTTTAAGTGTTGACTTCTATGTTCACTTTTATATATATATATATATATATATATATATGATAAAATATTGTCTTGAGGTATTCTGTATTATGAGTTAAAAGTGCTCGATATCAAGTATAGAGAGTATGTAAATATAAAAGTGAATTTCAAGTCAAAGCCCAGTGGCGACAGTCTGTTTCATGCTTAAACGCACTCGTCAGACCTGACGAGTGCGTTTAAGCATGAAACTTCAATTTCCACTTGTAACCCATCGATAGCTGTGCTAGCACGAAGCCACTGGTCATTGTGACCGCGGGTTTGAGTGTACTGCTGTTGTTCAGATTGTTGATCATACTAGGTAACACGCTCTCTCCCAGAAGCTGTAAGTAAGGTCTACTCAGAATAATTACATTTCACAAATGAGATTGAGCGAGATTCTGCAATAGGGATTAGCTAGCCGTCCTAGTAGACGGGTATCTTCGAATACGAGTGGCCAGCTATTATATATATATATATATATAAATTTTGTGTATTTAGGCAGCATTTTTACATTGATGCATGTTTCATTAAATAATATAGTTTGTCTATTTATTTAAGCAAATTCCTTTCATCTGATAAGCTTAATAACATTATCTTTGAAAGACGAAAGTAATTGACCATATTGATAAATGTTTTTAATACTAAGTTTTCGGCTTACATAAGCCATTATCAAAGATGACAATTACATTATAATATATTAAACAATACATGGACAAAGCAATAATGATAGTCTATTTTTGTTTGCATGGAAGATTTTCAAGCAACGGCAAACTCGTGCATACGGGACGCTGGAAGCGAAAATCGCACAGCGGCTCATGACATCACACATGACCACGCGTTAGTGAAAACGAGAAGTATTAAGTCTGGGAAGGCGTTGGTATAAACGAATGACTTCTGTTATCAATTATAGGCATTTAAGTATTTTAGTGGACTTTTCATAGTTTATTTTGTTCAGGTTAGGTTTCAACTGTTTTATGTATGTAGCTTATAAATGAATCTTCTATTTTATGCGTCGACGTGTAGACGAAATCCGTCATTCGTAAAAGACGAAGGTGACTAGCTAGTCCCTGTTGCAGACACGCTCTGTCACATATTTTTTCAATACCCAGAGATCCAACCTTTAGTTTATACTGCCAAGTATATGCTGAGCGGACCTTAGTTATAGATTATGTGTGTGTGTGTGAGAGAGAGAGAGATAGATAGATAGATAGAGAGAGAGAGAGAGAGAGAGAGAGAGAGAGCACATAATCTGGCGTGGTCAAGACTAGTTACGATAATTTGTGACTTTTGTCCGAGCCCAATAGCCTACAGCTTATAAGCAGTCTCTTCTACTCAATATCATTCCCAAGGCGTCGTATGGTTTTCAGGGGATTATCTCCTCAGACTGATATCAAATAATCAACACGAGAAGGGTGAAATTAAAAGCCGGGTGTCAGAACGACGTGTAGTAATGATTAAAGTAATTAAATTTATTTACGAATGTTATAATTTCCTTTCACTCTGAAAGCTTTATACTTGTGGCCTGTTACTTTATTATATGCTAAGATCATGATTGGTACCGTGTGCTATTCCAGGAAGTCTTGGCAATGAATATATATCAGAGCCAATCTCTTTTCTTTGTACAAAAATAACTGAAAAGTCATCAACTCGTTAAATGAATTTGCTTGTTACATTTTTGCTCTGTCCAGTCAATGTTGACCCTGAATTGCTAAAGGCACAGTCAGAGAACGTTGATGGAAGACTTTATACGTCAGTGTCTCCAAAATTACTTAATCAGCTCAAGAAATGGCAGAAATTCCGTTGTTGGGTCTATTTCGGTTTTCTGATAGACAGCGACGAATTACAACCGCGTTATGTTAAATGAGGCTGATGCAATAATTCACAGCGTTATAGTTTCTAAGGCAATAGCAAAATGACAGAAATCATTTCTGGTTTTTCATACTTTTATTGCTTGTGTTATTAATCAACTGGAGTGTATCGTTTAATTGCCCTTGGGAGAATTATGAATCTACGTAATTTGTTTTCCTAGGAACGTACAGAAAAAATATCTATAACCATTGAAGCACTTACTATTCTCATCTTGTTCAACACGGGAAAGAAACATTTCAGGGCAAGAAAAATAGCGATGAAAAAACGACAAAAAACGACCCCAAAAGCTTCCGAAAACTCAAATTAATAACAATATCAATAAAAATTTGATTTTATTCTTCATAATACTGCAACAGGCTTCTGACAGTTACTCGAGTGCATGTTATACTTAAGGTGCTTTGGATTAAGATTTTACAAGAGTGTGATGCTCAAATGTTTCGGGGTTTTGGCTAGCGACACGAGCCTAGAAATAATTTTATGCGTATGTAAACACAATGAATATATTTCAGTAGTTTTTAACTTTTTTGTCACCTCCCAATGCTGAAGATATACGACATCCTAATAGAAAGTTAATGCTATGTGCGGTAAAAATAATAATAAAGTCGATTTTTACCATAAATTGTTAAATGGTCCGAATTGGCGTGCATAAGATTATGAGGTTAGGTGGCGCCTTTTAAAGTCAAAAATCTTTTTCTTTTATTTCCTATAAATATATTATACTACAACTTCAGCAAAAGTAATAAACATAGTTTGGGGCTTTCTTTTTCTCAAACTTTCACAAATCTTCTTTGTTTTCTGATTCTCTGTTAAGATTTCATGAAAATAAAAGTTATACTAAGTGCGTTTTCTCACTCTCGTTCCTCAACCACGGCCAGCAAACGACTTCGGAAATTTCTGAAACTCTTCTGGGCGGTCTCCTTGTTGAAGCTGGTGAATGCTGCCATAATCCTCGTCTTCAGTTCATCTTTAGTGTTACAAGGGTTTTTTTTGGTCTCTCGCTTAACTGCGCCCCACACCATACTAATCAACGGCGGATACAGTCTGGGGAGTTAGGTGGCCAAATCTAAGTGGTGATGTGGTCGCAGAAATTGTCTTATGTGGCATGGTAAAGAGTCTTGTTGCCAGACATAGAATCTTCCAGATGACACCATCTCAGTTAACGATACAAAAATTGCCGAGAAAACAGATGTCATGTTTATAAAGTTGGCAGTCGAGACAATGAAATTGCGTTTCTATTTTCGTATCAGGTGTACCTGTTTTATTACCGCTTGCAGAAGGTTTCTCTCTGGTGATTTAAACAAAAGGTAAGTACGGGGGAAAGACAAAACAAACATCGCTAAAGTTGGCGAACAACTGATTGAATGAAAAGGGTGATAATGTTAGGGCGGAACTACATTCTCAGGGAACTTGATGCAAGCTTCCGTGTTGATTGCAGATATAACGTCGCGTAGTGATCACTCCAAACACCTTCGTAATCACGATTAGACTGATCCAACTCATACCGAATCATCTACACTGTTGTCGGATTGACACACACATACTCTGAAGTGTTCCTATTGGAGATTCCAGCGCGAATGCCAAGCAGTAATGCAGGCTGTTACCAAATTTCTGGCGGAGTGAATTGCAGCAATTTACCCCTCGCACCCTGGGTGTGTATCATATATATATATATATATATATATATATATATATATATATATATATATATATATATATATGTAGCGTTCCAAATTTATCTATATATCCACCTACATATATATATATATATGTGTGCGTGTGTCTGTGTGTGTATCGTTTAAAATTTATCTATCTACCGATATACATATATATATATATATATATATATATATATATATATGTGTATAGTTTATATTTTATCTATCTACCTATATATATATATATATATATATATATATATATATATATATATATATATATATCGTTTAACATTTATCTACCTACCTATATATTATATATATATTCATATGTATCGTTTAAAATCTATCTATCGAGATACACACACACACATATATATATATATATATATATATATATATATATGTATGCATCGTTTAACATTTATCTATCTATCGACCTACATATATATATATATATATATATATATATATATATATATATATATATATGTCTCGTTTAAAATTTATCTGTCTCTCTACCTATATATATATATATATATATATATATATATATATATATATATATGTATATATCGTTTAAAATTTACTATGATTATGGGGGCGAATAGTTGTCGATATCGGAGATATTGTCTGTAGATATCAATTGTGAAGAAATAGAAATCAACCCTGTTAGATGACTGGTAGGTTCTAATGTTTGCCTTAAACGTAAAACTGCTAATCACCATAGAGTGTAGATATTTTATACTTATATTGTTTATAGTTATCTATGTATATACATGTGTATATGTGTGCGTATGGTTTGATTAAATATAATTTTCACGCAATAGTCGTCAGTAATTTACAGGCCAACAAACTTCTAGACACATTAATTTAACGAATTTAATTAAGCAACTGATTAAGAAAAACAACAAGCTTTAATAAACAAAGATTCTCCTCGAAAATTAATTGCGTGTAATTCGGTGATAATCTAATGACATTTTTTCTTTCTTTTTTTCCTACTCAATTTCGACTGGTGGAGGTGAAACTGTTTGAGGGACCGTGTTCAGAATTTAATTAATTCTCGAAAATGGCTCCACAACAATTATGAAACCGTTTTTATTGAATTTTCTCGAAGAGGAGACCGGTTCCAACAGTTTCAGGAATAAAATAAACGAGAAATTTTGAAAAGAAAAGAAAAGATTAACATTTCTATGATAGGTTCAATAATATAAATTAGAGATATTAAAAATTTTTCACGGGATATTTTTTGTTTTCCATAATTTGATACGAAAATATTCTTGAACATTCTAAACAATTAGATTTTAAAAAGTTACTTATGAAGTCAATTCAATGAATTAAAACAAAATGACTCCAATTCTGTAAAATCTAGGTTCATCGCAAATGTGTCATTAATTATAAATAAAAAGGCGTTGGATGAAATTAGATACAGAATTTTATCGATAAACGAACTTTTTTTCAGATTCTCAGATTGAAAGATTAAGGAACACATATCTGTATTTTAAATTATATTTTATGCATTTCTTATGAAAGAAGAGGTTATCACCAGGGTTGTCTAAATTTTGATATATATATTTATATATATTTTGTAAGTAGTTTTGGCTACGAAAAGTAACTGTCTATATTATGTTATAATTTGATAGACGTTTATATATTTGTGGACAATAGCACATCGTTGCACGAAAACGAGAAACATTTAAATTACTATAAATTATACTTCATTTAAAATCAGCCACCAATTTTTAATTTATTTCTTTATTTATTGAGTATAAACTGACAAAAATCCTCTTTTTAAAGTAGCTGCAATGTTATCGGTCCTGACCCGGCATCTCAGCCAGCTATCTGGTCCGTTCCTTTTCTAGAAATATTTTCCCGCTAATTGTTCCTATGTACTTGTCTCTTACGTACCTCGACTTCACGAATTTAAACTCAGTACTAGATTGGCATTTAGGTCTCATAATTTCAGTTGGAATGTAACCGTGAGTTCTATGCTGATAGTTTCTTCTTCCACACTTCTCACTTCTGAAACTTTTTCTTGCTTTCCTGTTTTCCTTTCAAATACTATATTCAAAAAATTAATTCAAGTGTTATCTTCTGTCCTTGAATACTGTTCTTTTTGTTATCTTCGCTGCGACTTTTACTTTTAGTAGCCACTTGCATTACTTTTTTTAGGCATTTCATTCAAAGCAAAACAATAAAAGGCTTGGAGTGAAAAGATTTAAAAATGAGTCTTCCTCCTCAGTTTCTAATGAAGAAATTTACAAGATAAGTCTGTCTGCACCCTTTTCCATCAGACATAGTGACATACAAATTGTTCCTATGTACTTGTCTCTTACGTACCTCGACTTCACGAATTTAAGCGCAGTACTAGATTGGCATTTAGGTCTCATAATTTCAGTTGGAATGTAACCGTGAGTTCTATGCTGATAGTTTCTTCTTCCACACTTCTCACTTCTGAAACTTTTTCTTGCTTTCCTGTTTTCCTCTCAAATACTATCTTCAAAAAATTAATCCATGTGTTATCTTCTGTCCTTGAATCCTGTTCTTTTTGTTATCTTCGCTGCGACTTTTACTTTTAGTAGCCACTTGCATTACTTTGTTTAAGCATTTCATTTAAAGCAAAACAATAAAAGGCTTGGAGTGAAAAGATTTAAAAATGAGTCTTCCTCCTCAGTTTCTAATGAGGAAATTTACAAGATAAGTCTGTCTGCACCCTCTTCCATCAGACATAGTGACATACAAATGATGATACTTTAATTATAATTAATAATAATCTTAACAATAACAATTAATTATAATTGATTTCACTGATAATTAGCATTCGAAAATAATGACAATATATTGAAGTTTGGTAGTTGTTGACAAAGGTAGAAATTAAACGTATTTGCAACAATATTAATTTGTGGAAATATTAAATGTCTTTGTTCACACGGCGCTATAATATTTCTATTTGGTGTCGTCAAATTTGGTATGTAAACGAAAAGAAAGAAAAATGAAATATTTATTGAATCTCTATCAAAATTGATCTTTGAAACAGGAAGTAAACACGCATTTGTTTAAGACAGACTCATTTTAATAAAATAAAACTTTTATTTTGGTTCAATGTTAGCAATAACAATGGCAACAATAATAGTTCATATGCAAAACTTTTACTTGGTAGGTATTGAAGATAATAATGTGAAACTTCAGATAACAAAATACAGTCAAAGTTTCACTAGGCAAACTGCAAAACAATAGTAAATATTGTTTTTGTTGATACTGAGACAAGAGAACATTTAAAGTGGACAGAGAAAGCTGGTTTAAACAAAACACAAAAACAGACATGACAAGATAGAAACAGGAAGACATTTTAAATCCCGTTAGGTCTAAGCATGAGAATTCAAGTTGTAAGAATTTAAGAATGTTCGAGGTTACTGAGAAGAATGTTGGATATTTGAAGGAACTTTGCTTTCACTCAATTCTCAGAGATAAACACATTTTTTAACATTTCACCCAATGCAAAACTTTAAAGCTACTTTGACACAAATGGGTTACTGAGTGAGAAAGAATAAGAAAAAAGAGGGAGAATAATAGAAGAGGCATCAAGATAACAGTAGATAACGATAGATATTGTATTTAAATTTTTTAAGATCAAAATTCACTGGAAAGCATAGAACAGGAAGAGAGTTCCAGAATCGAGAAGTGCTAGAAAATAAACTGTCAGCATAGAAGTTATGGTTTCATCTAACCATTTTAAGAATGAATTTATGAAACCTCGCCGCCAATCTAGTACTGTGCTTAAATTCATAGGTATTATAGCGAAGAGATCATCTGAAAAGTTAGCATGAAAGGATTTATAGACAAGTCACAGCGAAGAAATATTACTGCGGTGGGAAAGTGACTGAAGCCGAGATGACAGGTCAGAACCAATAATATTGCTGACGATGAGAATATATAAACGCTGGTTTTCCTACTTCTATCCCAGGAAGATAAGATGTGATAAACATGAGTAAGGAAAAAAAAAAAGAAAAACTTAATCAGTAATATTCAACTATGTCAAAAACTATTCAAGTCGAATTGAGAATGATGATGGATAATATTTTTACTCATCTCATCTCAAATAAAAAGCTTCTTGAGAAGATACTAAGGAACTTGTTGTTCTGACCATGGCTTCGTAGATTCGCAATTTCATGGATCGTCTTATCTCCTGGCGAGACCAAAATCGTTTTTGAAGACGGACAAAGGCAGCTCTAGCCAAATTTATACGGGTGGTGATATCAAATTTATACGGGTGTTGATATCTACGAAGCCATGGTCAGAACAATTCTTCTCTATGGTTGTGAGACCTGGCCACAGAGAGGATCTTCATAAGCTTGAGGTCTTCGATCACTACTCCCTCCGCCGTATCCTGCGCGTGCGCCTCTCCGACCGGATCCCCAACTCGTCCATCCGCGCCATATGCGACATTCTGGGCCTGGAAGAAACTCTGCTTAACAGGAGACTTCGGTGGTTCGGCCACATGCTGCGGTGGCCTGGTGATGAGTTCGTCCGTAAACTGGTGGCGCCAAACGCACCCACTGGTTGGAGGAAGCGCAGAGGTGGTCAACTCAAGACGTGGCTCGCAACGGTCAAGAAGATATGGAACTCATGTCCGGTCCTCGCGTTTTCGGGGTCCGACGCTAGAATCGCGAATGGCTCGATCATGGCGTCGATTCCTGCTGCCGATCGACGAGGTGGATGGCCTTGACGCGCGAGCCGGCTGAAACCACTACGGGTGAATGCCGTTAAAAGACAAGACAAGATACTAAGAACGCGGACGAGATTTGCAATAATTGCGAATATTCGATGCCTGGCGGCTGAATGTGAATCTATATCACCATTCTGATTGTTTCGCTCTCTGAAAGCTACCATTATTTATTCCTACTTCATCAGAATTGCAATCAGTTACGATTTCTGTATACGAGACGCGGAAGCGAAAATCGCATAGCAGCTCGTGACGTCACACATGACCACGCGTGAGTAGAAACGAGAAGTATTAAGTATGGGAAGCCTCGGTATTTAAGAATACTTGTAGAGATTTCGTAGTTTATTTTGTTCAGGTTAGGTTTCAACTGTTTTATTTATATAGCTTATGTTATTAAACTTATAAGACAATATGAAAGGAACTTACTTAAAATAAATAGACAAAACTTGTCTATATTATTTAATGAAACATGCATTAATGAAAAATTGCTGCCTAAATATACACAATATATATATATATATATATATATATATATATATATATATATATATATATATATATATAATGTAGAAAAGGATATATTGATATGTATCTTTAGGCAGCATATTTTCATTCAAGCATGTTTCCTTAATTAATACAATCATATTATGTCTATTTTTTTTATAATAATCCTTTCTATTCCTCTAATTAGCTTCATGATGTTAATTTGAAATTCATCAAGGAAGGAGGAACCGTAGATTTTGTTAACCCAAGTACTTTCGAACTCTTCCGAGATCATATTCGGGGGTGGGATTTTCAACCACAACATTATCAAGACGTTTTACACTCCATTTATCGGATACAAGTTCCATTGCACAACATTTAAAGACACATTCCTGTCCGCCTTCACAATACAGATAAATATTTATTGGCAACACTAACATCGTGAAAATACTCAAATAATTCAAATTTTCAAAACAACTCGATATGAAAAGCAACCAACCAACAGTGAGTTAAATCTTTTATGTGTGTAGTAGCAATTTTTAAAATGTATTTGACCAAAATTTAATGCTACTTACATTTATACCATCTCTGATTAGGCTCTTTATAAATTTTAAAATAATTATAACAGAGCGCGTTCATGCGTCTTTTGCAAAAATCACCATCACAACGATCATAGTTATATTAAGTATGTAGACAATATGGACAGAAAGCAATGCTGAAAGGATGTTAAAATTTCGAGCATTTGACGATACTCAGATCATAGGCCAGTCTCAATGCATTTTTGATTTTCTCTGGATTTTTATCTCTCTTCTCTTTCTGTCTGTCTTTCTTTCTATCTCTATCTATCATTATATACATACACGCAACCATAAAACACCCACATATATATATATATATATATATATATATATATATATATATATATATATATATATATAAATGTCTTAAATAATTGTCGGACTTTGTCCATTTCATAATGTATTACGTCATTTGTTTATATTTGTATAATCATTCAGCAGATATGAATGAATGAGAGAAAATCATGGAGAATTGTATTTAAAAACAATAAAATCGACCTACTAACTGAACGCTCCTCTTTGGTCCAATCGCTTAAGGCACGTCAGGCTATATGACAGTTCCGTATTGGATACAGGTTCGATTCCTGTCGGAGGACACATATTTTCTATAAAAATGTCTGTTATTCAAGCCGGTAAATGTTGTTATTACTGTTTGTTTTTTTTTATAAACAGAGCAGTTACTTAAATATTTGTATCTTTCAAAAGAACGTATATACATAAAAAAATTCTTAAATAATTGTCAGACTTTGTCCATTTCCTAATGTATACATATATATATTTAAAAAATATGGCAAACTGGAAAGATACTTGTGACGCGTTTATCTGTTAGAATTTCATCGAACTGTTTTTTGATGTTGCCACGTTTACACATGCACACGAAGCGAGAGACGCGGGTACTTTCAACATTTTTTGAAAGAATATTTTTTTTATTTCCATCTAGCAAAATTCCCTTGAATCATTTTTCTTTTTCTCTCCATCACCTTTACTCCTGATTATTCCAAACTGTGGAAAATATAAAATCTACCAAGAATGGTGATATATTGTAAGTGCCTCGACGCAAATTTATCGTGGCTGGAATAATGATCAAGGCACTTGCCAGACATTATGTCTAAGTGGACGATTTTCCCTTTTAATCAAAGTAACATTCCCTATGTCGAAACAACCAATGCGTTTTGTATGTTGTTATTTAAGATGTCAGTTTTTTGTGTTCATATAATCTTTTGTTTAAACTTCTTGACTAATTCCACTTGAGGTCTGCTTTGAGTTCAAACCCATATAGGCGCTCAAGAAAAAGGGATCTTCCTGAGAGAATAACCGTTTAATGAGATAGACGATAATTCAGGGTTCGAATAAAATTTTCTTTTGGTTAAATGCAGTATACATAAGAGTTGACAAAAGTTCCTTTAATAAAACCAAAAAGAATCTTCGTATGAATCCTGATGAACATGCCGTTCAGATGCTACTCTTGTCAAAGAGAAATGGTTTGTTCTGCTGTTATAAAAATGACCAATTCAAAGCTACTTTTGTACGTCACAGTTATGGTAAATCAATAATATGCAGCAAGATTCTCGATATGTTCCAATTTCCATATATGAATGTTTCATTGTGATTCCACAAGAAGGTTCTTCGTTTCCATAGCAATATTTCTCAAGAATCGACAGCAGATTGCTTGGTTACGTGAAAATTCCAAATACAAGTAAATTCCCCAATCTTCTGGAGCTGTGCGGGCAAAGTAAAACTTCGAATTATATGAAAAATTCCCGCATCTGAGTCTAATGCCGAATACTCGCAGATGTCAACTACAAGTTTAATCAAAAGTTAAGCATAAAATAGAATTTGTTCCCGAAACAATAATTCCATTTTTGTAGCTGACCTGATCTTACCAACCGAAGCACAAACATTATTTGGCACTGGTCGTCACAATACGAATAACGATATGGAAACAATTTATTACTATTATTATTATTAGCGTATTGCAGTTAACAATGACGGTCAAATGTTTAATACATGATATATATGTGTATGTATGTGTGTGTGTATAACTTACATGCATATATATATATATATATGTATGTATGTATATCAAGAAATTGACAACTGAAAAGGATTAGTATAAAAATAAGTAGACACAATATATATATTATTCAATGAAACATGATTGAATGAATGTATACGGCCTATATAATATATATATATATATATATATATATATATATATATATATATATATATGTGTGTGTGTGTGTGTGTGTGTGTGTGTGTCATTTTCAGGATTAAATTACAAAGACAAACTTATTTTAACTGCTAAATTACCTAAGTTAAAAAAAAAACAAAAAAAAAACTACCGCGTCTTCTGTGATGAATTTCATTTTAACGTTAAGAAACTGATTAAACAACTGGAAATGATCAGTATAAAAATAAGTATATGTAGCCTGGCACGTGGAACTAGGACAATATACCCCGATGGACGAAATAAAGGTTTCAATTCGAAATTCAAATCATCTGAAGAAGGCCGTAGCGCACGACGGCCAAAGCGTTGTCAATATGACAATAAAGATGAGGATAACAGTCCGAAGAATTTAAATAATATAAATAATTGCAATACTTCATTTCAGAAATATAGTCAGAAAAAGAACTAAAATGAAGAAAGAAAAACTAGTAAAAAGTTATTAATAATTAACATCAATACCATTTTATTCTTTCCAATTTTTCCTTTTTCCTTCTTCTATGTGCAGTATTCCTTTAGGACTTGAGCAATCATGGCTCTCCACAACTCTCTAATCTTCTTATATCATACCTATGGTCGTCATTTTACTATCCTTCCAACTCACTGATTTGCCATAAATTTACACTGGTAAATAGGTTTCCCATCCGTCCTTCTTATATTTGTCCTGTGAGTGTCAAATTTTCCAAGCCCTCTTTTCTCATTATGAGATTTAGAGATTTCAACTGTCTCTAATTCTAAGTTTAAGCAACCCTTTTGGTCTTATTTTTCTTAACACTTCCTCGTTAGCTACATGTTCTGTTAATCCTTTTAAAACGACATATCTGTTGCCTCAAATTGTGTATTGCCTCACGTCTTCTATTGACTCAAGTCTTTGCTGCATTATAGGCGGATTGATAATTCTGTACCATATTCCTTGCTTCTAAGGAAATGTTTTTTGTGCTGGTAATAATCAGAAGTAACAGGTTTCATGCCAGCATATATATTATCATGCATTATCATATATTATCATCTATAGTATTATATAGCCTCTCATCTTACCGACTTGATTGGACTGTTTACTTTTTAGCCGTATTTTCTATTATAATGATGGCCTGTCGTTTCCAAGTCATCCTGTCTACTAAGGTGACTAGTCGATCTCTGCTGCAGACGCCTGCTCAGATACATATGTGTTCAACACCCACAGTGCCCATCTACGATTCATACCATAACTATGCTGAGAGCTCCTTAGTAACCATTTATGGAACATCATCTGGCTGGATCAACAGTTTGGACAAGTACGCTCAAAACCCAATTTCAATCACAATCACCGGTGGTATGGTTTTCAGGCATTTTTCAACGATTCCGCGGACTAGAATAGCATCTCCAGTCTGATAACAAGACATATTTATGACAATTCGACTATGGTAAGATTTGAACCCCGGTCACATGGATCTAAACCCTTCTGCCGAGTGGGCATATCATTTTTTATTAATGATAGGAATACTCTACATACGTTAAAACACAATGTGTATCCTCATATATATAAATATATATATATATAATCTGTGTGATAGAAATTATTAGGAGGATTTGAGATAATCATAATTAAGTAATTCATCAAGTCTAGAAAAAACCTCAACAGAATGCAGACAGCACTGAACGGCCGTTTCGTCTTATATTTGGGACTCCTCAGCAGTGCGCAGTTACGTTATCAGGCAAACATCATATCAACTGTACCAACGGGCCTCGGTGGCGAAGAGGTAGCGAATTAGACTCGATAGGGCGCCGCTCCATCAAATATTCCGTGGTGGAACTCATCCGAGTTTCCCTTAGCCATAGGACTGTGCCCCCACGAGCCACAACAATTACGTACATAGACCAATCAATGCATACAGACACACGCAGACACACACATGCACACACACACACACACATATATATATATATATATTGTTTATTTTGCCTTTTTATGACGGGAGAGTATTCAATAACGTGGCCAGAGACTATGTAGATATAAAACAGCGGTGGCTTATCACCGGGTCGTGTTGATTTCTATATCCACATATATATATACACACACACACACACACGCGCATATGCTTCCCATTATTTCTACCATGATGAATTTGGATCAAATTAACAGCCATGCAAATTTGTTTGACAAAGCATGAACCGTTACATTAAAAGGCTACAATATTAAAACGAAGGGAAAAATTGTAAAAACGAAAATATCGAAAGAAAAACGATCGTAGTTTTTGGACTCTTTCAACTTCTGATTCTGCCCAAAATATTGGAGAAAAGAATAAATCTTCTTTCAATTTTTACGCACAGAAGTCTCATCCGTTTGTTTTTGTTAAGATTTTTTTCAGTCTAGAAGAATAGGGGAAATATCAAATAACAAAAAACTTTAAATGTTAAAAGGTTTTTTCTCTGGTCGAGGTTTCATAATGGTTGCTGATTTGAGAGCAGACAAATATTAATTGAAATTTCACCTTGGACGAGTGAGTCAGCTATTTTTCAAAACTTTTTCTTCAATTCCTCATCAAACACACGAACATACAGACAATACATACATACATACATACATACATACATACATACATACATATATATATATATACATATATATATATATATATATATATATAGATAGATAGATAGATAGATAGATAGATAGATAGATAGACAGACAGATAGATTGTGTGTGCGTTTGCATGGATGTATATGTGTCTTTATGAGTGCATGGTTAGGGTGCATAAGAAAGCTGTGTAGACCAATAGTAAGAAGTAATGAAATGACATACTAAAAAAAATGAATATTTTTCACTGTGATAAGGTCGGAGACGATGACCTGTAAATTGACAAGAAAAAAAATAGTACAAACACCATCAAAAATAATTGCTCTCCAGAAATATTTTCGTGCGGCTTGCTTATAAGAAAAAGAAACAATTACATATATCGACCAATCA
The DNA here is from genome assembly GCA_963932145.1 of Acanthosepion lycidas. Taxonomy (NCBI): domain Eukaryota; kingdom Metazoa; phylum Mollusca; class Cephalopoda; order Sepiida; family Sepiidae; genus Acanthosepion; species Acanthosepion lycidas. Next base: position 155,975,686 of record OZ010571.1, read on the forward strand.
ATACATACGTACATAGACTTGAACAGACATAGATAGATAGATAGATAGATAGATAGATAGATAGATAGATAGATAGATGTAAACGTTGGAGTTTTGCATAAAATATTTTTGACGTCATTCCGCTGTACTTATTTTTTAAGAATCTTCCAAATTTAACACCATCTGCATCTCTGATATTTGATCTTTCCAGTCTGTCATATTCTGAAGGAACCTTTTCAGGAATAGGTTCATTTAAAATGAAAAAAGTCGATTTAATGACTGAATATATATATATTTGCTTAAATTTAATTTTTTTTGGACAGAAATTTGATATTCATTATTTTTGGCAACATCCCTTTTATTTTCGTTCCTTCATTAATTCACTTTTTTTCGCAACCGATACTGTCCTCCATTTTTTTTTCTTTTTTACTTGATCTCTTCTTTTTAGCTGCATTTAATTTATTTATTTCAAACTTTTTCTCTCTTATTCCTTCTCTCCTTCCTTTTTTAATATTCATCTTGAACATTTCTATTTTTTTCATTGAATTTCCATTCACATGGCTTGTTCTATTTCTTTCATTCAGTTTTTCTTTAAATTCTTAAAATGTTCTTTCTTTGTCTTCTGCCATTCATTTTCCCTTTAAAGCTGCGTCTTTCTGTTGTCCATAACTTTGAGAGGAGTTCATTTTAGATATGTGCGTCGTTGTGTTATTTTCTTTCTTTATCGTTATTTTCTAATTGTGTTTTTTTTTTTTACATTTTGTTTTGATTATTCGTTTGTTTACATTTATTATTCAATGTTTTCTTTATTCATTCATACAATCTTTAAAACAGTTTTATTATTTTTTCACACTTTCTTTTTCTCATTCATTGTTCTCGACATTTTTCAAAATCAGTCAACCATAATGAATTTGGAGTCTGTTGAGGTTGTCGAACATTACAAACAATAACATACAGGTCAAACAAGAGTGGGAGATTTACAAAATGTCGATTTATCTTTCGAGATCAGCCAATTGCGACAACAAAGAATGATTGTTGTAGAATCCGCTTGGTAAATAATAGCCAGGCACACTTTCCGGAATAAAGAAAATATACTTTTAAAGACGGAAGACATTTAACAATAAATTATGCGTGGAAAAGTTTCCCGCGGTTTTTATTTTAAAAAGGTGGGTGTTATATTATCTTTTCTTGGTTATTAGTTTTCAAAACACGTGGAAGTTGAAAACATTGTTGTAGTCGTCACTTCATTTTGATTGCTTCGCATAAATCTTTGCCGAAATTTACTTCTTCGTAATCATGTAAAATATCTTTTAATGATTTACCACAAGCTTTGTAGGAGGGGATAGGAGCTATTCTAGAAATCTGGTGAATTTGGAACCAATTTCTGACATTGTAGATTTGTAGAATGCGATGGGGAGTTGTTCTGCAAGAATATAGATTTTTAGCCCAAACCTTCTTGTTTGTGACTTCTTATAATAATTATTCCACCTGTCTTGTTATTGTCCTCAACGTAGAAGGAACCTAAAATTTTGACCAAGGAATTTAACAAGAAATTTAAAATGATCCCTAGGTTTTCTTATATTTAAAAACTTTAGGCTAGATATGTTGCAGGGAGTACACAATACAATAATTTAGTATGGACTACTTGACATTCTACAACATTCATTTATACTTGTTTGATTTTTTAGTTTTTTCTACTCGTTTCGATTTTAAATGTTACTTGAAAATTATATTTGAGATCGGTAAAATCCAACGATAATTGTCGTACATTCTCCAACTAATTAATAATTAAACATTGCAATTGCAGGGATTGAAAATACAACGAAATAAATTCTTTCTAAAGCGGAAAGTATTTGCCTACAAATTATATATATAGAAAACTTGCGTTTTTTATTTATTTTAAAAAAAATGGCGCTATAATGCGTCGTCTCTCTAATACTATTGTGTCATTTACTTGTGCCCAATATATTCGGGCGTCAGTTAGCAAAAATTATCCGAAAAGTAAATAATTATTTAGAGTTGAAGGCGTTAGCGATTTTATAAATGTTATATCAATAGGATCAATGTAACATTGATTAATGAAGGAAATTAAAAATGCGTTTTTGTTTTAGTTTATTTAAACAAACATTGGTTGTTTCAATATACTTTTACTCGTGTGACAAATAGACATCGTTGCGTCTTCACAACTACTTCAATTCAACATTTTTACCGCCATCAAAATGACCCCTGCTCTTACTGCTTACATTCGGTGTGTTTATACCTCAATGATCTAACTTCCGGTGACACCGTACTAGGGTGACTAACCTGCATTCTCTTTAATAGTTCATTATAGATTGAATTGCCTTCGCTCGGTCATGTAATCAATTATAGTGTCAATTAAAACTGAGAATTGGTAACGGCACAGACGGAACGACATAGTTATATTTTTGTTAATAATCATTGCTTCATCGTCAAGAAGTAGAAGATATATTTTTCTAATGATAATTCATTTTGTCTACATGATGCTTGGTGATTAGAGATTGTTTGTACAAGGTAACAAGAAGGAAAACGGAATCAATAACCATATTCGTCAAATCAATTAAGGATTTCCTAATGCACATCGCAATGTGTAAAATTTGTTGCATGTGACTTGGAGAGAAATTGGGACCCTGTAACTCTTATTACCTAATATTCATGGATAAGAAGATCAGTGTGTAATCCAATGATCAAGGATTTAATTATATTTGATGCTTTCCGTAAAAGAAAATGTATTATTAACTAAGCTAAACTTAGTGTGGAACAAAAGCAATTGAAATCGTAAGATTTAAAATCAGTTCCTTTACCTAGATTCGAATATGGATCATTTGCGTCAAAACAAATAAACAATTATCACAGAAACCATGTAAGATTTGTGAAAAAAAAACATATGATCAGACAATATAAGCAAAGGAAATATTTCTAAACCAAAAAGCGAAGAAGGAAAAATCTGTAAGACGTAAAATTTCAGAGATCACCCAGTCTGGTCTAGCAGACAACAGAGAGAATTAAAAAGAGTGAATATGTGAAAAAATGTTTGAACTTTGACAAGAAACTTAAAAATGTTTGAAATATGAAAGTGTCGGTCGTAACCATTGTAAGTGGCACAACTGGAACAATCTCGAAGAGTCATGATGTTATTTCATATATTTTAAGAGAATAAAAAACAGTTGATGAGGGCGGATAATTTCTACAAGGGACATCGATTCGACAGTCGTAACACAATAGACGGCTTTCGCGCCAAAATTATACATGGCCGGAGCATTGTAAACACCTGGGTATATACGTATATAGATATATAAACACACATTATTGTATGCGGATACATACAACTACATACTCTATACATTTAAAAGCTTCCTCAGTCTTGTTTGATTTTGCATAATAGTACAAATAATATATTAACTGTTTGAGAGAAATTAGCAAAAGTGATAAAAATGATATGTTAAAGACACACAGATACACACACACACACGCACACAAATATGTGTGTGTGTGTGGACACAGTGGCAAATTCATATATAAGGATTTAGAGATATTAATATAATTATTCATAAATGTAAAAGCAAGTATAATTCCTTACATAAGGAAATATAAGTGCATATAAAATAATTGAATATCTATCTATCTACACACGCACACATATATATATTATATACATATATATATATATATATATATATATATATATATATATATATATATAGATAGATAGATAGATAGATATATTCCATAAATTTTTTTTTTCTTGAGTGAAAAAGAAATTTATGGAATTGCACAATATTTTGCAATTTGTTTTATAAAAATCCCAGATTTTACAGAAATATTTGCTTTGACTGGTATTTTGCTGCTTGCTTTTTGTGTGTTTTTGCTGATGTACAGGTATTGGAATTTTCTTTACCTATTACCATATGTACCAATTGTACACTAATACCAGCAGATTTCTTTGCAGCTCTCTATATATATCAGTTATATTTACAAAAGAGGATAATAAATAAATAGAATAAAATACAAAAAACAAAAAAAAACAATCTAAATAAACAAATTAAGTAAGTAATAAAAACACTACCGATTAACACATAAACTAAATGAATGTCATAATAAAAAAAAATAAGTAGTTTGTAAAAATAATGAGTAAAAACTTAAAAAACAACAGAATAAAATAGCTACAAATAACTGCATTTGGATCCAAAAATATTTCTACTCAAAAGTTACTATAATTTGAAAGATAACATTTACAGACCATCCAATAAGACATTCCTACCCATAATACACCATTGATCAGCATATATATGTGAACCAAAACACACCTGAAACATGAAACTGATTGTTGTCATTTGGTGTTGACCTCAATTATGTTTACATATATTCTATTC
>OZ010571.1:155982555-155985055 GCA_963932145.1 Acanthosepion lycidas
AGACTACGTAGGACCTCGAATAATGCTTTTGAACACATATCTTTTTGATTCTTGAGAATCGGGAAGATATGTGTTCAAAACCATATACACACACATGCACATACTTGCGCACGCGCGCACACCCACACACCCACATATACATATATATATATATATATATATATATATATATAAAAGAACGAATAGTAAGTTTTCACCTTTCAAAACATTAATTTAAAACAGGGTTCAATACAAATGTAGAGCCGTAAGTATTTATTTATTATGCAAAACTGTAACAAAACTTGTTTCACCATTAAAGTTGTTTTTCTGTATACATATCAATGCGAAAAATACTGAGTTATACAAAAATAAATTTACAGGTTTATCAAGTACTTAAGCTTTCTTATAGTTGAGATAAACATTCGATTATTGAAACGTATTCGACATTATTAAAAGTACTATACACATGCCCCCGTCTATATAGATACAACAATATCTGTGATCCTCATATGTTGCGGCCTCTTATAAGAAAACTTACCTTGAAACAGAAAATCTCTTTTTCAAAGTAAGTTTCTTATACAGTGTAACCCGGATATAATAGAGTTATCGGGACCGGAGAAGTATCTTATATCCGGGGTTTCTCTTATATCCGGGTTTGATCTATTTTGTTTACATTAACACAGGCTCTAATTTGAAAATCTCTCTTATATCCGGGTTACACTGTAATAGGCCGCAGCAAAGATAAAGATTCCCGATAATTCATTGTAGAATTTATTAACTTTGTAGAGCATTACTCCCGGGACGGTAGGGCTTCTTTTTCTTACTTTTTTATTTTGCTAATGGTGACTCAATATAAGGCTTAAGAGTAACTCCAGGTAGTCGGTTACTAAATATTGTGTCTTTTACGAATGATAAGTGTAGGAGATAAGAAGTACAGTTTATGAGGAGATGTGGGAAAGATAACGGTTTATTCTAGGCAATGATTGTAATGTTTGGAAAAACAATCTCTTGGGAGTCTGTTAAAAAAGTAGAGCTTTTTGGGAAGAACCTTTCCTGGTGGAGATTGGGATGGTTTGTCCCAATGTATGTGGCAAGATAGGTCATAGCTGTAAAGGTCTGAACTGGTAGAACCAACGAATGTGTTCATCAGTAAACTTATTATGGAAATAGAGATAAAGTGGCGTGTGAATTGGGACATTGAGTGTGTGGAAAAAAAATTCATCACCCAAAAGGTCGCATAGACACTTTTGAACTCTATAAAGACCAGACAGTGAAGAGCGGATAACTCTATCCCTGATATGGTAGCAGTACTCCTTTTTCGGTTTTATCTAACTCGTGTAAAGGTGGAGCATGATAGAGGGAGTCGGGTATTTACTGCAGCGGTACGAGACATAATAGAGGAAAGAAAAAGACACACTTAAGAACTAACAACAACAAGCAGCAGACGATGCATATACAAAAGCGACATGAGAGCTTCGATTGCATAGAAATTAGATATTTTAAATGAGACTTTCATTCGAAGAACACGACCAAAATTTAGTTGTAAAAACAACAGAAACTATGAAATTAACCCAAATAGATTAATTATTCGATTAATTAATATTATATTAAAATTCGATTAACCCTTTTTTATTTAACACATGTCGTTTTGTGCCAGTTTAATTCAGTATTTCTCATTGTTATAAAAGGTCGATATTTAAGCCGATTTAAAAATCAAGTATGAGGTTTTAGGCAAATAGATCTCTTCATTTTCCTCCAAATTTCGTTTCATCCATTCAGTTTTTAGCTGTAATAAACTAAACTTATGTAAAATAAAAGATATAGACTATTTACAAGGTTCTCTTTAAATACAAAATCAATGTGTTAGGCCTATTTCTTTTTCTTTCTTTAATGAATTCCTGGAAAGCGTTTGTGGTGGTGTTGGTCTTAGAGACTTCCATTACTAAGCCCTTATTATAAAGTTCTGTTCTTATTCAAGATCCTATCAACATTTTTTAGAAACATTTAGTAAATGTTAATATATATTGCTTCACGGAGTCAAACATTGCTGCATACCTTTCCTCTTTAAAGAAATAATTTCTGTGATTTTCTGAAAAAAGTTATTTGACAACCTGAAAAGAGTGAAGAATTTCGTTCGAAAGAAATTTATGAACGTGGGGAAGCCATTACATGTTGCATGGATTTGTAGTCCTTCATTCAGAATTCCTTTTCTCGTTGCAAGACATCGTATTTGCCCAGAGGCACCAATTTAATGAAATTCTCGTGCATCGAGTGAAATCATTGTTCAGTTCAGTTGATGTTGATGAAAAGAAAGAAAGAAAGAAAGATAGAAAGATAGAAAGAAAGAAAGAAAGGAAAGCGATGAAAATAAGGAACAGAGAAGGAAAACAACTGAGGTGAGAGAGAAAAAGAAAGAACTGAAAGAAGAAAAAAATAAAACTGAAAGAAGACAGAAAACAAAAAGAAAGAAAAAAGACGAATGAAAAACGAAAATGGAAGAAGAAAAAAGTTAGTATAAGAA
>OZ010571.1:155987555-156012555 GCA_963932145.1 Acanthosepion lycidas
TGATTCCAACACGCTAGATAAGAAATGTAGCGTGTTGGAATCATATTTTTAAATAAATAATTATATATATATATATATATATAGAGAGAGAGAGAGAGAGGGAGAGAGAGACAGAGAGAGAGAGAAGGTGGAGGGAGAGAGAGAGAAGGTGGAGGGAGAGAAAGAGAGTGGAGGGAGAGAGGGAAGGTTTCCCAAAAATTTCGCTTAAGGTGAAACAGAGCTCTTGGCTCTTGTTTTTGAAACATGAGAACTCTTATGTAGCGAAGGAATCATATTTAAAAAATAATTATAATGATTATATATATATATATATATATATATATAGTACACCTGAGGAAAATTTGATCTACTTCTTTTGTATGGATTTATCTTTGACAGTAAAGATTACCGCTTGTAAGCATTCGATGTAAGACTACAAGTTCACTTTTTATATTAATAGCCGAACACTAAAAATGGCTTTGTATGTTGAGAAAGAAATTGCTGCCTACAAATATATTTGAAATTTTTATATTATTTTTCATTGTGAACATACAAAAAAAGAAATGAAATCTATTTTGTTTTATTTTAATGCTTTACGTAGATATTATAATCCCTAAGAACGTTCATCTCTTGAGCAACGACAATAACAATTTTAACAACTGACATTGTAAAAAAAGTAGAGATCATGAAATGTTCAAAGCATAAGTAGATATTCTAAAAACTGATCTTTGGTGATTTATTGAAATTTTAGGAATTGGCTTAAACGGAAATCATTCCTGTACCCCTCATAGCCTTTACTTATCTGGCATGGATATATGTTCCTTAATTCATATTTATCTGGCATATAATAATTGTCCTTCCCTCCGTTAGTTTGCACGACCGTTACGTCTTAACAATGCCTCATAAATAATGAACTATTTCTTTTTGTTCGCGTGGAATTTGTTCGTTTCGTTTGTTTTCTTTTATAGCATATCGACACCTCAATGGGTTATTTAATTCCGACAAGGTTTTTATTGCTGGTAATATTTTTAATTAAAATTGTATTGCTGGTAATATTTTTTCCAAAAAAATATTACTGAAAATAATGTATTGATGGTAATAATTTTTTTTTAAAAATGTATTACTGGTATTAAATCCTATTTTTTTTACACTTTCATATTGTTTTTACCCCAGTTTCAGAGTTAAATATTTGCTCATAGCTGAGATTAAATCAGGTGCTACCACCCCGGGTTAGGGTAAACCTGGGAACACCAAAAATTAAGGTAGTTCCACGATCCTCAAACACTCCCGATCAGAGGCCTTTCTGTTGGACGTAGTTCATCGTCTTACCAAGGACGCGGATGTAGTCAAACCCAGGACGGTTGTTCGCCTGGAAAGACGAAAAACACACCAGAGACTCTAGTTGATTTCACTGAAAGAAAGTAAGAAATATGGAAAGAAACAAAATATAGAAATATAGATGTTTTTAACGTCTCCTGCTAATACCTAATAAGTAATGGACTATTACGTGTTGATGTTGGCAGAGACAAAAAGACATATCAAAGACGCCACTTGGTTTCAGTGAGAAAATAACAGAGAGAAGGGAAGATAGAAGTGTTTAATGTCTGTTTCAATGAAATGGAAAAGTTGTCAATTTTAATTTTTTTCATTTAGACCCACTTCTTTAAATAACGATCAAAATTCATATTTATTATTGTTATTAGAATACTTTGTTAAAATTGTTAAACTCAAATATTTAACGATGCGAAAAAAAGAATTTCTAAGTATACTGTATTGTCGTATAACTCACCATGAATTAAGATTAATCAGAAATTGAAAATAGAAAAACCGGGAAATTGTCACGGGTTAAAACTCGTTAAGCTAACATTATTGGTAACACTGAATATGAAATGCAATCCTTCTTAGTTCCTCGTTGAACAGTAGCATCAGAAATGATGGCGGAATTTAAGTAATTCTGTAGCAGTAAATATCTATATAAATGACACAACAGTGTAAGAGTTCACCACACAAAGTCCGGCAGCCAGACTCTTACTCTAACCAAGCTCTGTAACAACTGAATGGGTATAAAATTGTCTTGTCACATTAAATATCTCCAAAACGAAACTAGTAATGTCTGACCATCACCGAGAAATTCCTGAGATTACGCCTATCATGATGGATGAGTTTTCTTTCACTGAGGCTCCTTACCTTTAACACCTATTAGGTATCAAGTTCACCTCAGAATTAAAGTGGAAGTCATATTTACCAGGGGTGGACAAACTTGATTAATGTAATCCTAATCCTGTACAATAAAGTTCAGATGCTTGATAGCCGAAAGTCATGAACCAAATTTACACATACGTTTTTGTTACAAAACATTTATATAAATATTAACAAATGCATGTAGGCAATAATAATTATTCATGAATGCGGTTTTTTAAACTGTTAATTTGTATTTGTTTCAGTAATCACAAAGTACACATTACAAGGTGATTGAAAAGTAACTCCCTATTATGTATGACGCACTCTCTTGTCTTGTAAACATTATAGGTAGACGGGAGAGTCCATCATACATAAAATAGGGAGTTACTTTTCAATCCTTCCTCCACGGCTTACGTCAGCACTAAAGAACAATGCCTCACTCAGATCTATTAGGTTGGTGCAAAAATAATGTCGTTTTTTGACGTTAAAAATACGTCAGAAACCGACATTATTTTTGCACCAATCTAATAGTATTAAAATTAGGATTTAAATTGTTAAATATGTTTGCTAAGCACGAAAATTAAACTTTCCAATTCATACCCAGTAAATAATTATAAAGTTTTGAAATTTTTCTTATTTTCTCTTTTACATTAACTGTGATGAAAAAAGGGGCCCAGCCCACATATTTCCACGAGTTGCATATTAAAGATCAAGAAGCCGCATATCAATGGTCAAAGAGCCGCATATAACTCGCGAGACGCGATTTGTCTCTCCTTGATATATACGAGACATTGCTAAAGATTCTGAGAAAATGGCCGGCTCCTTATACAAGTTCAGAAAGTACCTGACTGATCCTGACACGCTCTAACTTTACAAGAATCAAATCAGACCCAAAATAGAGTCATGTAGCCATATTGAGACAGGAGCAGCCCAGGTGTTAAAGAGTTTCTGATGAATTGTTTTCGACTTTACAACCTCTTTTCAGCAGACAAAACGGCGCAACATCCTAGATCATCTATATCTATTGTTCAGACGAGCTACATTCATTAGTTTCACAACTTCAGACTTTGACAGCTGAAACCAGCCATGCCACGCACACGGAGACGAATCGAATCTTTTCTCTTCATATTCCGTTAGTAAGGAGGAAGTTCCATTTGGATGCTTCTTCCAAAGAACTGCTACTTTGTGGAAAAGACTCCGGTGGGGATGCTTCCCAGATCCTTACTATCGTAACCTCTTCAGTCTTTATCTTTCTTACATATCGACATCATCTACGCTTCTTATCTCTTTCTCCTCTTACATTATATCAATATAATATATATAACAAGAATAATATATAAGATATATAAGAATAAAATATAATGTATTATGTTCAGACAACGACTTCATTCTGTATCTCTTTAACCTTGATTGATTCTTGGGCATTGTAATTTCCTGATTAGATTATAAAATTGCATTGCTTATATATTCTGCATCTAGGATTCAATATATTGTTAACTACCAATGGCTTGCAAGCTTAGCAATTTCTCTATCATTTTATACCAGTAAATGTGAGGTTGCACGGACCTTGCAACCGGATCATATTTATGGAATACTCTATAAAATGATGATAATAATAATAATGAATTCTAAACGTGGCATCCAAACCTACTCGCCTGTATATTATATGTTAATAGTTACCTGAGTAAACCAAGGTTTTATAATTGCCAGGTTTTCTTTTAAGTTTTTATAACAGAACACATCTTCAGACTCAACTCTCCAAGTTTTTGTTACCTCTGCTGAGGCCAGGTGTTGAACTCACAACTTGGTGCAAATCATTTTTTGGATTATTCAATCAACGCTTTAACAAAATATTGCAATAACAATGTGTATGATAAAAGGAGGTATGATATTCCATATCATACCTCGGTAGTAACGGATAGTGGCTCGGATTAAGGAATTAGAGAGCCGAGTTCGAATTCCAGTCGAATCCATTACATTCACTTACGTACTATTACCCTTGGGAAAGGTATAAATCCTCTTCTTCTCCCCTCCCCCAGCTATGGGTAACTAGAAGGACAGACCGGTTTCTATAACCTTGGATGACAACTGGTCGCAGAAAGAAATACTGCGGGAAAAAAAATGTGCCTCGTCAGTCATGTATCGAAAGATACACGCTTAGGCGAGCGTGTATCCTGCATGTCATATAACTATGATAAAAGTCCAAATGTATGTACATATACTCTGCCTCCTCGCAAGATTACCCCTAGGCATGGAAATTCAGTTTGTTGGCCTCTTTACGTTCTCCTATTCGTGGAAATAGCATATTTTTTTCTATACAATGCATTTTCACTTGAATCAAAAGAAGCTCATTTTCGCCGACCTCATTCAGTGGACAGCCATTTTTCTTTCTCATTTTTACAAAAATAAAAACAGTTGGGCCTTTAGGTTACGCCTTCATTTTTTTCTGTACACATAAGTACGTATGAATGCTGGTCATTATTTAATGAAGTAAGAGGGTACAAATGAAAAGATAAAAAATTGATAACATTTCTCTTTCCATTGAAGCAGACGTTAAAGGCATGGAAGTGTTATTTATATTTATCTTTCTTTTCTTCTCTTTTCTTTTCTTTCCATTTCTTTCTTTCTGTCTTTCTTTCTTTCTTTCTTTCTTTTCAGTCCTTTCTTTCCTTTACTTGCGTTCTTCTATTTGGTAAACACTAAGTGGTTAGAATCCCTAGGATCTGTGGACAAACTAAAGTTAGGAATATCAGTGGTTAATCATTCTCCTCCACCAAAGATTTAGGGTAGAGAAACCCCGTATTCTATGATGTATAACACATATTTTGTGTATCTTTCGCTAAAACACATATTCTATAAAGAGAAGCAATCAGATTGAAACATCAAAAAAACTAATTAAACTTTTATTATTACAGTATTTTACTCGCATTATTTACAATATTCGGGCTGTTATCTCATCTTTATTGCCATATTCACAACGTTTCGTTCATTGTATTCTCTGGCCTTCTTCAGATGATTGGAATTTCGAACTGACCCCTTTATTTCGTCCACCGATGTAGACTGTCCTAGTTCCACATGCCATACCACTTCCAGATGTTTCAGTTGTTTCCCTTTAACTCATCTCTCTGAGTTTTTTTTTTACCGCTGCTGTAGCCTGGTATTGAATTCACAACTCTTTGGGTCTAGTCACTGGATCTAACCAACATCTTTATCCACTGGACCATGTGTCAGATATATAGAGAGACATAGACATAAAGGCTGGAGAGTACAACGGTCAGAGTTATAGACAGATACGGTGTTTTAGTTTGAAACACTGCAAATAGATCTGAATATATGATTTCCATTTCGTTTTCTGTAATCGTTCATTAAAGAATATTGTGAGAATACGTCAGGCTCGTTTGTTCTTGTTATTTTTTTAATTGGTGAAAGTGAATATCTTTCGATGGGAATGACTCACATATTGATTTCCATCTAAGATTACACATAAGCAAACTGACCTTTTAACGTCTTACTATAAAATGTAAATCTTTTACATGTGTATAACCAGAGTATATAAGACAGTGTTTTCTTTTTCTCTTTCCAGAAATATTATATACCAAATATCCAATTTAAATTCACCTGTTGAACCAAAGTGTAAAGATTATCTTTTCCCGACAAAAGAAAAGAATAAATAGAAAAATTACGAAAAGGTAAGTAAAAGTTTTAATTGATTTCCATTTCTTTTTTTCTTAATTTAAATTTACCTACGTTGCGATGAAAAGAAAATTATCAACTATTAATAGTCTTAACATTTAAACGTGTTACAAAATAAACTTTATTTCAGCTTATTATATAAATGCTTTAAACATATACTTCTTAATGACTGTGAAAATGTTCTTACTACTAATTAATATCTGACCCAGAACGAAACAGAGCCAATCAAATTTAAAACAGTGTCTATTATAGGTATATCTATATTATCTTTGAGTTCTATTGTACCTGAATTCACGGAAGTAGTTTATTTATCGCGAATAGGTTTAAAATTTAGCATTTTACATCATATATAAATATTTAATTCCTTTTTAATGGATATGGAATCCCCTCAAGTGTTTTATATATTAGTTCTATATATCTGAAATTGTAGTAGCCTTGTTCTCAATTTCACTCAATATTGTTTTAGGTGTTGCCATAGATGGATATGACTACACAACCAGGAAATTCAAATCCATCTTAAATTAGAAGGACTAATATTTTGCTTGACAAAAGTAGTCATCTACAGAGGGCTAATTAATACACTAACAAAGACGACAAACCGGCAAAATCAATCGAAATATTTGAACGATTTCATAACTGTTTCTGGTCCAACACAAATGTTATCAAAAAGCGGTATAAAAATTTTCCAGCTGTCAACTCGCCAGGTAATTGCGAATAAATTACAAGAAAAATATTTATAGTAAATAAAACATAAAAAATGTTCAATATAGATAAAAAAAAAAAAATTCATCAATAAAAGCCCATTGAGTTTAGAGGCTTGTCATAATAGGGATTCGAAAGCGACTGCATGTCTAGATCATTTATACTTCATTTGAAATGGCAGCCTTCAACGAAACCTTGGTAATTTGTTGCTGATTGTTGTTCATACAGAGTAACCGAGCGAGGGCTCCTCGGCGTGGTGTAATGGTTAGCCTGCTGGTCTTGCTAAAACAGTTACAACTAAATCGTGGGTTCGATCCTCACATGTGCCACATTCAAGCCATACTTAGAAAATCGATACAATGTAGACGAGTGGATTCCAGGGAGATTAAATAGGGTTGAGCAGGAGATGATCGTGAAAATGAAATTCTCGATCTGACACATCTGATCCATGTGGGTCGTGTGCTGTCGTCCTTCTGGAACACATACGGCCACCCACTCGATTACGGAATTGATCGGCATAATATACAATGGCGGGAAACGAATATTCTTACGCATATTGTATTTCCAACTAATGAATACGCATACTTTTCATGTAAGTACTGTACACAGATGGATAATTACTAAATATACAGAGAAAATTTTGATTCAATAAAAATAAATCCCATTTATACATTTTAATGAGTGAAAAAAGTATTCGTACAATCCATAGAAAGAATCCATAATCTTCATTTAATACTTTGTAGAATGGCCATTATTCACTTCTATGGCAACCAAACTCTTCTTGTAAGTTCTCAATTAATGACTTGCAAGTTTTAGTTGGTATTTTATTCCATTCCTCTTCACATATGATCTTTGGATCTGGGATGTTTGTTGGAACTCTCGATTGGATTTGAATTTTCAAATAACGCCACAGATTCTCGAATTGGTCAATTCCAAATATCTTTGAATGTATGTAAATTCATTCAGATTCTAATTATCACTGACGTTCTCTCCGCCATGTGGAAATATTTTACTGATTACTTAATGCAAATATACATTTTTTATTGACTTCCGTTGTACATCCATTTTTTTTTATAACAAGAAACTTATGCCGCCTGAATTGGCGCATCCCTCTTTGTTTTTCTCTATTTCGTTATACAGAGAGAATGTTAAAGGGATTTAACGAAAATAAAGAATATAGAATCCTGAGAAATTCATAAAAAATTAATTTTTTTCTCTCAGGTTTCGCAAAAATATTTCGGCCCAAACTTCTGTTTTATACTGTAATGATATATGCCTAACAAATGTTTACTTGAACTGCAAAGCTAGTTCGATATGTAAACATAAGTGGGAAATTAGTTGAGGTCGTAAAATTAGCATTGCTGATTTCTTAATTGGGCTAATTGCGGATACGAGATTACCGCTCCTTAAATTTACTGTAGAGATCAATTTTACATGCAAAACAACAGCCATTAGATTTTAGATTTTGTTTAATGATTTGTTGTCCAATCCCATAATTCTACTCGCTGTTTTCCTTAACAGCGACCCTTAATATTGTCGGCAATTAATCATAAAATTAAAAATTCGGTGTAAAAGCAGCAGCTTAGGCTTGAGCGCGTTGAAATATTTCATATTTGAATCGATAGATGGAAGAAGCAATTATTCGGAGAGGATTGAAGAGGATTGCCCAGTGTATGTCCTTGGTTTATTCTTGTTTGCCGTAGATAGCCACTTTAGTTGCCATCTTTTTCTGGGTACTTTCATTTCCCCCTTTCTCTCTTATTTATCATCCTCTTTCTATTCCTCTTATTTTGCTCCTCATGTTTTCTTACTCTCTTATATATATTACCAATATCTTCTCCCGCTCACTTTTCTTCCTCTATATTGATTCACTATCCGTTCTCTTGTTTTCTCTTACTTTTACTCTTTTCCACCTCTTTTCCCTTTTTCTTCTTGTTCACTTCCCTCTCTTCTATATATTGTTGATGTTATTCTGTTTCTCTTTTTCCCACTTTCTTTGTGTTCCTAACTGTTGCCCTCCTTCTCTCCCTCCTTTCTCTTCTTTTGTTGTCCTTCCCTTTTCTATTCTCTTTTCTCTTTCTGATTTAATCAGTTCGAAATCAGCTTTCTGCGAGAATAAAAACCTCAAACTGAAGAAAATTTAAAATTTGACACAACTACAATAAAAACAAATGTCGGCGAATGAAGAATTATGTCGGACGAAAAATAAATAGGAACTAAGAAAATAGCCGATTCATCGTCGATCTAAAAAGAGAGAAAAAAAAGGTGTTTCAGAAGGAATCATCTATCAAATTATTGATAGACAAGCTTTTCTTGAGAATAAGTAAAAATGAACACAGAACTTCAAAACACGGAAAGACAAACATTACGAAGCTGCAATAGCAGATGTAGTACTGGTAAAGATCCTGAAAGTAGTTGCACATGATTTCAGTTTGTAAAATAGAGGATGAAGTCATTCAAGCGAGACATGTGTTTAAAATGAACGAGGAAAACAGATCAATTTAAAGTTTTACCAGAGAGCTGCAAAAATGTTGATATAACCGTTACAGTCATACCTATAATAATTTGAGTACATGTAAAATTCTAAATATTATCAAGAGATTGATATATAAATAAGAAAATTGACAAAACTTTAGATATAATTGCACTGTTTAATTTGGATGATCAGAAAAGTTTTAAATATTGACGAGATGATTTCATTCAAACAATGGTAGAATGATAGATGGAAAAATTAGGGAAATACCTTGATTTTACATGAGAAATATCGTTGACATGAAAATGATAGCTGGTCGTCTTGAAAACATTTTTGCATTAATGGAAATTAGAAATTATGGAATAAAAATGAAATAAACTATGTAAAAATATAATAGTTCTTCAAAATTAAATGTTATTTTAAATTTTGAATTCGTTACTTGATGATATTTTTGCGTCCCTAGATTTTTTCGCCAAATTTTCTTATGATGTGAAAAAATGAAACATTCTGTAGGATGTTCAACAGGATCCCTCATTTCTACTCTGGAAACCCAGATGGCCTCTCTGTAAACAAGGAAAAATATTTTTTATTGGTGGCTGTTGTTAGAACAGAAATTGAAATAAAGTTAACTATTGCATAAATGTGTAGACCTTTGATAACAAATGAAAAAAACATAGAATATGAAAATGTCTAGAGCACTGAATAACATCAAAGACGTTTTTCCAAATAAGAATTAGACAATTAATGAAGGAATTGAAATTACCCAGACGACAGCATTACGAAAATCATTTATTAAATGAGCAAAGCGAAGTAATATTGAGAGGAAAAACCATAAGATATTATATGAATAGAAAACAATAATAATAATAATAATAATAATAATAATAATAATAATAAGAAGAAGAAGAAGAAGAAGAAGAAGAAGAAGAAATCCTCTCCATGGTAAATACTTGATCAGTGTCAGCAATCCTGGCGTAGATTAAACACATACCTATAAGTAGCTGATAGGCTTTGGTCTCAAACCAGAAATTGGTGCATATACCATAAAAGAAGTTCATCCTGCCACATATCTGTAGGACATCTGGAGACATTTGACCACATAATATCTGGGTATAGTCGACTGGCACCAACAGAGTACTTGCAACGACATGATAGGTTTGCTCAGTGCATACAGTAGTTAATATGTCGTGAAATC
Organism: Acanthosepion lycidas; assembly: GCA_963932145.1. Taxonomy (NCBI): domain Eukaryota; kingdom Metazoa; phylum Mollusca; class Cephalopoda; order Sepiida; family Sepiidae; genus Acanthosepion; species Acanthosepion lycidas. Next base: position 155,997,779 of record OZ010571.1, read on the forward strand.
AACTTCGCCTGTAAAGAGAATTGGTTGGAATATATGCTGCTACAAGTTGTACAAAATGAGAGGTTATCATCAATTGGAATTTCAGCGTTTAGACTGATAGGGAAATCCAGGAAAATCGATCGGAGATCATTGTGAAAGATGATGTTGAAAACATGTGTCGTCTGATATTGCAGGAGAAGTTGACAAAGTCAGTTCATTGAAAAACGTTTCAAGAACTACGTAAATACAAGAATCTCGTGTTAGAAATCAGTAGAATTTCGCATTTAAGTATAACAACATAACTTCTTGTTGCTATTGGGTCTTTTGAGATTATCAAGAGGAGTAAACAAATATTGGAGAAAAATCCTTTGTAGCCCGAAAATTATGTAAAACGTCATACTCATTGCTACTTTTTGATATCTTGCGTAGATTTCTTTCTATTTTCTTTTCTTTCTATACACTGACACAAATTACATATTTTTCTCCCTGATTTACATAGCATCTCATCTGTTTACAACTGATACAAATGAAATTTTCTTGCCTCTTGAAACCTCGGCTACTAAACAAAGTAAAGGGGAAATAATAATAATAATAATAATAATAATAATAATAATAATAATAATAATAATAATAATATCTTTCAGCGGCAAGTAGGTTGAGAGACGACCGGAAAAGTATAACTTTTATTCCCTTGCTCCTACCCCTTTGTTGAATGAATTCTTCGATATTCCCCACTACCAATCTGTAGTATAAGTCCAGCCTACCCCATAAAATGTGATAAGTATCTGTCGTTGGCGACGGAAAATTGAACATTTGGGGAGAGTCACTTGTGCCATGCTCTGAAGTTGTAAGAAATGGTAAATGTAGCATCTTTGAATGATACTTTTCCTTTAGTTTGATATGATTGTAAATCCTAATGACTCAAGTTAATTCCTTGCTTTTCAGTTCCCTTTTCTCTCCTCTAATTTTTTTTTTTTTTTAACTTGTATTTTTTTTTTATGTCTATATACTGAAATCTAATTATCCCACTTGGAGGTGTCTCTCGGACTTATACTAAGTTAAAACTTAGTATTATCTACCCAACTGAATACCATACACTGTTATGAACTTTTAACTTCGATATATTAATAAACCCACAATCTCTTTATCTGGGCTTGCTCTTGGACCTTCTTCGAGTCTCGTCCTAAAGCTGGTAATCTGAACAAAATTACCCCTTGGCGGTCAAGGTTAAAACGCATCTCTACCAATTTCAATGAATACGAATAATATCTCATACCGGATCGGCCGTCAACCGGGACAACAAGGGCCACGTCTCTCAGAGAGGAACCAGTCTGAGGTCGAAAAGTCTGTCACTGGAACAAACTCTTCCCCACACGAAGAGACACTAGGTCACCAAACCCGGATTATCGCCAACCTTGGACCAAGTTCAGCTATGGTCCAGTTAAGGACATTAAAGCTGTAATGCACCACTGGGACAGCCAATGTGTTTATAGCTGATATTCTATTTTTTGAGTTTAGTTCAGTATTTAGTATCAGACGTACACGCCTGTAGTACTCTTTTCTTATTTTTTCTTTCATTTGGGGTTGTTGTATGCCATCTCCTTCGCTAATTCCTAGGTACTTATAAGCTTCTTCATGCTCCAATTCCCTAATCTTTGTGACAAAATCTAAATCTATTGAGGGTGTTTCTGTAATTCTACCTTTCTTGAATGTTACTTTTTCACATTTATCTAATCCGAAGTCCACACCTATGTCGTCACTAAAGTATTAAAAATTATTGCATTATAATATTATAGTATTTTAAGTGTTTGATATTCATGAATTAATTATTTTGCTCTGTCTCTGACATAGAGATCTCCCTTGATCTATATATTCTTGGAAATTCCATACGCGTTAATATTTTTTATTATTAGTGTTTGTATATATATATATATATATATATATATATATTGTCGGAACGTATGAAATGTTCCTTCTGTTTTCACAGAATCGGTTGATGTAACTTAATATGGACCGCTTCAAGGAGACGTAAAGGATGAGCGCACCGGGCTCTGTGCAAAACTGTGAAAGAATTGTTCACGTATATTTTGCACAATATGAATTGTCAAGTGAGTGCTTATTAATGGACAAATCATGCGCAGATTGAGTTATACTTATACTAGCAGGAACGTGCTGACCAATTCGAGTTTCCAGTCGTTGATTGGTTCGCCCTACGTATTCAGATCCACACTGACATTTGAATTTATATACGATAGTACTATATATATCTAGCTTGTTCAAAATCGTTTTCGACTTCTGCTTTCATAAAGAAGCTGTTCTCAAACTGAAGCAATGGGTGTTGCATATAACAGTTGTGAGATTACCCATAACACATTCTTATCTGGAAAAGAATTGATTTTCATTTCAATCTGTTTCATTTTTGAGAAGCAAAATGGATAATTCTGCAGTATTTATTTTCAGCACTTTTCGAGAATCGCTATCTTCTAAATGCTTAATCAACAACCATTTTGCCCATCACTAAGTCGATCACTAATTTCTTCGATGAAGAGTGCCCAGAACTTTGAATAGCCAAGCTGTTATAGAAAACTGCGTCCAGTATGTTACTGGACGCAGTTTTCTGACAGGAAGGTTTTCATATTGTTTGGAAATTCTTCTATCAGTTGTATATTGAAAGCATTTACTCTTATCTTTATCCTCCTTCACAGCAGCGGTTGGTCTGCAGCTAACGTCAGTTTCTTTTTTCTCTTGATGATTCCAATTAACTCTACTGTCTCATCACTTTAGTGCGATTACAACACGTGTAGACTTTTCATAAATATTCCCTAACACTCTGTGATTGTTTGTAAGCACTTCCTCGTTCCAAATCACAGGAATTCTATGACTGATCTTTACTTTCTATGTGTGTCATGAAGGCCCGCCATTTAGAGAGAGGTTTATAAATAAGATAAGAAAATAACACCACTAATATATCCCTTGAGCTTATGGCCACTTTATGATTTATAATTGCAAAATCCCTATGGAACGAACAGTATTTTTAAAATTATGTTAAACAAGGCTTTAACTTTTGACTGGCACGTATATTTTGATATATTCTTGCGTATCTGTTTATCTTTTAATCGATAACACTCTCTGAATTTTAATGTTTCTTCTTTTCTTAAAATTTCTAAACGTGCACCTGGATTGTATTAATTCCTACTTGTTTGATAAACATTTTCTTTTTTTTTTCTAATTTCGTAATAATTAAGCTATTTTTAAAATAAAAGCTTGTAAACATTGTATGTACATGATATATGGAAGGTTAATCAGAGATCAGAGAAAATATGGTTGCAATTAAAATCTAATATTGCTTCTTAAAAAATATATCAAAACTTTTGCACGTTTTCTTCCAAATCAAATTTCCACTATTTTTTGTTTTTGTTTTTCGGTTCAAGTTAAATGATAATTATTTTCATAAAATTTAATAACTTGTTACATCTTTAACACGGAATATTTAAAAAAATAAATTAATGAGAGTTCTCAAAAATTTAAGCTACCGCTCCGCCCGAAATTGGAAATTTCGGATTTTAGAAGAATATAGAGAAACATTTTAATTATTGACAAAACTTAGCTTAATCCGGCACAATATAAGGCAATTAGAAGAGTTTGCTCCGAAACTTATACCTTGTGTTCGTCCACGAAAGCAAAGCTGGATTTTTTATCATTTCACTGCAAGCAAGGTGATAATGCCCCTAAGATGCATGAGGTTGCTGGAAGTGTAAGAGAATGAGAAAACTTTTAGTGAGGAGAAAGGACAATAAAAGAACAGATGTTAGGAAAAGAGAAGATTGAGATTGACTGAGATAAATTAAAAAAAAAGAATCTTTTAAGGATTTCAACAAATATGCCCAGAATAAAGTCTAGAAAAATCTGATTAGATTTCAGAAATAAATTGAGACAATCAATAAAAAAGGAAGTGTTTGAAGAAAAAAAAAAAAAAGGCTGTTCAATATAATAATAAAAAAAACAATTTTTTAATTAAATTAAAAAACAACATCTACTACTACCACTACCACTACAACTGCAGCTTGATAGCAAATTAACAATTTGACGTGAATATAAGATGATGGAATCATTTGACTCAGTTCAACCAGTTACCCTTCATGACCAAATCAATAAAGGCGATGTCCATGTTTAACTCGAGGTGAAAATTGTTTAAAATGACTGAGGTTGATGATTTAATGAAGAAAAGGCAACACAGAGAGAAAAAAGGAGAGGCAAGAAATATATGAGGGGATGGTGGATATTGATAATGTAAAGAATATATGAGAGGAAAAAGGAGAGGCAAGCAATATATGAGGGGATGGTGGATATTGATAATGTAAAGAATATATGAGAGGAAAAAGGAGAGGCAAGCAATATATGAGGGGATGGTGGATATTGATAATGTAAAGAATATATGAGAGGAAAAAGGAGAGGCAAGAAATATATGAGGGGATGGTGGATATTGATAATGTAAAGAATATATGAGAGAAAAAAGGAGAGGCAAGAAATATATGAGGGGATGGTGGATATTGATAATGTAAAGAATATATGAGAGAAAAAAGGAGAGGCAAGAAATATATGAGAAGATGGTGGATATTGATAATGTAAAGAATATATGAGAGAAAAAGAAAGATTCAGTAAAAAGAGAGGACGATGTGAGAATTATGTAACTTCCAAAATTTCAAAATATATCGGGTCGGGTATCCCCGTTGTAGATGCATATGCCGTATTAGCTTTTTCAACCATCAACAGACTCTCACCTGGTATGGAAATACTTTAGAGATCTGATGTCGAATAACTGACTAAGTTTCTGATCTGATTCTAACGTGAACACTTCCATTGTATACAACTTTATGTTAATAAAGTTTATAAAGAAACGTTTAACTGGTTACTAAGCGTTCAATATGACTCACTTTCACTACTTGGAAATAAATATATATTGTCCATTGCTTAGCATGGATTTTGTCTTAAATGTAACCTCTTGTTAAATCTGTCAGACATTATGGATATTCAAATCTGTGCGCCAAGAAACATTTCGATAAATCCTAAAATTACAATAAAAATCAGAATGTGTTTCAATTTGTTAAAATAAATCTTTTTTTCATGAAATGTAAGAAATTGTCTGTAATATAAAACATAGCATCATGAACTTGGCGAACATTTTTGTTTCCTGCTAAAGGAGGTTACGGATAAACATAGAACTATGAAGACCGAACTCACTACTCATGTGGGACTAATTCGATAATTATCATATATCCATACGGGACATTAAGATATTTATTAAATTCAAGTTAAAAAATATACGCGTCTGAAGGCACGATTGATTGAATGATTTATTTTTACGGCTTATCAAGACTTTGTAGGCTATTTAAAACTGAAACATATTTGGGATAGTAAGAATAATTCTTTTATTTTTTAGCGAGTGAATATTATCCTAGCAATTGTTTTAGATATAGCAATGATGTCCCCGATAGAAGTCCTATTATTTAACCCATACCGAGGTGGCGAAGAGAGATTGATAAATCTTTCTTTTTTCCAAGGGTACGTCTGATAAGTTTCAAAATAGAAGCGAAATTGAACGACAATTTTTCAAAACCTCATATCCGAAAATTCTAAAGATCAAAAAAGCTCCAAAAACTCAACATTACTTCGATGCCAGGGAAAAATAAACAAGGTCTTGCTAGCAAGTTAGCAGCACCATTTCTGGGTACAATCAAAAAATCTGTTATCAGGAGGAACCATAAAAGCGAATTTCGGCCCCTTTTTCCCTACTGCATTCTGCTATGGCCGGGGTCCCTCCATTGTAGCTTCTGGATCGGTGCTAACTGGTCTTTCCTACCATCAATTGTTTTCCAACCAACTGTCATTATGGCGCTTTAACCAGATGAAGCTCCGAAACCGGAAATTAATTCGCTGCTGGTCTGTATTCATCAATGGTTTATTTCCCTTTTGTAGAAATAAAATAATATTATTTATAATGTTAATTTATTTATCCCTCTCAATGCGAAATTTTAATGTGGGCGCATTATCTGTCGATAAAAATAGATTTGATTGTCCAATAAACACTACTCCGAAATTCTACCAATTCCAAACGTGAAAACGTTTCTAGACCCACGGATTTAGGATAACAGATTGAGTACCCTTCTCATTCAAATGGTAAAACAATAAGAGCATAATAACAAGACTTAGAAAATATACCACATCTAAAAAAACATTGTGAATATTGATATAGCGTAATGACCTTCTGGTGACTAACAGAGGAGGAGGAGGACAAAAACGTAAACATCCGTTGTAATCGTCGACATTTATTAGTCGGCAGTCGAGCGGGCATCGAAGAGTGAAAAACATTTCCAATAATAATTCTATATTCTGGCATTCTTTATCAAAAACAAAACAAAACAAAATAAATGCATGGTTATTTACTAAGATTAGATTGGGCGTAAGGCCATCAGTAAGGAGCTATCATTGAGAGACGAACTCTATATATAAAAATTATATATTAACCATTGTCCCATAGCAAAATATAATCAGTCAAGAAGATGGCTAACTTATAAAAATGGATAGAGAGACCCAGTTTCAATTACAAAAAAGTAGCAAGAAAAGAAAGTTACAAAAAAAAAAAAAAAAAAATGATGGCAAAATATCGAAAACATGTCTGGTCCTAATACTGAACAATGATAAACATTAGCCAGTGAATAAATATATTACCTGGTATTTTCCGATGAAGAAATGTATTTTCTGTTTAATATAATTGTACAGTCCTTTACTAATCGGCAGTCGAGCGGGCATCGAAGAGTGAAAAACATTTCCAATAATAATTCTATATTCTGGCATTCATTTCCGAAGCAAATATTTATCTCTATCAATAGTGACCTTAAAATATATACGTGGCTTCTTCAAGGTAAGTAGACACTGCTTTTGTCTCTCTGTTTTTTTTGTTTGCTCATGTTCTTAAATAGCCTATATTCATCACGATCATCTACTATATGAAAAGAAATATATATTTCTTTTTTTACACAATCGTCACCACGATAGACAACTACAATTATAAGAAATATCTCTTTGCTTCTTCTCTTAAATAACTGACAATCATCACGATCATCTACTTTATAAAAACAAATATAGTTTCCTCTTTTGCTTAAACAACAATTATCACGATCAACAAATATATAACAAGAAATAACTTTTCTCCTTTTTTTAACCAACAATCATCACGATCAACAACTACATTAAGAGAGAAATCCCCCTAATGAATTTTGACGCTCTGCTAATCTGTTTGTTATTTGATCTTCTCTGATTAAAATATGGCAATGTCCGTTTATCTTTGTACGTGACTGCTTTGGGTATCTGTTGTTGATGTTTTTTTTTCTATCAAGCTTATTTTTGCTCAGGACCAGACGGGAAGGAATTGACGCAGAAAGATCTTATTTCGCACATCTTCCAAAAAGAAAAAAAAAAAATAATTCAAAATTGTTTTCTTTAGCAGGGTAATGCAGAAACTCCTGGTGATAGTGAGGATATGATGAACCACTTAGCGCAACAATTACACACTCTAATATGACAAAGAAAATAATTTTAAAAGTTTTCCTCGTAACTGAAAATCCGTACTATTTGTTTTGGAGTTCCGGCTGTGCTTGTAACAAAAAAAAAAAACAGTTTTTGACTGTTGATTTCTCAAGCAAGCAGAACCTCCTTCTGACATTTATCACGCGCTTCCTCACCACATTTCGTACCGTTTTATGTTGTCATCTGCTAATCTTCGTAAATATCAAGGAATTGAAAAAGAAACAAAAATACTAAACAAGATGATGAAAATAAAATTGTAGGGAAAGGAAGTTTCAAAAATTAGGTTGACGACTCCTGTTTACCTAACAGGTCAGCATTCTTTTCTTTTAGTATTGATTCAAGCAAAATTCAGATTCAATTTGATCTAATCAAGAGGGGAAATAAAATATGAAAGAAGAAAAAAAAATAACAAAGAATAAAAAAGACTGAGAAAGATAGACATAAAAGAGAAAAAACGCTCAATTATAAGATGGAAACTCGGAAGAACCAAATATAAAGTCAAAATAAGAAAATTCCATGTAAATCATTTAGGAAGAAAAAAAATCCTAAATCTGCCCGAAAATGATCCAGCCTAGATTTTAAATTCGGGAGCTTGTCCGAGTATTGCTTACAAAACAGTTTGCAAAGTTATCCTTCGATATCACAATTAATGACATCATTACTCTTTCGTTAATCATTTCCAAGTTCTGTAAATATCCCCTTTTTTAACGGTGATTTTTACCTTTGAGAAAAGGTTAGGAGTCACAGGGAGTTAAACTTGAACTGTGTTTAGCAGCCAGGTTGGAAATCTTTGGGGAAAATGATGTTTTGGAAACGGAAATGCTCTGCAGGAGACGTGAAGTATAGGAATATAGATAAGTATGAAATATTAATATCGCTAGTTGACAGGTTTCATGATGATGATGATGATTAACTTATTAGACTGACGTTTGATTCGAAATGTGTTTGATTCTCTCTCTCACGCTGTCTCTCCCTCACTCTCTCTCACTCTCTCTCTCCCTCTCTCTCTGTAGGTATGTTAAGATAAAATTAATAAAAAGTGTTCTTGTGTTAATCTTCAATTACATAACGGCGTATTTATTAATAATGGAAGATCCCTGCAAAAAATAAAATTTGAATTTTTATTTTCAAACCAGAAAGTTCGCAGTCTGATCTTTGTTTCATTTTTCCGAATTTGGCTTCGTTATAGAATAAGAAATAGCCGTAAATATGGATCTCTTTTCGGTTCTTTTCGATGGCTGCCATTGCTTTAAATTTGGTAAGCTTGATTCAACGGTCACTTCACTAAATTAGTGGGTTCGAACTTAACTAGGTGACATAATGCATTTGCTTTGTGTCAGACTAAGACACATTTATTATTAATATTAAAGTTTTCAGTAATTTATGGTTCATATCAATTGCTTATATATATATATATATATATATATATATATATATAATCAAAGTTCGTTGTCAAGTTTTTTCAATTCTCGTACACTTGTATTTTGATTGGTCATTCCAGCTTATGTAACAGCGTTTCCCCTAGCGAGTGATGTTTGATTTATTTGAACCTTTTAAAACCCTTTATTCTACATTCAACAACATCACTTGATAAGACACTAGAAGTAGTGATTTTATAACATTTTTATGTTATAATATTCGTGTGTATATATATATATATATATATATATATATATATATATAAATAAACAGAAAACTTTGAAACTTCTCTTCATTACTAACCATTTTATTACACTATCGTCAGTTATTTTCAGCCGGTTTATAATATATATATATATATATATATATATATATATATATATATATATATATATATATATATATATATATATAACAGAAGACTTTGAAACTTCTCTTCATTACTAACCATTTTATTACACTATCGTCAGTTATTTTCAGCCAGTGTATGATATATTGGCCCCCGTAGAGCCCTCAGCCGAATGTTGTCCTTACATTCTCCGTTTGCTATGTATGAGAGACTACGTAAATCATCTTTGGTTCAGTTGTTCATATATCCATCTATGGAACATTCTAATTCTCACATTTATAATACTTGATCCAGATTTGAGGTCACGTATTCGTTGGTCGGGAATAACAACAAGTTAACCCTATACATGGCTACTTTTGACAGTTTTTTTTTTTTTTGAGTCCAATGTATATTCCAGTATAATGCACAATACCGGTGAACATTCTCTAAATATACACATTAGTGTTTCTAGCGCTTCTTTGTTGTTTATTTTAGTAATAAATTTTCATTTCTACATAATCTCCTTCCTTCAATTTCGATTAACAGAAACCCTCTCCATTAATCGGATCAGTTAAACACTTTTTTTAATATCATGTCATGTCACGTGGACGATCATGACTCTCTACAGTTTCCTGTGATGTAATTTGCAATATGACATAATAGTGGAAAGGTAGTGTAGTGATACCTGTTGATTCTTCAAGAATTTGAACGAAGGCTTTTCCTTCTCACAGCTTGTTTGCAAGAGAAGGCAAGATAGATCGGTTTACCATGTTATTTTAAATCAAGGATATAAGAATCCTAGTTTTGTATCTTCCAGTTGTCGGTGTTCGAGTCCTTGGCTAATTCATTATTTTCAATAATCATTTTTCATATAGTCAGACATTTAAAGGGATGCTATCGCAAGATAATATTTCAGAACACATTACATTTATTTGGCCTTGTGTCAGACTTAAGTAAGGTAATTAAAAGTCTAAAATAGGGTAACGTATTGAGAGAGGAAAGAAGATCAGAAGGAAAACGATGAAAACGTTCACAGAAATTTGTCAAGCTGCGATATTGAAATCTCTGATGTACAAAAGAAACCGAAATATGGCGCAAAAGGAAAAAGAGCGGGAAAATGAAACGAGTGGGGGGTACTGGTAGGGGATGGCTTTTGTTATCGTGTTTTTATCAACCGTGTTAAAACTTTGGTTTCCTTGCAGCGCTAAAAAGAAAACTGAAAATATTTCTGCTTGACAAAGATTCTTGTTTCACATCTGAAATTTATGGAAGTGGAAAGATGGCTGAAAAACAAAAAACAAACAAAAAACAAAAAAACAAACAAAAAACAAAAAAACAACCTGTAAATCACAATGTGCAAAATTAGTGAAATGAAAGACAAAAACAACTGCAGAACAACAGAATGCATGACACTTGCGTGGCACAAACAAAAATAAAGAATTAAAGCGTTTCGGCATTCTGGCAACATTTATCAATGAGTTTTATTATATTTATTTCTTATACAAAGTTCTAGAATATGTATAGTCCTACATGAAGAAGTGTACATCTGCACAAATATGTAGTGACATATGTGTGTGTGTGTGTGTGTGTGAATCCGTGAATATATATATATATATATATATATATATATATGTATACACACAAATATCTGCATACATATATACATATATATATATACATGTGTATATATATATATATATATATATATATATATATATATATATATATATATATATATATATATATAAGCGTATACTGTACACGAAAATTGCACACCTTACATCGATTTAAATATGCATATATGTATTAATAAGTATATGTGTGTGTCTACACAAGGGAGGTTTCTGTAACATTTGAAAAATCTTAACAAATGAGCAATGACCACGAATTGGTTTGAAATATATTCATATTAATAATGACAACATTTGAAACACATTTCCAAGCATATATATATATATATATATATATATATATATATATATATGTCTATGTGTGTGTTTATTCAAACACATATTTTTAAATATAACAGGCAATGAATATATATTATGTTTGATCATAAGCCGTTTTAATCTTAGTATAGTTGCTTTCATTTCGGGATAAAATAAACACGAAAGCTGTCCAACATTTGGATATTTTTAATGTGTCCTTTGATCTAAGGTTCCGGCTCACATCTTAAGAGTGGTTATATGTACATTTATGCATATTTATACCCCTATCTCTCTCTCTCTCTCTCTCTCTCTCTCTCTGTATATATATATATATATATATATATATATATATATATGTGTGTGTGTGTGTGTGTGTGTGTGTGTGTGTGTATACCATTCTACACAGATATATATATATAAACAGATATATTAAATGTATAGCACTTGAAGAAATATATATGTATATTGTATTAGATATAGAAAACTATTTCTAATATAACATTACAGAAATAAATGTATATGTCTTTATTTTTACGAGGAGGTGCTGAAAAGTTCTCTGCCCAACTGATTTCTAAGTACCTCTAGTTACAATAAACACCATGCAGATTGGGGGAAGAGTGTTGGGATAAGAATTTTTCTACCCCTCTCCGAGTGCGCGCGCATACGGACACGCACACGCACACACACACACAAGCAAACACAAACACACAGAAACACACATACACGCACACACACACATGTATATATATGTATATATTATTTTTTGAATTTGTACCTCTGATAAATTGGATCGTGATTACGATTTCAATGTTATAAAATATAGCCATGGAATATTAGTGTTTGAGCCTTTTATCTTATATTCTTACTCTGTCCTGGACATAGAGTTCTACCTGGATTCTATCCTCTTGGGAATTTATATATATATATATATATATATATATATATATATATATATATATATATATATATATATTGACCACTAATATTATCAATATATAAATATATATAAATATAAATGTGAACATAGAAGTCAACACTTAGAGGCGACAGTCTGTTTCATGCTATATGCAATCGTCAGGCCACGTGGCATGACGATTGCATAGAGCGTGAAACAGACTGTCGCCTCTAAGTGTTGACTTCTATGTTCACTTTTATATTTATACACGCTCTATCTCTGATATTGAGCACTTTATCCCATAAATATAGCACACCTTAAGACTATATTTCCTTACATATATATATATATATATATATATATATATATATATATATATATATATATATATATATATATATATATATATATATTCATTTCATCCCAAGCAATGTATAAAAGCCCCTAAGGCACAATGATTTTGCAAGAATGAGAAAAAAACAATTGTTAAGGGGCGAGAAAAATACTAGAAGATGAATCAAAAAGACAGTAGATAACAATTGACATTGTATTGAAGATCAATGTTGCCTGGAAGAGAGTTCCACAAATGAATTATATCAAGTACTTGTTAACAAGTGATGTGTATAATATCGTCCTTATTCTTAGACATATAAACGCCTAGTAAACGTTTTATATATTCATTCTAGTTCCTTCGATAAGCGACTTGATGTTTCAAATAGCTTTAAGAATAGCCATATTAACCAAAAGCCCCGGTGTAAGTTTTTGTGCCTGATGTTTTGTCTCCTGTGTCTCTAGAAGAAATTCTTTTTTTTCTAGTTATAAAAAACGGATGAGATTAAATTTATTTATCATTTGTTTATTTTATCATGCGTCTATCTCTGAAGTCTTTAAATGAAGTTATATTAAATGAACGAAAATACATTCGCCATAATTATTCATTAGATTATCTCCCCTTAAAACAACTCTTCTATGCAATGAAGTAAGATGATGATCGATCGTCATCTGAATATAGATTTTATCTTCCTTCATTTCGCTCATTTTTAATTCGATTGGTCGCGTGATCTAGCCATTTAAGTTATGAATAGTGTTTCTAAGTATATCTAAGGTAAGAAGTGGCGACCAGCAACTCACTGATAACATCAGATGTCAAGTTCTGCTAGCAGAGTAACAAGAAAGAATCTTTTACCTGGATGTACACTTTTTTGTTACTTATCGTGACATAACAGTGTTAACTAATATTTTATGACGTTAGGTGACCGAAAAGGAATGCAGATGAAACTTGATTTGTGCCTTTCCAAAGGATATTAAGGCAAAGCGAATATAAACAGATTAGGATTGAATTAAATCTTGCTTTCCTGAGGAAAAGGAAAGCTTCATTTTCTATGGCACTCCACACACATTTACACAAATGTCTACAGCCTCTTGAGTAAAAATCCTTTGTTTGAAACTATACTTATTTTTCAGTATAGTTTATGTAAGTTTCAATTATTTTAATATCGTATGGAATATTAACCACATGTATCAAAATTTATTACAGCTACACTTAATTAACATATATCAGACTACGGATTTATTGATTCACACAAACAAACAAACGCACACAGACACACACAGACACACACACACACACACACACACACACACACACACACATATATATATATATATATATATATATATATATATATATATATATATATATATATTTAAGTTATGAAGAACTTGGTAATCCGTATGGGTAATCCCAAGGAGGATGAAATCCTGTGAGCTCAATGTAAATCCAGAGCTAATATTTAAAAGGAAAACAGGTACCATTATAATAATTTATTTCCCCTTTATTTCCTTTTAAAGGACGCTGGATCATCAGATAGCACTTCCAAAAATGAAATGAAACGAAAAATGAAATTAAAATTTATGGGTAGTGTAAGTTTTTGTAATTTAACAGAGAGTGTAAGAGGGATAGTTTAAGAGACATGGTAGAGTATAGGGAGGGATTAATTTCATATCTCTCTCAAGTATACTTTATATTAGGGGAGGAGGAATGACCAGACTTTGACCTATTTAGATGGTTAACTTAACGGAAGTGATATATAGAAATGGGAGGGGATTAGGGGGAAAAGAAAAACGAAAGAAGAGGGAGAGTGAGAGGGAAGTAAAGAGAAACAGGCTGTAATTGGGTTTTAGCAATTTATGTAAAGAATAGATTTTAATACTTGATAGAAATTTAGATGTCTAAAAAAAATTGATGTTTGCTATCAATTTAAATATTTAATTTTATTAAACAAATAGTTTAGGGATTTAATATAAGTTAAATACTATATTTATTAACACATTTATAGAGAACATATTAAAAAAATATTTTAAATTGTAATAGTTTGTTTACTCGACCAATCGTACTTTTTTAATATTGTAAAAATAGTTATGGTAACATTTTTATTAGTTTTACTTTTAATCTAATTTATGAATGCAATTCGTCATTATTTTTATATGGGTAATCTTACTTATTTAAAGTTTAGGTTTAATTATGGAATAACATTTGAGTGTAATATTAAAGATTTCTTCTTATATATATCACATACATATTCATGGTGAAATAAATTATTATAATGGTACCTTAAAGTGGTCTGTTTTTCTTTTAAAT
>OZ010571.1:156017555-156065055 GCA_963932145.1 Acanthosepion lycidas
TTTGGTGATGACTAAATTTAAAAACCGAAGCATTTGGGGCATCACAATGCAGAGAGCAACGTTCGTTGAGTTAACATCATTTGTTTTATGCGTAAACCAACTTCGACAGAGACAAAGACAAAAAAAAAAAAGGATTATATAAAGAAAAGAAAGTGCTCTATACGAAAACGAAATCACATTTGCTCTGCAAAACTGTCACGTCAGGGAGAGCATCGTATACTTTAAGAAAACTCCACGAAAGGCCGATCTGTCTTCTCTTCTTCGACTCCTGTTTTGAATTTGTTATTGAACCAACGACACGACACAACCTTTTCTTGTGAGCTTTGGAATTATAAACAAATAACAAAAGGTATAGAATAAACAGAGAGAAACAGAATTAGCCAATATATTTGCATCGGGTGCGCAGGACTTTTGAAAACGTGATTATTCACCTGTGTCTCGGCCTTTACAAGGGACGATCGCTCGGTGATTAGATAATTTCCTAGGGACATGACCTTAACTTTACCCAAGTAGCTTTTGGCGCCATGAAACTACAGGGAAGTAAAGTGACTACTCTGATCTAATGAGACTCAAAATTTATGCGGGGGATCAATCAATGAGTGTCTATTTGCATCATGTTCGCTGTCCTGTTCGTTTATTCAGTTTCCTACAGATGGGTAGACATGACTTATCAGTCTGTTTCAATACTAACAATGGATATGTCAGCCGCCTTTGACTAAGTACAGGAGAATGATTTGATTCACTTTCTCCCTTGTCTACCATCATAATGAGAGTGAGTGCAAGAATAAATGAACATGCCTTTCTCAAGATTAAATTTGTTAAAGCGTTATAAGCATTTTCAGTACGAATTCTAAGTTGATCAAAACATATTTGATACGTTTATGGAATAGAGTCAAATTTATAATCAGATTATTCAATTCTACGAAGAATAATACTGGCATGTAAGCGTAATATATTCAACATTGTTTTTAAACTATAGATGTCCATGTGGGTATGATAGGGAACACATTAATGTTACACGTGGTTACATGAAAGCCGAGCACGCCATCTTATCACATGATTTAAGTATACATCAAGATTATGTGGTTTTTAACCATTAACCTTAGAACACTAAGCATGGGTATATAGTACCCAGCGCAATTTTCCGATATTTAATTACAATTTACAGTACCTGATTTTCTTACCTAAATAATATGTTTTTCAATTCCTATTAATGTTAATTCAAAGTACAAAGTTTGAAGTGCCTGCATGTAAAATATTTCAAATAACGATTTATATTTATTTATTTATTTATTTTTTTATATTTTCAAAATCGGGTATGATATACCCATGTTTAGTAGTGGTGTAACTTTAATTGATGGTTACTGTTCTAGGGTTAAAACATATCATATATTCATTCCTTTTCCATTTCGTAAAGATTACAACTACAATAATGGAACTCCAAATTGTAATTAGGTTCACGTAAATAGAAAATTATTGGCTTGACAAAACAAAGACGCTTTTTTTACATTGGTGATTTCAAACCGGTCATATTACATAATATTAATAAGTTAAGCATTGCTCAACTGTAACTGTTTTATAAGTATTTCTTTGTAACAACCTATAAGAGTAAATACATAATTCCTTGACTTGATATGTAGTTATAGGATGAGTTTTGATCTGAAATTTTTACTCTATAATAGTGAATGTGTTTGATTAATATTCAATACTGAATTAAGTTAATTGATAAAATAATTCGAGGATTATGCTAACTATATTGAGACTTAAGGCAAGAAATGATTTACTCAAAGAAAGATAAATTGAGGATATAGTTAAAAAAAACAATGTGAAATATCCGGTGATACACGGGAAATGCTGCATAACTTGGCTGAAATTTTAAATTGCTACATTTGTACTTGTCCCTGTGTGTGTGTGTGTATAGAGATATCTGTTAAAAAATATATAAACTGTCGAAATAGATTAACGTAGCACATAGACATGTAAACGAATGCAGCCAATTTGTTAGTTTTGCAAGATACACAGTGAAATAACCACGAGATCACATTCAAACAATTAAACACACACATACGTATATATATATATATATATATATATATATCCATTACATTCGAATCCATTACATTCACTTACGTGCTAATACCCTTGGGAAAGGTGTGAATCCTCTTCGTCTTCCCCCATTTATGAGTATATAGTAAATAGTAGGACAGACTGGGTTCTATAGCCTTGGATGGCAACAGGTCTAGGAGAAGGACAACTCTGAATTCAAAACCTGCGGAGGGTCTTTGGGGACTTTGTGGCAAGTAGTGCACCAGATTTCTGTATTTGGCCCTTCAAAAAGTGTGGATGATCCTGCACGAAAACTTCACCATTATAATCAAATCTCATGTGCAGTTGTCTGGCTATCGGTCTCCTAGGAACTGATCTGCTTGACCCTCATACTTCGAATTTGATGGGAGTCGAGTTTATATACATACATATATAAGCCAGGCAAACCGACCTAGGTTTCACTTATATGCTCCGTATAGGTGACAATCCGTATAGGTGAAACCTAGGTAGGTTTACCTGGCTCTTTAGGTTCATATTTAGGTTTGCTCTACTTAATGTATTGAGCACTTTACGTAGTTACTTTTGTTTTACATATTTTGGAGGGTTTTTTTTCTTTGGACGCTGAGCTTGGATTCTGGACGATTATTTTCGCCTCAATTTCATGTTCTTAGTTCTTTCTTTTTTTTATCCCTTATTTACCCTTGGGCATTGGGTTGTTCAATTAGAAGCTAAAATACCTAAGGTTTTTCCAAACGAGTATAACTATATATATATATATATATATATATATATATATATATATATATATATATATATATATATGTATGTATGTATGGGGGGAGTGTGTGTGTGTGTGATTATGTATGGAATCCTAACATATGTGGAGAACTGAAGCAAAGTAGAAAAAAGCCTCTTGTAATAAAGTAACATTTAGGCAATTAGGATCTCACCCAAACAGATTTTAATAAATATAAATAAAAGTACATCTTTGCAATTTTCTAATGAGGTGTTTTCCACCCCGGGGGTCAAATTGTAGAGAAAGTGTCATGTTCTCATTTGGTTACTTCAAGTATATTTCATTGTCTCGGTTATTATCAAAAACTGGGTGTGGCCAGGTGGGGCGAAATCTATTACCCGTTCATTCTTGCCTTTTTTTATTGTTAGTTCAATTTACCACAGTTTATATGGCATTCAAAAACACACACACACAAAAACACACACTATCTCTTTCTCTCTCTCTCTCTCTCTTTCTCTCTCTCTCTCACACACACACACACATATATATATATATATATATATATATAATATATATATATATATATAGTTACCACAGACAAACAGTTTCTCTGTATCACTGCTCATCAGTATGACTAAACATCCGATTGCTTCAAGCGGGGATCGAAACTCGACCGATTTGACATCAGTCAGAGACTCCTAGGCTATTGTAGCACAGCAGAGAAATGAGATTTTTAGCGCATTGTATACGTGATATATAAACGACATACCAAATTATCCTTTTCTAGTGCTCAATTTATATATATATATATATATATATATATATATATATATATATATATATATATATATATATATATTAGGTTGGTGCAAAAATAATGACGTAATAATGCCGTTTTTTGACGTTAAAATACGTCAAAAAACGACATTATTACGTCACTATGAGGGAAAGTCAAGATATGTAATGGCGAAAGTGCAGATATTATTACTACTCTCATTCATATATATATATATATATATATATATATATATATATATATATATATATGCACTTGTTTGCGTGTTTAGAGTGTGTGCCTGTATGTGGGGGGTATATATGTGTGTGTATGTGAGTTTTCATAAGTATAATATTTTGCAGATCCTAGCTGGGTTCAGTATTAAAACTTCCATCTTAAAATTACTACTTTAGTCTCGTTTTAATTGTTTAACAGTACTTTTCGAATGAAGAAAATGTATGTACTTTATAAGTATTCTTACACGGCATGTACGTTCAATATTTATTAATATTTATATAGTTTGGCACAAGGCCATAGAACTGAATGAATGAGGCGAATTTGAAATTTGTAGACGTTTTTCTAGTAGTGGCTTTTTAGACTTTGCTCAACAACAGAAACCATATCGACATATTCTCTGGCGTAAACTTTTACAGTGCCTCGTACGCGAGTAAAATCGACTAACCACGCATGCAGTAGGTCGGACTACGGTAGGCGCCTCACATACGCACACGGTATTCTTTGCTGTATAAAAAATTGGTTTTCATCTCAGTTTCCCAATTATTCACACCTTTCGCATTCTATGCGAAATATCAAATACGCACCCAACCTTGCTTTTCTTGAACGCACCGATTTTTAAAAGTTTCTTCTCTTTAGCTCGATAATTTTTCTTTCCTATTTTTTTCTATTAATTTAATTTGAATTTCGTTTTTACTGTTTTTTTTTTTTAAATGCATCCAAATCTTTTAAAGCTTTCTCTTACATTTTTTTCTTTTTTGCGATCTTTTAAACCTTTTTATCTCTTTGCAATTTTTGACTGAATTTTTTCTCATTTTTTTTCCAGTTTCCTGTTATTACTTTCTTTCATTCCTCCTTTCTCTTATCCCGGAATTTTTAAATTTTTTTCTCTCTTTTTTTTTTAAATTCGTTTTGTCGTTTCCTTGTTTCTTTCATTCTTACGATATTTCTTTTTCAAGTTACCCTTTCACAAATTCCTTGAATCAATATTCCCCAATGCTTGTTATGAACTTTCTTAGTTTATTTATTTTGTTCATTCTTCTCTTAACCCAAATCCATTGGGCCTTTTCCAATATTCAATATTAACAACACCCAATGTTTATTTAATACGAAGCAACCCTGCTATGACAATCTTTCCCTTTGTCATTTTTGAAAACGATATGCTACTGGTTATCGTGCAATTAAATAGCAAAACCCCCATTCTTTACAAAAATCTTAATAACATCCTTTCACATAAATCTTGTGCAAAGAACTCGTTACTTCCTCAAGGTCACTAACAGTAGAGAAATGATTAACATAATTGTTTTGTTGATCATTCGTTAATTCTCCTACTTCGACCCTAATTTGTCGCCCTATTCTTGTGACCATGTGGCAAACCAAAGTTATTTTTGCAAAACTTTAAATATCAATTAACTTTAGTCTGCCTAGAGCAGTAGTGCCTTTGTCATCTTTGTCGTGATGCCTTTGCTATTTGTCATACAGTGTTGTTCGATAAAAGTGACTCACCTGATTTTTTTTACTAAAAATATTTTTGTCTATTGTTTTTGGGGTTAAAATAATTTTTAATCTTACTAATATAAAGAACCCTTCCCGACCACCTAGGAAAAATGTTTATTCGCCCTAAGGTATTCTATTGATAATTATAAATTTGGATATAAATGAGATTCAGGAAAAACTCTTGGTAAAAAATCGCATTCTAACGTTTAAACTGGTAAATTTAAAGAGATTTTGAGAAAATATTGAAAACTATTTTACAATACACTCAGAACAATATTCTAGAGAATTCTAGAACAGCTTAAATTAAATCTAGAGTATTCCAGAATATTCCAGAAAGCCTCATACAGTATAAAAACCGCTTGAAATAGCCACTCAAGTCAGTAACCAGATGAAACGGTACAAACACGAATCAGAACCACTTAAGGCATCTATTATTGCCCTCTCAAAAGCAGGCAAGTCTACGAGTGAAATTGCAGAAATTGCTATAACCTCGCAATCAATTGTCTCTCGAGTGCTTAGGGCACATAATGATGCCACTCCTGCTCCAAGGAAGGAAACAAGGGGACGAAAGAAAAAGATTGATGATAAAACTGGCAGGGTAATCAAGAGAGAAGTTGCAAAGAATAGGACTGTAACTAGCCAAGAAATTTCAGCCAGTCGAAGCGAAGAGAAAGGTGTTAGTGTTGCCTCTTCAACAGTCCGTCTGAACAAGGCTACAAATCTTGTACACGAAGGTTTAAGCCGCTTTATAAGCCAACAAAGCCAAGAGACTTGAATGGGCTCACTATTACAAAAATGTCACCGTAGAAGACTGGAAGAATGTTCTCTTCTCCGATGAAACGGAAGTTGGGCTAAATTCAAAGGAGAAGGTGAGTCACTTTATCGAACAGCACTGTATTTATCTCAATGGGCTTTTCACTTTTCCGAATCTTTTGGCCATCATCTTTAACAGCTTCTTCAAATTCCTTTTAATCACATCTACGGTTTGAAATTACCTCCATATTACTGGAGGGTCATAACTTTGGGAAAAGTTAAAAATCACGGCGAAAATCATTCACTGAATTGGCGATGGTTGGTCTCCCTTCACACTGGTATATCAGGTGCGAAGGTTTGTCAGGTGTCCATCGGATGACACAATCCATGGAATCCCTCTAATTTCCCCATTCTTAATCGCTGATCTCCTTCGATTGCCCCTCATGCGTCGAATTCTAGTCTGTCCTGTTATTTACCCATAGCTGGGGAGGTGAGAAGAAGAAGAGGATTTATGCCTTTCGCAAGTGTATTATTAAGTGAATGTAATAGATTCGACTGGAATTCGAACGCGGCCCGACGGTTCCTCAGTCCGTGTCGTTATCCATTACACCACCTGATTTACACAATTACATCTATTTTATTTTTATTATTTATTAACTATCTGACTAACAGGGTCTGTCAGACATGAGGAATAACGAGCCTTAATTTTAGCGGTGTTGGAAGAATTTCTGAATTTAGACATTTTTTGTCTCCTAGGGTGATCATCTACCAAAGATGAAAGCCTAAACTTTTCTTTTATTTTAGCCATAACACAAAGTAGAAGAGATAGATTCGTGCCATTCCTAAGGCCATTAGTGCGAAGTAAATTTAACATCGTTAATTTGAACTCGGTATATCGGAACCTACGTTATTTTATCATAATGGTATTATTAAATCATGCAATATCAGAATGTGTGAAAAGTGTGTGTGTGTGTGTGTGTGTGTGTGTGAAATTCCCGATGGTCCTCTGTATACATCTGCTGACTGGAGATTAATTCATTTTTACAAATCATTGGGAGGAATATTGATATTATGATTGTCTTGATAATGTCATCATTTAGGTAAAGAAAAGATGTCCGACTTCAAAATCAACATTTGAAATCATGAACTATAATTCCTAGCTCTGGTAGAAAATGTAGCTCACCAAGTTGATATTATTTAGCAAACCTTCATCTGCCATAGTTTGAGACACTTATGTGGGTGGATTGAACACGTTACGATAGCGGGCTGTGAGAAGGTGTGTGTAGCTTTTACTCTTTTTGAGTAATTTCACGTTTTCTTATCATCTCTCAGTTTCGTCTCTTTGTTTGGGCAGAATGCGCTCAGGGGCTTCTCTGTCAAAGGACAGAGGGGCAACTGAGGAAAATAATACTGAACAGGTGCCCAGCCCTGGGGAACAGCTGCCCGAGGCTGGGCCCGCCCATTGCACCAGATGGAGGGATCGGTGCTCGCACCGAGGCCAGTGCAACCGACGGTTGTGGGGGCTGACGGGAATTTTTGTTCCTGTCCCGGGCGTCCTGGCTCGGGTTCCCACCTAAAAATAGACCTTGTGTAACATTTCGTCCAAGTGGGAAGATATGCGATAGGAGATGTCAGTGATAATTCTTTGTTGGCTGATAACATTTTTATTCCAGTAACCCTAACACCAGCTCAACCCTCATCATATTTGTCACTTAGACTAAATCCCAGTTTTGCGAATTGTCATTCGTAAACATTTCTTTTCTGTTCTCCTATTTTAACCACAAATGCATATCTGCATCATTTTTTTTTTATTTAGTTTTCTTCTTCATCATTTTATTCATTTAATGTTTTTTTTTTCATCTCTGTCGGAGGCAACACACGATTTTTTTTTTCTCTAGCATTTTCTTTCTCCTCCATTTTCTTTATTTTTGTTTTAAATTATATAATTCCTCTTCCCCGCATCCCAACTTCCAGATCGTTTCTATCCAGGTTGTTTTGCCAACGTTTGCAGATGATATTGTTCCTCTCGTAATTGAATTGAGTGATGCATCGCATCAGGTGGTAATGTTTTTACTCCCACCTGCCATTTTAATCTCTATGAAGAATTGGCCTCTGGCGCACGATCCATGTCCCCCATGACAGAGTACATTATCGGGATTGAAAGTGACTTACAGATCAGAATTCCAGAAAATATCCTCAAATAAAAAATAAAAAATAGAAAATAAAATAAAAATGGGAATATCTATCTATCTAGATATGAAACAGAGATAGATAGATAGATAGATAGATAGATAGATAGATAGATAATGAACAGACTGAAAGAGATAGATAGATAGATATGAAAAGACTAAAAGAGATAGATAGACAGATAGATATGAAAAGACTAAAAGAGATAGATAGATATGAAAAGACTAAAAGAGATAGATAGATAGATAGATAGATATGAAAAGACTAAAAGAGATAGATAGATAGATAGATAGATAGATATGAAAAGACTAAAAGAGATAGCTAACTAGATAGCTAGCTAGCTAGCTAGCTAGCTAGATAGATAGATAATAGCTGCCCACTCGTATTCGAGGATACCCGTTTACTAGCCAATCCCAATTGCAGACGCTTGCTCATGGCACATTTGTGTTTGGTCAACACCCACAGAGCCCACCTGTGGTTTATACTGCAACTATACTGAGCAGTCCTTAGTTACAGTTTCTGGAAAACGCTGAAGCCCTCGGTCACGATTAATTGTGACTTCGTGTTAGCAGAGCTATCGAGATTTGGTCACGGGTCTTATGGTCAGATTGTGAGCGCTCTAAATACTCAGCCACGTGCTAGATAGATAGATAGATAGATAGATTTTCTACTGCCTAAAAAAGGAACTGTGCCACTTATTTCTGCAGCAGACCAGATGCCAACTAAGTCTGTACAAACCGGTCTGTATTGTTCCTTACCCAGAGCTGGTTGTAGAGGAATTCCTCAATCAAAGCCGCTATCTATTACTCCATCGTGCTCCCGCCAAATTGTACTTGTAAGCCTAATCAGGTATGGCTAGTCTTTATCAGGAAACATTTCGCTTTTATTGATTGTACCTTTCTGTGCCCACTTTTGTAGATAGATAGATAAATAGATAGATAGATAGATAGATAGATAGATAGATATTCAGAAATAAAGCAAAATATGAATAAATGTGATACTACACCATCAATGTAGTATGTCTTTCTTATTCGGGATTATAATCATTAATATCATCACTTCTTCTTCTTCTTTTTCTTCTTCTTCTTCTTCTTCTTCTTCTTCTTCTTCTTCTTCTTCTTCTTCTTCTTCTTCTTCTTCTTCTCCTCCTCGTCCTTCTTCTTCTTCTTCTTCTTTCAAAGAAGTGCATAGCCTACAGTTTCGTCCATGTGCCCTTCGGGTCAAGAAACGCAGTCTACTCAAACGGCCTCTAATTATACCCGTGTCTATCGATGTGTCACCCATGTCGTCTTGGCTGCTCCATCCTCCAAACTTGAAAGAAACAACCTTTTCGATATCGGACCATATCAACAGCGTCTCACTTCATTATTCTCACTCATTTACCTACATTGGAGGTAATTACTCTCATTTTAATTACTTTTCACCTGCATTGAAACTTAACTTAAATACATTAATAAATGCAGGCATATAAATAATAATAATAATAATAATAATAATAATAATAATAATAATAATAATAATAATAATAATAATAATTTCTCATTGACATGGCATCTCACCCTGAAGATTGCAGTATATCTTTGAAGATCTTCAAAAAACTATCAAAATCCAAGGATCTTGAAGCGGAAATTTCAAAAAATGGGGCACATGAGGACATCAATAATTCCGATTGTATTTGAAGCTTGATTCCATTTGACTCATTGACTGGATTCCTGGTAGCCCATGCTTTAAAGGAATACAAAACATTGTACTCACAAGTGCAGCCTGCGCCTTACGAAGAGCTTCATCGCTGTAAACTTTATGTGATTTTAGGTGGTGTTTTTTTCTTTCTTCAAAAATGCTTAGTGAAAATGTCATGATGCCATTTCTGACATTAGGTCTTTGGTTGGGACGCGAAAAGAAATTAGTATACACCAGAAATCAAATTAAATCAAATACTACTACTACTACTACTAATAATAATAATAATAATATCGAACCATTACATTAAATTCCCAGAGACAAGGCACTACAAACACCACCCAAATAATGTCACAAATGGTAATGGAATGAAAGTACTGTAGAATTTCCCAATTCTGACAGACTGGAAAATTGATACACTATTTACATTATTCGGACTGTTGTCCTCATCTTTGTCACCATATTTATTACAACTTCTTCAGGTGGTTGGTATGTCACATTCTTTGGGTTCTGTCACAAGGACACATGACACAGTGGATAAAGGCGTTGGTTAGATCCAGTGACAGGACGCAAAGAGTGTGAGTTCAATACCCGGTTAAGGCAGTGGAGAATTTGGAGAGGGGAATTAATACGATATAACTGATAACTGACATCCATTAAATATGGCACGTGGAACTTGGAGAGTCTACCCCAGTGAGCGAAATGAAGGGTTCAGTTCGACATTCCAATCACTTGAAGAAGGCTACTTGCCCAATCTGGCCAGTTATTTCATTTTATTCTTCATTGGATTCCGTTCTTCTTGCACGAAAAGGCGGTCGTTCTGGATCCCCAAATCCCAGAGCATTATGAGATTTCTGTTTTTAAATAAATTCTTTGTTTTGTCTTCATACAAATGATTACTTGACTGAACAAAAGTTGTTCGCACAAAATTTAATGAATGATAGTCGCTACTCTTTCTGAAGCTGTTTCTACATTCATTGATAATTTACATCGGGGATTAAAATGACTGCATGACACTTCAATAACCTAGCACTCTTCTTAGTATGGTTGATGATTTTGCTCACCCTGTTATCTGGATTGATTTCATTCAATTTTTTGCTATCTTTCTATCAATAATATTCGAGACTGAAATGTTGCACATTTGTCAACTTTCGAGAATTTTCCTTTAGATTTCTCTTCAGATTATCGATATTTTTCTAGCATTTTACTCGCTTTTAGTTTCCATTCGAAACGTGCTACATTCAATATCAGACTGCTTGACTTTCGTATCCTATTACTACACCTGATCTGCTTGCTTGGTTTCCATTCGATGCTCCGTTGAAATTTAGAATTTCTACATTCTGACCAACCATTAGATGATCAAATCTAAGATAAAGAGAAGTTAATTTATATGAATAAAAACAGATTCTTATTTGTCCATTTTCCCGTTATTTGCCTGGTCCTTGTGCTTTTTCTGTTCAAGAACATTTTCTACCTATTGATGCCTATAGTTTTACTCTTACTCCATCTGCCTTTTATATAACTAACGTTAACTTCTCTATTAACGCATATTCTACATTACTGTTTTATCTCTTGTCTGTGTTAGTCTTAATATAGTTAGCTGTAAAATTATTCTGGACAGTAATTAATATAGACTCAGCTTTTATTTTATTCAGATGTTCTATGCGCAGCCATTGTAGCTCCTAATTTCCTTAATATTGAAGCAATTATTCAATAAATAATATTCTCTTTGTCCTTATTTTTCACTTATAATCCATTGGGTGGAACACTATTTTTTCCTTGACATTTTTGTTCTGTGATCCAAGTTTCTATTCATCGTGTCCAGTTTAGGAAGGGTTCAGAAAATTACTCGCTGGATACCTCCCAAGTATTTATTATGTCCATATTTGGGTTTAGTTTTTAATATTCTACTTGTTTTATAAGATTTATTATTAATGTTATTTTTTTACATTTCCTTAACTTCATTTTTCTTCTCTTCTTACTTTGTTTTTCATCTGGTCTCCTCCCCCCCTCACATTATGCTCATCTTTTTTTTTCAGTTCTAAAATTATTATTGATAATAATAATGATTCATTTTCTACTATTTTCTTTTCTTTTTTAGATTCGGTTTTATAGAAAAGAAGAACAGGAAGTAAAGGTCTCGATTATCAGTAGCGTTACATTGTAAACAGAAAGGCTCTCCAACAAAATCGTTAATTTTCCAGTTTCCTAAGCTGAAAAAGTGTCGGAAGGATCGGAAGTCTTATTGATTGAAAAACACATAAAATTCTGTATTGACGGCGATGCTAATTACACCGAATCATGACCCGGATTTAATTATTGATTGATTCACTAGTTTACCTATGCCGTCGTCAGAAATAATAGCATTTATGAAATTAAAAATCTTTTCCTTATTATTTGAATGTTTTCACTTGTGTATCTTCAGTTATCAGTCAGTTATGTACCATGCGTGATATACGTGTAGGCGATCATGTATCTTTCGATATATGACTGACGAGGCATATTTTTTCCCTCATTGGGTTGCCATTTATTTCTGTGGTAAACCAGTTGCCATCCAAGGTCTGTCCTGCTATTTACCCATAGCCGGGAGGGGAAAGAAGCAGAGGATTCATACCTTTTCCATGGGTATTATTATTAAGTGAATGTAATGGATTCAACTGGAATTCGAACTCAGCTCTCCGATTCCACAATCCGAGCCGCTATCCACTACTCCACATCTTCCAATTATTACTGTCGTATTCTGTCTTTTTTTTTTAATGAGTCGCTCATTTCATCTTATATAAAAATATTGAGTAGATCATTGCCATTAAAAATACACAATTACCTGTCGTCTCCACTTCAAGAAGTATAACTCTAGTACAGCAAAATGCTACAGAAATTAATAATAAAATATTTTTAAAAATACATTCAGCTTATTATATGGGTTTAAACTGTAAAGAGGCAGTTGTCTCCACAGTCATCGGAACACTGGCACCTGTACTACCGATCCTTGTCTGAATTTGTAAGATTTTAGAAAAACAATGGAAATTGTAATTGAAGCTAATACCTGTCGACGACATGCAATCTATTTTGATTATTAAGCGAAAGTATATATAACAAAATTAAGAAGACTGGTGGAGATTGGGGAAAAACAAACCCTGCAGTCCTCTTCACATCGAGGCTGTTCACGTTCATCTCTTAATATGAAGTTCCGGATATTATGAACAATTAAAATTATACTAATTATTTATTAACATAAAATGTATTTTTACAACTTTCCTACTCTGTCTTCTTCCCTACATGTACACATATTTTTACGTATTTTAACCACGTTTTCTCTCTGCTTCTTCAACTGTCTTGAAGTTAAGTCATTTATCCTGTTTAAGTGGTGCAAGTAAATGTTTTCTTTCTGATTTAAAGAGATTTTCTCATTGGTCCAAAAATCTTATGTAGCCGGGTCGATTGCTTTTAATCTGGTATTTTTACCGGTAATTATTGGTTGCATGAAATTTCAACTAATGGCCGAAAAACTCTCAGGATCATTTTTCGGTGTATATAAATTGATAATATTCTATTTACAGCCTTTAGTCTTAGTGCAGTGATGTTAACTACATCCATTTTCTACTTTAGAAACGCTTACTTCAACTTTTATAACTCGTACAATCTCTGCTACTGTACTTAATGCTTCATGCAAATAACTTCAGAGACGAGAAATGTTCACCTCGAAAAGAGGAAAGAAGAAGAGCGCCTACAAGGCAAAAGAGTTGAATTGAAGAGTTGACAGAAAATAGGACAGGTTATTTGCACACGATCACGACCCTAAACCATTTGATCTATATTTTCCTATATATCACAAAGTAAACCTTAGGGTTTTGTCACAAAATATATATAGAAATTACCGCGCATGCGCAATTGGTCTATTTATGTGTTTTTATTATTTATATACTTTTCTTATTTTAATTTTTTTTATTTTTTGCATATAACGCCAGTTCTATCGCTTCATCCTGGCTTGCCCTCGTGTGTCTAATAATTCATCGGATTCCATCTGCTCGAATTTACAGCCATAGTAAAACTTACAGTCTGATAAATGAATTTTATGTGCTAAGGCTATCATTCATATTACATTAGAATGGGAGACATTTTAGATATTAATGGTTTCCAGCTAAAGAATTTGTTAAAAGATTTTCGCTTATATGATCCGTTCACAGAATGTGTATATGGGAAACTTACAGTTAGTAAATAAAGACACCGTTAAATTATTACTTTTGCAGATAATAATATCATTATATGTAAGCAATATTTTAAAATATTGCAGTTACACATTGTTATGAATAATCAAGCGGGTTATCCCCTTGTTTCATTACTCTCCTCTTTGAGAGATCTATTTCTGTTTACTGGGACTATAAAAGGACACTATACGCGAACCTTGTATTCTCAGTTGAATAAAGCTTTCTTAAAGCCTACACCTGTGTACTTTTGTCATTACACACATATTTTCTGAATCCATAATTGAAAAGAGGGTTTAAAGTTTCTACTGATCCGGGTGGCAATCTGGTTAACAGCACGGTAAATGAAATCGACGAACAGTGTTCAAATTCATGTTGAGATAATTTACCTTTACTGATACCCTGGGAAAAGGCATGATTTTATCTTTCCTGTCCCAGCTATGTGTAAACTAACTGACCGGAATCTCTAAATTTGGTAATAATCTCCTCGAACAATAGAACAACCTCAATTCGAATCAATTCATAAATCCAGATCAGACGAGGAGGGTTGGATGTGGGGATAGTAACACTCCTCAATAAAATCTATTTACAGCCAGTTACTTCACAACGAAAGTCCAGGAATAAACTTTCACGTTGACTGCTTTCCTCAGTTACCCTTTTGGTCATCAAAGAAAGAAGGCAATATTTAATAACATGGAATTAAAATAACTTAATCTAAATAAATAAATGGCAAATTCTGTCTGTCCGTCCATGTGTCTGAACTCCTGCCCCCCTTCTCTGGCCACGCTTGCTCTACAAAGGCATATAATTTGGCGGGGGGATCAAGATGATCCTGGGATTGTAAAACTTCCCTTCATCAGGGGCTTGAACATCCAGCATTGGGATTTGTGCCTGGATGAAGAAGATGCAGTTCAAAATTCAAATTTTAAAATAACTGAAAAAAATTATCAAATAGTTTAAATTATATTGAATTTAAATTCACACAAAAACTTTGTGAATTTAAAAAATGTTTTAGATTCAGTTTGAATTCAGTATTGGAGAAATCAATTTTATTTCCTCAAAATGCCAAAGAATCGTTGTTAAAGTGAGAGGTTTAGTGATGTAAGGCTTTCAGTTCCCGCGGAGTTTATTATTTGAAGAATTCAACTGAAGTTCCACGGAATTTGTGATTTGAAGAATTCAATTGAAGTCCCACGGAATTTGTGATTTGAAGAATTCAACTGAAGTTCCTTGGAGTTTGTGATTTGAAGAATTCAACTGAAGCTCCACGGACATTGTGATTGGAAGAATTCAACTGAAGTTGGACGGAGTTTGTGATTGAATAATTTTGTTGTCAATTGACTGAATTAGAATTTCGGCCTAAATCGGTATTTTGGCCGGAATTGGAAGTATAGCACGAATCAAAGATAAAATGAGATTTTAAAATTCCATGGAGTGAATTGACGAATTCAAAGTTATTTCTTCAACATTATCATTGCTGTTTTTTTAAGCTAGACCAGACGTCCCTTTAGTTTGCGACAGAAGACCTAATTAACCCTCCACGTCAGCTAGCTTAAAAGTCTGAACGGAGCGCATCTTTTAAGATAGTTCATAAATAAATTATGGTATTTTCTTTGTGAGGTTTAACATAAAATTCTTCCACTAAGTCATCAGAAGAGTCGATTACACTTAGCCATTTCCTCATCATTATGCAATGGACGCTTCTGATAATATAGAAAACGTTACACACACATACACACACACCTTTATATATGACTTAATATTCCTTTCTTATGTGTGCGTTGTTTATTTATATTTAATTTTTTTGTGTAAATTGTGTAAAATTGTTGAGTCAAATAATTTCAATCATTAATAAAACATTTGCGGAATCATATAAACAGCAGAAGACATAAAAAACGGCAAAGATACAAAAAAGAAAAAGAGGGAAATTAATTTTTTGAAACAGAAAAGATTCGCTAAAATTAATTTCACATAATCAATCGAGGATTATGGAAACAATAACAAACATCTAAATGAAAAATATGAACAAAATTGATCGATTGATTATTTGACTGAAATGATTGAAAGATTGATTACAATGACTAGGTGTCTCGACAGCTGCAGTCATTCCAATCGCAAAATTATATAATTTTTTTCTGTATTTTTTATTTAAGATTATGTTCTAGTGCAGATAGGATTTTATTCATCAATTGTGGTTTTTATAATTTACATCAGCTGCACTAGAGAGCATAATATCAATTGGCATATGAATTATATTTCTAGTGGAAGAAATCCCTTCATCACTGATAAGCGAGAATTCATAATAATAATAATAATAATAATAATAATAATAATAACTATCAAAGATCTTGAAGTTGAAATCCCGAAAATATGGCACCTGATGACATCAATAATTCCATATAAAAATAATAATAATAACTGCAAGAAATTGGTATGAACTCCACCCAAACTCAGTTACGGAGATAGGACCTGCAAAAGTTTATGGAATTTTACAATATACACGGAGAGAACAATCAAAGTTAGTCACCCAGACTATCAAGCCACAATAATCTTGAAATCTAAATCTCAAAAGTGTGGCACATGAGGATATCAGCAATTCCAGTTGTAGTTGGAGCACTCGGATTGATTGGAAAAGATTCCAATAGACTAATTGAAAGGATACCTGGTAACCCATGCCTTAAAGAAATACAAAAAAAATATTCTTATAAGTACAGCCCACACCTAACGAAGGGCTTTATCTATGTAAAATGTGTTTTTTTTTTTTTCAAAACTGCTCAGTGGAAACTATCATGATGCCATTTCTGGCCTTAGAAACAACAACTACTACGGGGGGGTGGGGCTTAAGAAAGTAGAAGTCTTTCCTGTCGTGATGACAGGAAAGACTTCTGTCACCTTTGAAGCTGTGACAAACAAAATTCAAAAATAAAATCGCGACTACGATTCGAATTGAAATGCTTCAACAACAGCGTCTTAGAAAAGTCAGAACTACGGGGTAACTATTTTTGCCGCAAAGAGAGCTGGATAAGTGCCAGACGCTGTGTTTACTTTTTTATGACCCCACTCTGGACCGTTTAATTACGGTATAAGATCTGCTTGAGAAAAGTAGTAGTAGTAGTAGTAGTAGTAATAATAATAATAATAATAATAATAAAGATTATTCCACTCCAGTCGAAATGACAGGTTAATGTCTATGTAACGGACACTTGAAGATGGAAACACGATCTATATGAATAGTGGCCCAAACAAAGTCTATGAGAACGAAGAATAGGAAAACTTAGGCTAAAATACAAAAATGATAAATGTCAATAGAAATTAACATGTCCATAATATAATAAGTGATAAATCGCTAGGATGGAACTTTATTTCCCTAAGAACTGTGCAAATCACAGTAAAAATAAATGGCGCATCTACAAACCAGAAGCGTAGAGGGGAAAATAAGATTGCCTAAGACGTCAAATTCAGTCTAATCACGACTTATAATAATAAAACATCCAGAATTTTTCCTCATAAAAAAATTTGGACGATATTCCCAAAGACGTAAAATTGAAAGAGAAGAGAAAATTTCGAAAACATGCAACATGCTCATGGCATAAAAGTGATACATTTGTGAAACATGAAGTGGAAGTTGTAAGCCTCATAACTGGCACTACTGCAAATAGCGTTGACATATTGAATTACAGAATACCAAACTGGAATGTCCTTTGACAACCAGCACAATCAAATTAGGAACTCACTTTATTCTCGTTAGAATCACAAACACAACTTATTTTTTTTAAGGCAATTCACCCCAAGCAAAGCGGGAGTGCCAACGAGAAATAAGACAGAATATTGAGGAGAATGCTGGAGTATCACTCTTACTTTTTCTTTAATGCCTACGCGTCTGTGGCATCTCAACCAGTGCTACTACTACTACTATTAATAATCAAGAGATAGATAAATTTGAATCTATGAAATCTTTGATAAATACATTGATAAACTGTAAATTAATGCAAAGGGTATTCCTTTGATCGTTGGTGCACTGGGAATGATGGTCCCAAAGACATCTGAAGAGAGAATGGAAAGAATTTGAAAACAGAAGAAGAATCGAAACACTTCAGACAGACTTTGGATAGGTAGAAAGGTGATGGTAATTTTATAGACTTTTACCCGATCGTTTGATTTCAAGATAAAATCAATACGAATAATTCACTAAAGAAGAATGAAACCAAAACAAATAAACGAAAAGAATAAAAATCGTCATAGGAACGAAAAACATGAACACCAAAGATGGCGGCAGTAAATCAAAGGAAGCTTGAAGTTGAGAAATAAAAAAATAAAATCAAAATTAAATATTAAAGTCAGAATTTAGTCAAAAATAAATCATCGTGGCTAAAGAATAATCATAAAAAGTCTGTTACAGGATTGAAATAGTTGTGTATTTCGCATTAGTGTTCGTGGTTCGATCTCAGGTAAAAACTAGAATTTGAATAAGTGTCAAATTAGGTAACTTGTCGAATTAGCCAACTTATTTCATTTGTAAAAAATAATCTTTCTAACATCCATTAGCCCATATATGGCGTTTTATCAGACTAGGCTTCTCTGAAATATAGAAGGAGGAGTGAGCAGTGAAAACATAAAACTGGTGCAAGAAATAATTGTTGGATAAACAAACATGAGGCAAACCAAAATGGATATAAAATCATCTTCGTCATAAAATTCGATATAAGAACAGAAAGAACGTCACATGTTTATTCCTTTCAGAAAGTTTATTTAACTGCAATGATATTTTCACATTTGAATTTTTTCTTTAATTCTTTCTAGGATCCTGCCAATCCCTCTGAACCTGGAGATCAAAAGAGAGAGAGAGAGAGAGAGAGATGGTGGTGGTGGGGGGTGCGAACTTTGAAATGCAGTCTTCTTTTCTCTGTTTTTTCGTTCTGTCATGTCTTATCTGATCAACAAACTAAAGGGTCATAAAGGATCTTCCTTGTGTCAAAGAAAAGGTTGTTGCCATTGGAAACCAAGTCCCAACCCAAGATAATTAGCAAATTAAAATGTAAAAGAAACCAAAAGAAAACTTTTAAGAACATTAAACAAAAAAGAATTAATCCTTGAGATTCTGTCAATAAATAACACCATCTCATTTAAGAAGAAACTTAATCTATAAAACGGTAGATAATTCTTTGACAATTTATACACACACACACACACACACACACACACACACACACACACACATATATATATATATATATATATATATATATATATATATATATATATATGAAACAGACTGTCGCCTCCTCTGAGTGTTGACTTCAATGATCACTTTTATATTTATATTTACATACGCTCTATCTCTGATATTGAGCACTTTAGCCCATAAATATAGCATACCTTAAAACTTTATTTCTTCATATATATATATATATATATATATATATATATATATATATAAAGAAATATAGTCTTAAGGTGTGCTATATTTATGGAATAAAGTGCTCAATATCAGAGATAGAGCGTGTGTAAATATAAAAGTGAACATAGAAGTCAACACTTAGAGGCCTCTAAGTGTTGACTTCTATGTTCACTTTTATATATATATATATATATATATATATATATATATATATAGTCTTCTATACCTGAAACAAAGCATGGATATATATATGCGAAACTTTTTCCCACAATGGATTTGGCAGGATTATACATCCATAATTGCTGCAAATTTGTGCTGTAAGTAATTGAACCGTTTAAATTATTCGTTCTAAATTAAAATTTTGTTGATTGGTTGGTTGTTCGGTTGGTTTGTTAATTGGTTGATTGTTTGGTGCATTGTTTGGTTTGTTGTTTGTTTGGTGTGTAAATACTTGATTGGTTGGTCGGTTGGTTAATTGGTTTGGTTGGTTGGTTTGTTGATCCGGTGGTGTGTTGGTAGATTGATTTGGTGGTCGGTTGGTTGGTTGTTTTGTTGAATGGTTAATTGGTTGATTGGTTGCTTAATTGGTTGGTTGGTTGGTTGGTTGGTTGGTTGGTTGGTTTTATTTAGCGACATATCAACTCCTAAGGTTTATTTAATAGTGAAATCGAAATATTTTGTACGCAATTTAATGCCTTCAACTTGATATTATTTGAACACTATTTCATACCTTCAAATACAGATATTTTGTATATAATTGCTACTTTCAAGGTAAAATCATGCTTTATAGATATATAGTTTGTAGTTTGCTATATGTTTTGGTATAAACATGAGGTTGACGACTTCAAAATTGTATTTTGAAATATTTCCCCTTGTTGCTTTCTTTTTATTATTTATGTCATACAGGGGTTAAGTGAGTACATTCAGTTAAAATAGGTTTCACCGAGAAAAATATCTTTGAATGAGAAAAGAAGTGAAACGTCGATTTTACTACAAATGCAACAATATACAGAGCCATTGATGTGCATCTGCATTTTGGCTAATTTTCAGATTACGTTACATGTTGCCTCGTTCCCCGCTGTGTCTCCTGTACTTTTAATTTCCAAATATTGAAAACATCAACTGAAAAATGAATCATGTTTTATGAAAAGTCAATAATTCAAGGCTATAGAAAATGAAGAAGGAAGTTTTTAGTAAAAAATAGTGGGATTAACGGATAGGAATAAGAAAAGTCTTAAAAATGGTTTATATATATATATATATATATATATATATATATATATATATATATATATATATATATATATATAAATATATGTATATAAACCTAGAGAGCCAGGTAAACCTACCTAGGTTTCCCATAAACGGATCGTCAGGGTGAACTGGCTCTTTAGGTTTAAATTAGGTTTGCTCTAGGTCGTGTTACGTAGTTACTTTTACTCGTTTTGGAGTTTTTTCTTTGGGTCTGAGCTTGGATTCTGGACGATTGTTTTCGCCTCAATTTCATGTTTTTAGTTCTTTCTATTTTATTCCTTATTTTTCCTTAGGCATTGGTTTGTTCATTTAATGCCTAAGGTTTTTCTAAAACGAGTACCACTATATATATATATATATATATATATATATATATATATATATATATATATATGTATATATATATATATATATATATAGATATCGATTTCAATATATATATATATATATATATATATATAGATATCGATTTCAATATATATATATATATGTATATATATTGAAATCGATATCTACGCCCTTGTGAAAATGAATTGAGACAAAACGAATAATTCAGTTGTTATTTACTTTTTTCGTATTTTTCCAATGAAACATGACCCAGTGTACATGTCAGTACTTCGTATGTCCATTCCACGAACTCGATCTTTGCAGACTAACCACAGATTCTCGATTGGATTTAAATCAGGAGACATTTTTTTACGAAAATAAAAAGACTCTAAATGAATTCGACTTATATAAAAAAAATTCTATAATTCCCATCACCCGTCTACAGTGTCCTAGCAAAATAAAAGTTTTAGTCCGATGAAGCCGTGACGGACGAAACGCGTCACAAGTAAACTTTTTCTTTTTTGTCATACAATTTCCCCAATATATACGGTGTGTGTGGGGGGGACAAATAGTCATATACAAAATATTCATATATATATACAAATTTTTAATTTATTGTATTTCCAACTAATGAATAAACATACTTTCCATATAATTAACTGTACACAGATGCAGATGCATAGCAAACAGAAAAAATTGATTTAACAGAAATAAATCACATTCATCCAATTTAATAAGAAACAGATCACCCCCTTAAGGTAAGACTACAAGAACATCATAAAGCGATAACAAGAGGGGAAATAGAAAAATCAGATGTAACTGACTACCTATGGAGAGGAAAGGGATATCACCGCCTCTTTTATGATGAGGTTGAAATAACAGGAAGAGAATACGAAAACTTAAGGAATCAGCACATATGCTAGGCCAAAAAAATCTCCTGAGCCGATCAAGCATAGAAATGAACACCATATGTGAACCAGTAATAAGGAGTGGTAGAGAAAATCAATGAATAACAACAAAAAAATTGCAATATAAGCTCTGGTAAAAATGTAATAATAAAAACAAAAAATTCCAACATGAGCACTCGCAAAAATGGTTGCTCAGTCATTACTTTTATAAATGCCAAAAATTCATAGACAGATGTCCTCAAGGACACATGGCCCAGTTAATAAAGACGTTGGTTAGATCCACTGATTAGCCCAAAAGAGTTGTGAGTTCAATACCAGAACGCAGCAGTGGTGAACGAAAACTGGGATAATTGAGACATCCGGAAGAGGAATGGCACGTGGAACTAGATCAATCTACCCCTGTGGACGAAATAAAGAGTTCGATTCGAAATTTCAATCACCTCAAGAAGGCTGAGTACAACGACTGAAACGTTGTGGCTATAAAGATGAACATAAGAGCCAAATAATGTAAATAATCCAAGCATTGCTTACCTACAAGTAAACACATTAGAATATATATATGCCGT
Source organism: Acanthosepion lycidas (assembly GCA_963932145.1). Lineage (NCBI taxonomy): Eukaryota > Metazoa > Mollusca > Cephalopoda > Sepiida > Sepiidae > Acanthosepion > Acanthosepion lycidas. Next base: position 156,040,122 of record OZ010571.1, read on the forward strand.
TTGTTAAAACATTTTGAAAATGAAGTAATTCTTATTTTTTTTAAGATATTTAAATTTGTACTGCTGTAAATTCAATCCTACTTCATTTATTTTTCTCATGATTTATGAAACAAACAATTTTACATTTGAACACCAGATGGTGTGTCATTGAAGTTTGAAATTCAAAATATTGTTTATTTTTTCTTTATTTATTTTTCTCTCTTGTTTCCGTATTCCACAGCAAAGAAAATTAACTAAACTTTTGATTAGATTTCTCAATTTCTAAGTGTTTGTAGAATGAGAAAAAGAAATAAATTCCTTCGTCTAACAAAAAAAGCGAGAAAAATAAGAACTAGAAAAAATTTCACATGAAAAGATTTTTTCGATTTTTCCAAAAGCGCCGAATTGAAAGCAAGTGAAACAGATGGTCAGGAACGAAGTTGCGTTTGCGATTGAATTTTAGAATCGTTCGTCTCTGAAATGGCGGCTCATATTTCGAATTCATGTAGCAACACTGAAAAGGATCGTCTTTGTTCCTTGTTCTACATTTGTTTATTTGATCATTAGAAGCGTTTACAAAATTTTCAATTCCGACAGTGAACATGTAAACATACTAATGAGAAATTAAAGATAACTATATCAATACACACACACACACACGAACACACACATACCCATGCACACACACACACACACACACACACACACATATATATATATATATATATATATATATATATATATATATATATATATATTGTGTATATTTAGGCAGCAATTTTTATTGATGCATGTTTCATTAAATAATATAGACAAGTTTTGTCTATTTTAAGTGAGTTCCTTTCATATTGTCTGATAAGCCCTAATAACATTATCATTGAAGGACGAAAGGAAAACACCATATTGATACATGTTTAAATCCAATCAAAGCTTTCGACTTACATAAGCCATTATCAAAGATGACAATTACATTTAATTATATCAAACAATACACGGACGAAACAATAATGATAGTCTGTTTTTGTTGCATGAAAAATTTCAAAGCAACGACAAACTCGTGTATACGAGACGCGGAAGAGAAAATCGCATCGCAGCTCGTGACGTCACATATGACCACGCGGATATATTCAAGCGTTCGATCACAGATATTGAACAATATGTTAATAGTTATATGTGTGTGTACACACACTCATATATAACGATACGCGCACACACACGCACACACATCCACGCAGCAATCTATTCTGTTAAATAGCAAGGAAAGGAAATATCCGTTAAGCTTCGTTTGCGAACTTCATTCTGGTGTCAAGTGAACACTTGCCAAAATTGTATGCCATATTCAGCACACAGTCGAAAAAAGTTGGTCGCTTTCAAGAAGAAAGTCGTGGGATGCGTTTGCTAACATGCACAAACGCACACACACACACGTATATATATACGTATATATATATATATATATATATATATATATATATATATATATATATATATATATACAGTGCGTTCTGCTTGATTATGCAAAGTAATGTTTTCATCTAACGTGTCAATAAATTTTTTTTCAGACTTTGTGCTTCTTGCAGATTAAATTATACTTTCAGACAAGAGAATATGATCAATGAAAAAAGTTGTATAGTAACAGGGTTCTTTTTATCAAAGTATGTAAAAAGGCACAGTTTCAAGTGTTCGGTCTGATTAAGCAATCAGCATATAAATCCTTAATATGGGTAAGAAAAAAGGGTCTAACTGAAAACGATCATGCTGAAATTACTCACATGCTTGGAAGTGGTCTGTCAACGCTAGAAATTTCAAAAAAGTTACATAGAGACCATCGTACAATCAAAGCATTCGTCTTAGGCAGTAAATCATGCAGAAAGACACCTAAACGATCGCATTTGCGAAAGTTAACTGCCATAGATCTTCGTAAAATTAAATATTAAGTTTCGAAGAAACCGCATGAAACTAGTAAAAAAATATTAGAAAGCGCTGGAGTGCCCAAAGTTGATAAAACTACCCGTTGTGAGGTCCTCAAGACCTTGCCAAAGTGAAGTGTCCCATCAAGAGGCCCCCATTGATCAAAGCAAACAAGATGAAAAGAGTTGTATGGGTACACAGTTACATGAAGACCAATTTTAGCAATGTGATTTTCACCGATGAGTGCCGTGCTACCCTTGATGGGCCTGATGAGTGGTCATCTGGATGGGTGTTCAATGGCCGACCAGCAGGAGTACGCATTCGTTTTGGGCTGGGGTCCGCGGAAATGTACTAATAGACCCACACAAAGTAGCCAAAGGGCTTAAGCTAAATTCAAATGCATATTGTAGGCTTTTGGAAGATGCCTTTCTGCCTTGGCTTGATGAACAACCCATTCAGAAAAGAAGACCGTTGATATTTCAGCAGGATAATGCTCCAGCGAATAGATCAAGAAGCACCACCAATTGGCTATCAGACCGGTTCAAAGGGCAAAATTTAATGGTATGGCTTCCAAACAGCCCTGATTTAAATCCAATAGAAAATTTGTGCACTATAGTCAAGAGGTGGATTAATGCTGAAAACAAGCAATTCACCAGCTTCTGAAATTGAAACATTGACTTCAGAAGTTGACAGACGCCTCATAACGGTTTTGAAGAATGGAGAATGTCATGTTTGTTTCTAGCCGGATTAACTGACTTGTTTTGTTTTGTTTAACATGCTATACATATGTGTTATGTAATGTAGGACTTAGAACACACGATATATTGTCATATGCGCCACAATTCAATTAATAAAATTTAGTATAAAATGTGTTTTTCTTGTTTTATTTTCCATTTCCATAATGAAAGTAAACACTAAATTAGGGCTTAAGTTCATAAATCATTAAAAAGAAGCACGTTTTGTATATTTCGACAACTTAAATGATTGACAAAATAATAAAATAGTATCAACAACACTTTAGCTTTTATTCTTCAGAATATATTGCTTAACTTGGATATTTTTAGGTAAAAAGTAACTTTGCATAATCAAGCAGAACGCACTGTATATATTTGCATATATATATATATATATATATATATATATATATATATATATATATATATATATATATATGATAGCTAGGAATAAGCAACATTTATATGGCATTTTAAAAAGCTAAAAAACAACCGGTTTCGTACCAGCCTTATCAAGTTTATTTCTGGGATATAAAAAGCGTGTAAATTTAATTAATATTAATTATATTAATTATATCAGGAATTGTGCTTTTGATTTTAGTGGTGACCGTTTTTAAGGGACATTGAAGTCAACACCGAACGGTGACAGTCAACTTCAACCTTAATCGTCAGGTCTGAAGATTGCGTCCAAGCATGAAACAGACTCGCTGATGAGTGTTGACTTTAATGTCTACTTTTATATTTACATATGCTCCATCCCTAATATCGAACACTTTAATCTATAACATACGTTAAATCTATCATATCATATATCAACCCCCACCCACACAAATATATATATATATATATATATATATATATATATATATATATATATATATATTAGGTTGGTGCAAAAATAATTTCGTTTTCTAACATATGTTATTATGTGAGAAAACGAAATTATTTTTGCACCAACCTAATATATATATGCGCGCAAGTACATCAATAGAAATGGAATTTAATAAAGAATAAATGTTTTCTTTAGACCTTTAACATTATGTCTTTAGACGTACTTATTTTAGTGGTTCACATAAATCAGATATTATCCAATGAAAATTTAAAATCAGAATTCAGCTAGTAACATGTTTTATATCATCTGATGATTTATTCTCATTTCTATATATTCTGCCCGACCGATTTAAAAGAAATCAGTATTTCGATGCCGAGGTATCGGAATATTAATTCCGGGAAGTGGGCAGAGTCATAATATATTATAACGCCTCTTCATGCAACAAGAAATATATATGTATTATATGCAATAATAACTTACAAAGTGGGACCAACGACTTAACACGAGAAGAACAGCTACTGACTCATAACAATTGTATATATCAGGGTCACAGCTATATAAGTATGTGCGTCCGCCTCGATTAATTCACTTTTATGCGTTGAATATGGCCAATAAGAAAGACTTTGATAAATGACATAGGTAAAATCATTTTCAAAATGACATGGTTTGCTCGGTGGTGAGTTCTCGTGGGTAATTATCACAAGCCGCATCGACATTTCGATACGAAACATGAACGTAGAAAGTTTCGCCAATGGAAAGGGGTTTACAGTGGCAAAAATTACAGCTAGCTTTATCAAGAAGAATAAAGAAATATACCACAATACGTATAACATTGCCCATTGATGTATATAGGGCCTCGTAGCCATAAACTAATGTATCCATTTCTATCAAATGAGAAACTATATTAATAATAGACAAATTTCCAGTCACTTAGCCACTCTGGACTCTGCGGAAAGGTGTGTTCATGATTTAAGGAATTACCTGCCTTCATTTAATGATGCAAGGCTTAGGAATCTCAGTACCTGGTCGTTATTCAACAATGTTATAATGACGTCGTTGTCCACTTTTAGCTTATCAGCTATCCTCCGCATGGTCGTTTATTATTTTGATTTTGAGAGCGTAAATAAAGTCTAGATCCTGCCTGTTGTTGCCGCTACATAGTTTCCCTTGAATGTCATTGTTCTTGGTCTCCTTGAGTCTGTTGATAATGTCAATGGACACAGCACCAAAATTGGGGAAGTGTTGAGATTCGATTTATACAGTAACCAAATCTCAGACTCTTTTATCATTTCCATAAAAATTTCTGAAATGTAAGTGCATTTTAAGAATTAACAGTATTCAGTTTTTTTTTTTTACATTTGACTTCACATCATTTTGTGTAGTGGCTTGTGGGAATTTTCAATTCAAATTTTATTGTAACTTTGCTTCTCTAAGCTATATATATATATATATATATATATATATATATATATATATATATATATATATATATATACAATCATATATCTTAATACAGATTTTGTGATATGGATAGGGCCGTGCAACATTATAGTACCTCCTCATACACACACACACACACACATATATATATATATATACATACATATATATATATAGCGTCTCACAATATATATATATATATATATATATTGAAGGTATGCGATATTTATGGGTAAACCTGCTTAATATCAACGACAGAATGTATAGAAATATAAAAGTGGACCCTGAGGTTTCATGCTTGTACGCAATCTTCAGGTCATCACTTTAGATTGCCTGCAAATAAGAAACAGACTGTTGCTACTCACTGTTGACGTCAGTGTCAACAGACACACACACACATTTATATTGAGCGTGCGTAGGCAAGGCGAGAAACTATACATTCTTACTCCTATGTCCCTGTTGCAGACACTTCATCAGGCACATTTTGGGTATTCTTCGCGGACCTTCGAATTCCTGAGTAAGTTCACCTAATCTAACATTCACAGTAGTTGACCCCGACCAATATGCCGAACCTTCTGTTACAACCATCAACTGAAATCGAACAATTTCATCAACGCAATTTCATTGGCATTGATCGTCATCCCAGATCGATAATACCAAAAAGTTACAAATCGACGATGGTGAGATTCAAACATGGTTCTCACTAACCACCAGACAATATAGTTAACAAATGAAAGTTAAAATCCAAATATGGCCACCGATTCAAATGAATATGTGCGTATTCCGATCTGTTTGGATAATTGCGTAAATGTATTATTTTTTTTAATGTGTTAAGTTGGTTGGATGTTTCTTGTTATATAATGGGGTGTGTATGCATCAACATGCGTGCGTATTTGTTTGGCTATGTGTTTGAGTACGTATATCTGTGAGTATTTGTGTATGTGAGTGTGTAAATACTTGTATTCGTCGTCGTCGGCATCCGTCCGTCTCGAGAGACGATGAAGCAGCGCTCAGTGCGCTACGAGCCTGGGCGGGATATATGGAGAACTAGGGCTGCCCAGATGTCTAGTTGCCCCTCTCGGCCTTGCTAGCAGAGTCCAAAGGAGATGATAAAACAATACAGTTTGGTACCAGCGCGGCTGCAGGAGTTGCCGGAAGGTAGCACAAAGTGCCGTCCATCCGCCTTGGGGGCTCCACTTCGAGTTTGAATTCAGAGTTGTCCTTCTCCTAGACCAGTTGCCATCCAAGGCTATAGAACCTTGTCATAGCTGGGGGGGGGGAGAAGAAGAGGATTCACACCTTTCCCAAAGGTATTAGCACGTAAGTGAATGAATGGATTCGACTAGAATTCGAACTCGGTTCTCCGATTCAATCCAAGCCGCTATCCATTACTCCACCGTGCCTACTCACAAATACTTGTATTACTTATGGAACAACCAATGAGTGCAATGCATCACGAAATAATTGTTCTTTGTTCAATGATATTTGATTGGTGAAAATATCCTAAACATGAAGAATCATACATTTCAAGAAGGTCATTTGCTATCCGCATTTATTTGCGAAGAGGTTTGCATTGAAGAATGAAACAAAATTCTAATCTTGTCTACAGATGATTTGGAAACAACGAGAAAGAAGAGGCGAAATGGTAGAAGGAAGAAAGAAAAAAGAAAAAAAAAGAAGCCAAATTCTAATATGAAGAAACATCAGATTATCTCGACAAGAAACTATTTCATTCAAGATAGGGAATCAATTTCAGATACTTACCTACATCGAAACCATACATATGTGCGTATAGAACCGTGTTTAAATATAAAGCATGTTTACATACTTGCATAAAATATTCTTTTTGTACGTTTGAAATGACAGCACAATGTAGACATTCGAAAGGCAAAGTTGGGAAGATATTTCTTCGGTAATTTCATAGATGATAATAACATATATGTATATATTAACGACATATATGCATGTTTATGGATTCATAGGAACAGATATTGACGTAAATAAAACGTCAACGACGAAATTATTCGTACATCTATCAATTTTTGAAAATTTTTTATCTATTTCTCAGTATCAGCCTGTAGGATGCCAGGTTTTGTATATGAAACATGTAAATTGTGGACAACAGCAGAGCATGAAACCTGTGGGCGTTTAAGAAACTGACCGCTAATAACTGACAAGAACAATAACCACATATATTACATTAGATCACATCCCTTAATTGGTTGCCAAGTTATATCAGAGTTATATGACCGGTAGTCGATAAATCAAATATGGCTGACAATGTTCCAGACAGAGTATATGTATATTAGTAGATATAAACGTGTGATTATTACTGGCGTTAGAGCCCGTAATATGTGGAAAAGGAAATAAGACAAAAACGTCATTTTTCATTTTTATTTGACTGAAATGAATTCATATTTTATTTCAGAATCTTATTCGGTCCCTGTAATATAGACAGGAAAAACAAATCCAAATAGAAATCACTTCGGGCGAGAAAAAAATGTCATTCGTCTAATATATGATTTAAAATCATTTCTTCAATGTAATATTTATTGAAAAATATTTCATATATGTGTACATACACAAACACACGCACACAAGCACACGTACACACACACACGAACATGTATATATATATAAAGAGAGAGAGATACAGTTATCTATATCCATTTATATGCATACACGAGTATATATATATATATATATATATATATATGTGTGTGTGTGTGTGTATAGGTACAAATACATAAATATATGTCTATAGTCATATGCGTGTGTGTGTGTGCGATGTATTTACATAAGTAAGATTCATATGTAATATTTCATAACTGCATAACAATATATTCTCAGATAAAATTTTAAATATTATCACTTAAAATGTCCGTTCCTATTATGTTTGCACATGCACATACATACACATATATATATATACACACACGCACATACACACACACATATATGTGTGCGTGTGTCTTTGTGTGGCTGTGTGGGTGTATGTGCGTGTATGTTTGTGTAGTTAAGTACTCTCGTATGTCCGTCACCTAAAGTTTAAAACGTCACTTGTTTTAATGAATAAAAACTGATTTTCAAAAGGCTCATTCGTTGAATTCAATGATTCATTCATGAATACCGTGTATAAGACGAGTTTTCAGGATCAGGTTTTAAGCAAAATATGCGGGGAGGACGATTATTCACAGATAAGTTTTATGAAGAGGTTAAAAATCATGCATTTTCGGTGTTCGGGTTCAGTATACACCGGTAATTTTTTGTGGGGTGGGGCTTAAAATTCTTGCAAGAATTTAGGGTTTGAACTCTATTATAGTCGACTTATACACGAGTAGATACGATCTTCCTTAAATGTCACTCCACAGCGAAAAAGTCAGGTCAAAAATAAACTCAATACGTCTCAGGTCAACGTATCTAGATTATATATTATAAATATCTATCTATACATATTATAATTCGTGCCTGATGAGCTGGTAGTACTACGAAACTTAAGTTGCATTTCGAACGTAGATATACAGTGACACGCATAAGTATTGGATACATGTTATTTTCTGTTATAACTCTAGTTTATGTTCGCCATTTTGCCTGATATTTGGTAAGTAATATCTCGTAAAGTTGTTTTAGTTGTATGTGGAAGGAAAATTAAAAACTCATGGTTGAATCCATTTTTTTTTATCAAAGTTCAAAATTACCCTATGCAAAAGTATTGGATATATCAATGTAATATTTTGTTGCGTAGCCTCTGTTTTGTTTCACTGCTTCCAGTCACTTTCTATGGTTGGCCACAAGTTTTCCAAACTGATTCACCGTTACTTTTCCCCATTCTTCCTTGCATAATTCCTCTAATTGCTTGATATTTTGTGGATTCCGCTTATGAACTTTAACCTTCAAAGTATCCCACAAATTCTCAATTGGATTCAAGTCAGGAGACTGACTTGGCGAATTGAGAGTACTAATACCATTATTTTAAAACCATTCCTTAGTAAGTTTTGCGGTATGTTTGGGATCATTGTCGTGTTGAAGCACGAAATTCCGACCATGTCCTAAAGAAGTCGCAGATTTCTGAAGGTTCTTCTCTAGAATCTCCCCGTTCATGCTACCATTCATTCTACCATGGATAACTTGTAACTCACCAGTGCTCTTGGATGAAAAGCATCCCTATATCATAATGGAAGCACCCCCAAACTTAATTGTGGGGATGGTATTGTGCTTGTTGAAGGCAGTCCCATTTTTTCGCCAAACACTTCTCGCTGTGTTCCTTCCGAATAGTTCAACTTTCGTTTCATCCGACCAGATTACCTTTTCCCAAAACTGCATACCTTTCTTTTCATAAGTTTCGACAAACTTTAATCGGTCTTTGACATGTTTGGTTTTCAGTAAAGGCACATTTCTTGGTGATCTTGAATGAAAGCCTGTACGATATAGAGCTCTGCTAATGGTATCCTTACTTACATTAATTCCAGCACCCTCAAGATCAGTTTTAATTTCAGAACAAGTAATGAAGTTTGTTTTTTTTTCACATTTCTGCTGATCAACCTTGAAGTACTCTGATTTATTATTCTCGGTCTTCCATTTCTTGGAATGTTTGCTGTACCGTCGCCATACTACTTATACTTTCTGATAATATTTCCTACTGTACTTAGCGCTAGATTCATTTCTTTGCTAATTCTTTGTGACGTTCAATGATTCTATCTCGCATATCTCTGGATAATTCTTTAGTTTTTGCCATTTTTAATCCTTGAATTGAAGAATGCACATCAAAGAGTCAGACAGATGTCGATTGACATTACACTTGAATATTTGAAGATTGTAGTCATCGGGGAAGCAAATAAGGAGAAGGGAGTTCCACAGACGGGAACTGCGTGACAAGAAGCTGTTTAAGTAAAAGAGACGGTTACATTTAACCATTTTGACAGTGAAACCGTGGGACCGAGATGCCATCCTGGTAGCTTAAATTCATGTAGTCCGGGAACCAGCGAAAGTAGCTCGTCGGAATAGTTGCCGTGAAAATATTTGTAGAAGAGACAGATGGAGGCTGCGGTACGTCTGTGGGATAGCCATTGTAGACTAGATGCCAGATAAGTGAAGCGGGTATGGGACCATATTAAACAATCCATTGAGGGTTTTGGAATTATCAAAAGCTTAAGAACCCCTGTACTAAACCATCTCTCTGGTACCAATAACCATATCACTATCAGAATCATTTGAATCATTTTTCTTACACATTGTAACGCATTAAATAAAATTCGGTAGGTTGTCATGACCAGGTTTCAATGCCTATATCCATTAGATTGTTGGCTCGTTATTGGCTAATTAAAAATTTATGTAATAAAGCATCTGTTCCTTTGTATTCACCTAAGTGGCCAGTGGGTGTATATTTTTATGCCACCTAATATATCTCCATTGAAAGCTTTCGATTCGTGCCAAATCCCAGCTGTCCACAATATAAATGACAATGCATTATGAAAAGGTTAAGTGTATTATTGAAACCTATCAATATGACAAACAGAAAATAAATAATCTTAGGTGACAAGTATGTTTATCAGGATTCTATTTGCTGATGTCGGATGCATGGTGTGATAGAAGAAATGTTGCCATTTGCATATTTTATTAGTAAAATGCATGAACAAATGTGATCATTTTTGTTGCTTCAATCGATTTCCTTGTGTTACGAGAAAGGGTCTAGGAAATATCTTGTGGCCTTAAAATAGAAACACACAAGCTTTTTTTTCGGAAAACATTACTTCGCCTAGTTTGCTATACAATATCGCATAATATAGATTTCACTTTTGCAAGCTGATTTCTAGCTATTAAGCTGAGTGTATATTCAGTGACAAACGGGAGGAAATAATATTCAAACAAAGTAGGATTTATTATCGAGAATTGTTGCCATTGTTATTTCGTGTTTTTGTTTTTTTTATTTGTTCCAGTCTTTCGTGTAGGCGTTCCATTTTTCTTCGTTCTAAAGACACATTACCTATTCCAAAATATATAAGTAAAGAATGTATATGTCATATTCGACACTATTAAATCTTCTTGCTTTTGCTGCTTAGAGATTTTCAGGGTTCGCAACATTGGAAGATATTGACTTCTATTGTTTTATGAACGGATTGTCTCCCTTTGTTATAATGATATTTTTTAGAAGAGCAAAAATAATGGCGGAGACCAATGGTTAGACATATACGGAAAAGAAAGAAAGAAAGAAAGAAAGAAAGAAAAAAAAGAAAGAAAGAAAGAAAGGGAAACGAATGAAAGTAAAACAGAAAGAAAAAAGAAATCTTAAATAGAGAACATACAAAACAATAAAGAACTCAGTAAATGTTGGAAGTAATGAAGATTTCAAAAATGTGTGAAGATAGAAAAAAAATAATATGGACTGAATATGATACAGACAGTGGTATAATGACAAATTTGTCTTCCTAGATCAATTACTAGATTGATTAGTGGTGAGTACGATTCTCACTAGGTGCTCCACACTTTCAACCTTGTGCCATACGCTTAGAAAATCATTTTAGGTGCACTTCGACGAGGTTTAATAGTAAGTTTGTCTTTCTAGAAAATTACGACTGTTTAGGGAGTTCGATCCTCGCTAGGTGCTCCAAACTTTCGGCCTTAAGCTACATCTAAGCTTCGCTTAATGAATCTTCTACATGGTGTAATAGTGGACTCGCTAGATCAATTACGATTAAATAATGAGTTCGATCCTCACTGGGTGCTCCACACTTTCAGCCTTGTGACACATCTATGCCACACTTAGAAAACTAGAGAGGCAAACAGATAGAAGTCAAATGAGATAGACACATACGAATAGCTATATTATACACACATATGTGCTTATGTCTTTATATACTGAAAAAAAAAAGCCATACATAAATAATTCGATAAATACAAAAAAAGCGAATAAAATATTCATGAACACTTTCTGAAAATTCACTTTATTGGTGAATTTTCTAAGAGAAAATTGTGTTTTCTCTTTTGCGAAAGAAAAAACAGAAAAGACACGTCAGGGAAGACACCGAAGACACGAAAATTTTCAATACCAAGCAAACACGTTCAATAACATCGCGTTGAAATCGGCGACTGAGAAATGAAAGAGACATTCAAAAAATTAGAGAATTCTTTTTCTTTCATTTTTCTTTTTACTGACATTACTATTTTTTTCGAATAAGCGGGAGATATGCTTATGTCAGGATGAATTTTGTCTTCAACCTGACCGAGAGATTCGCAGACAAGACAATAAATAAATAATGTCTCATCTCAAAGCGACAGAAAAACAATGAGAATTGAAAAGTAAAATATAAGAAAAAGACATAAGAATGGTGGGAGGAAAGAAAGACAAAAAAAAAAAAAAAGGAAAACAATAACTAAAACTTCAACTAGCAATTCAGTATAAAGCGCTCTTGTACAAAATCGTTTTGCTACTAACATTCGCAACCATAGCTTCGACAAGTGAAGAAGATCACTTTCTCTTAATTTGATTTTAATGAAAAACTGATTAACTCCTTGTTTACTGCGATCGAAATGTGTGCAGACATGAATTTTATCACGATCTAACACTTGTCAAACACAAATCGATATTGCAAAGAAATTTTCTTTCTTGATTCTTGGTGTTCGGAAGTTACTTCCAAAAAAGTGTATTTAGAAAAACAAAAATGTTCGTTATAAATATCGGAAAATATTATTTCCTAACCACAAAATAGTTTTTGTATTAGACTAGAAACGCTAAATGTTACCTAACACTGACTATATAATCAAAATCTTTGATTACGTAAGATTTCTTAGCTACAAGATTTTTTTTTAATCATCGCTCGTAACTACTTACATTATTCGGACTATTGTCCTCATATTTGTCGCCATATTTATTACAACGTTTCGGCTGTTGTACGCTCCGGCCTACTTCAGGTGGTTGGAATGTCGAACTGAAGCCTTTATTTCGCTCACTGGGGTAGACTGTTCTAGTTCCACGTGCCATGTTTAATGGATGTCAGTTTTCAGCTATATCTTGTTAATTTCCCTCTGAAAGTTCTCCATTGCCTTAACCGGGTATTGAACTCACACTCTTTGGGTCCTGTCACTAACTAACGCATTTATCCACTGCGCCATGTGTCCTTGAGAAATATAGTCAGATATCGCCCGTAAATACAACAGACTTATGGGTCATTTAATGCCGAAATTTAATTTTCCTGAGAGCATAGAGAAATTTCTTTTACAAAAATATAATGCTGGTAATTTTTTAAAAAACTGTATTACTGGATTTTTTTTTTCACAATAATATTTTACTTGTAATTTCTTTTACTATGAAAATGTATTTCTGGTTCTTTTAACATATTTTTTTTTTATAATTTTATAGCGTTTGACCCCAGTTTGGGTGTTAACTATTTTCCCATTGCCTTGCTGCCGGATGTAGTTTGTCGTCATACCCACGACGGTATAAATTCGTAGCCCAAGGAAGTTTAAAGCATTTATTTTACGGGACTAACATTTATTATTTTTAATATTCCTTCTAAAAGCACGGAAATCAGCTCATTATTCGCCTCCGTATATAAAACAATTTAATCATTAATTATGCATTGTCCGCTCTCTAACTAACCCTATAGAAATTAATTCATTCGCATCCCGCGTTCAATTTGTTTAACTCTATACTTCAAAACTCAATATTCTCTTCGAGATTCCATATACTATTTTTACTTTAAATAAGAGTTAATAAGTTCGCTTGTCGCCTGGTTTACACACTGTTCTCATCTTTTGAACAAGAGTTTAAACTCTGTATACTGTTAGGACGGGGTTTCTAGTTCCCTATTTGGAGGTCTTAATATGAACAGCTGCCTTGACCTTTTACTTATATGTCTGGTTGTTGGCTACTACTATTCATATTGAGGGTACCAGGTTGGCAGTTTTCTAGTTGCTGTATACCGACTGGTAGAAAGTAATCTGAAATCTTTGGTAATACTTAGAAGGGCTGCTTTGATCAACAGTCGCATAATATTTGTTTTCAGTGCTAGGTGCATTGATATGTAACCTGCAGTCACTTCCGCTGTGAAATCCTGATGCCACATTTTGCTGTACTCTCGCCATCTTCTCTTGTATTGCATTTCTCGATGGACAATGACTTGTCGTTTTCAATGACATTAACCCGATTAAGAATACCTCGAGCGCAATCTGATGTCAAAGCTTTACATTGACAAATTGCATTTTACCAGCAAAGATGATAATTTAGTACGTTATTCTGAACGCTTTAGAGTCTATATGGAGAATTTTAATGGCTAACAAAATCGTGTAATGTATGATTACAATAACTTATTTTAGGATAAGGAACACCCGTTTCTTATCAATATTTTCCTTATAATTTTGTCGTCATTACATACTTTTGCTAAAAATAATTATCACTATAAACATTGCGTTCATTCTATAATTATAAGTTTTAGTTCCACTAGAACTTTTTTGGCGGGTTCGGTAACCTAACTGAAAATTTTTCGATCCGACCCACTTACATAAATTTGAACAGAGGACCAAGTATCGATTTTTTCTTAAGGTCTTCTTTAAGATACCGAGAAATTTTCAACACCCAGTCGTGTATCGATACACACGTACGCACCCACCTCATTCCCCCCCATATATATGTATATATATATATATATATATATATATATATATATATATATATATAATTATATATATATATGAAAATGTATGGCTAGCATATCCGTCTGGCAAGGTAGCGAGCCAAACCCTATTACCTGTGGCTTATACGGCAACTATACAGAATACGATCAATTTCTTAAACAAAGCCAGTACGCTCAAAACCACGATCACAAAGCTTGGGTCAACCCCGGAAGGTTATGTTTTTCAGCCACCTTTCAAAAATGCCGCGCAGGAATTGCCTCCCCCACGTCAATAAATCATCTTGATGAAGAGATTTGAATTGAAAAGATTCGAATTCGGGTCTCATGGTCTCTCTCTATCTCTCTTTCTTTCTCTATCTCTCTCACACACTGCGTGGGTGGGTGTTTTATGAGTATGTAGTTATGTGTGAATAAAGTGATAAAGAGAGAACGATATAAAGTTCTTAGAAACAAAAAAAAATCTCATTTGTGTTTGAAATTTTCATCTATTGTGTGTTAATTAATCTGAATTTCACGTTTGATTTCAAAGCCTGTTCCGACATCGCCATTTTTATATTATTTCATCGGCCCCTGTGCAGTTTATAATAACATATATGTGCCCGACGCCGACCCTCGCTCCGAGATGCAATAACCTGAAATCACTTTTGCATGATCGCCGTTCCCACAATGCATCTCGGTTTTGATAAGATTTATTCAGTCGAAAAGTGAAATAAAACCAGAATGAAAGAGCGGGCATAAAAACAAAGATGAGCGTCGTATTATCCACTTTTCAGAAGCCGTTCTCTATGGTTTGCATAAAAACGATCCGACATTTTGCTCGCAAGCAACGAGAGGATATTACATAATCGACTCTAGTCACGTGATAGAAGTCCCCCGCTCAGTTCAAGCGGCGGCCAAGTGGAAGGCCTTTGTACATAAAACTGGCGAATAAAGAGACGCGTGGGTCAGTAAAAGTGGAATAAAGAAAAACGGAAGGAAAAAAAAACAAAACAAAAACAAAAAAAAAAAGAACGGAATGGAAACGGAAAAAGTTTTCAAGTGAGGCGAGGGGGTTGGGTGGGCTGAAAAAACTTATTCCGGACGATGTTATGCTGACGTCAGAAAGATAGACGACAAAAGATTTGCACAAACTTTATAAACAAGAAGAATATTTTAAAGGAGAAAAGTTAGGTAATAATTTATTTAGACAGTGGGGTTTTTTTTTTTGGGGGGGGGGGTCCAGTTTTTGGTAATTATATTTCAACCGGTATATTCTCCCTCCTTCTTCGGATTTTTATTGCTTCACGTTATCTATGAACAAGATCACTAATCTAGTTAACAGTTTTTCTCTATTTTTGACGATATTTTCGCAACCCTTTGATAAGCGCCGATGATTATCTACACTTTTCTTTCCTTTGCTGATCTAAATTGCTTTTAATCTTTTACCTAGCACATTGTTCTAGTTCATTCATTTATTCAAACTCGTTAAATACATTACTCTCTAATTCTCATTGCTTGTCTTGCCTGCAATATATCCTGTCAGTGTTAGATTCACCAGTCACTCTTTCCTCATTATTTACCAAAATGTTTAACTGCTCTTTCTGATTCCAATTATTATCTGCAATTTCTATTTTTTCTAAATCTTCTACATTGATCACATCTCCCTTCCATGATATTCTCAGCATCCTTATACAGGACTACATTTCTGCCGCTTCAAATCTCATTTACATTCGTGAATAGATTGTTCACTATTTACTGCCACATAGAAGTAAGTGTGTTTAAAACGTTTTAATATTTTTTTAAATAAAAATCAGTTTTCTACTGCGCATTTGTTTGTAACATTTAACATTGGAAACATTTACACCCATCGAAAAAAAAATAAACAATTCAGTGTTCTGCGCACAAAATATTCATTCATATTTTAATTGCAATATAATAGATATTTATTTCAGGCATTGAAAAAAATTAATGGAAAAATTTAGTGTTCTTTACCAAAGAAACATGCAGTTATATATTGGTATATACATACTTTTTAGTACCTATTCCCAAACGCAAACGTTTCGTTGATTGCAGCTTTCTGTCAATGAATGCTGAAGAATCTCCTTAAAGATAAAGACTTGAAGCGACAGGACAGTAAATTCTTCAGAAGGGTACTATGAACACCGTTGGACGAACTTGTGAGCAACGACGAAGTTTTAGAGAAAAGAAAGAAAAGAGAGAGCAAAAAGGAAACTTAACATCAGGAAGAGACAGATGATATTTCTAGGGTACATAATTAGGAAAGGGGGCTTGGAAAATCTGATACTCACAAGACAGATTCAAGGTAAGAGGGGCAGAGGTAAACAAGGCATAACTTAGTGAGCTTGAGTAAATGATATGGCGGAATGGGGTTTAGGTAAAAATAATAAAAAGATAAAATTTATTAAGCACTACAAAGGAGAGAAAATTGTGGAGAAAGCGAGGATCACTTATGTCCTGAATGGACACGATACATAAAGAAGAAAAACTGAAAGTATCAAGTCATTTAGTTCTGTACAATGAGTTATCAGTAAAAAAAAAACAAAAACAAAAAAAAAACAGCACCCAAATCCAGACACATAGACATTATCTCACTTTCTTTGGATTAAGAGACCTACTGCCACATGATATAACTATTTTGCATCACATTATTACAATTTCGTTAAAAATAACATATTTGTTTTGTTTAAAGAGGGAATCGTATACACCGGGGATTTTTTTTATTGGTTAATTGATGCAGACGCCATGCATCTAATCTATTAATATAACCAAGCTTGTAAAAAAACAATTTTCAGTGTTTGATATCGATTGTTCGATAAATTTGCTATCGCTTGCATCAGTTGAACTTGATTATTATCAAGTAATATATTTATTTAATTGATGTGTGGCGGCGGAACATTATGAAACTCTCGTTCAGCAGGAAGTCATACAAACTAGATTTATTAACAGTGTCTTCTTCATAAACTGCACAATTTTTAAACTCTTTTCTTATAAGTTAAGAATTAATTAAACGGCATTTCTCTCTCTTTTTTCTTCTATTGATGATGATTTAATGGGTAGCGGTATGGAATAAGGAATAGGAGAGCCGACCTTGAGAAAGATCAAGGGTTAAATAGTAGAACTTGTATCTGGAAAGATCAAGGGTTAAATAGTAGAACTTGTATCTGGAAAGATCAAGGGTTAAATAGTAGAACTTGTATCTGGAAAGATCAAGGGTTAAATAGTAGAACATGTATCTGGAAAGATCAAGGGTTAAATAGTAGAACTTGTATCTGGAAAGATCAAGGGTTAAATAGTAGAACTTGTATCTGGAAAGATCAAGGGTTAAATAGTAGAACTTGTATCTGGAAAGATCAAGGGTTAAATAGTAGAACTTGTATCTGGAAAGATCAAGGGTTAAATAGTAGAACTTGTATCTGGAAAGATCAAGGGTTAAATAGTAGAACTTGTATCTGGAAAGATCAAGGGTTAAATAGTAGAACTTGTATCTGGAAAGATCAAGGGTTAAATAGTAGAACTTGTATCTGGAAAGATCAAGGGTTAAATAGTAGAACTTGTATCTGGAAAGATCAAGGGTTAAATAGTAGAACTTGTATCTGGAAAGATCAAGGGTTAAATAGTAGAACTTGTATCTGAAAATCTCAAAATATGTTAATAAAATATTCAATTGCAAAAAAATTATTATTCTTACAAACCAAAATATGTTTCTACTTGCTTAAAATAAACCACATAGGGTTGATAAGCCGTAAATTACAAATAAATCATCTAAAAAAGCATTACGTTACTGAAAATATGTCTTTTTTTTGTCTATTTTCACTGTTAAAGTCAATAATATTGATAACTTTTTAAATGGCCGTTCATATGACGACTGTTATAATACAATTAAAAACGATAATTTTAATGAAATTAATTGAGACTAAAAGATCCTAATAATGTGTATTGACAAAAACATTTTCAGAGAAAGGTTCAACATGTACAAGGCCCGTGAGTCACTCGAGGTAGGGGGTTACATTAAGAGGCAATTTGTGAGCATACAAAAGGGAAGATAACGGTTAACCCTTCACTTGAACGTGTTGTAATGCTCGTGGAAACATCCTCTTTGGAGTCGGATCCTCGGAGCAGTGGTTGATAGGAAGAAGCTGTTCGAGTGGAACTTACTTCTCGACGATGGAATACGGAGGGAATGAGGGTGGGGTGGAAGTAGCGATTAGCGAGAGAGTTGGAGAGTAGAGAATAGTTTCTCACCCACAACGGCTCGAGGATGCTTTTGGACTTTATCTGGAGAATAAGGTCTGGACAGCTCCCACCTAAATATGACAACAGTACGTAGTTTGGGGCCTGATCTGGTTCTTCTAAAAGACAGAGGATAGCAGAAGGAGTCAGATACTTACTGGAAAGGTACAGAGAACCAACCGTTTTACCTGCACCTTTAGCTATGGATCGTGTGTACGTGTTCCACTTGAGGTCAGGTGTGAGTTTGAGACCCAATAGTCTTTCAAGGCACCGTGCCTCCTCGAGGGGACATCCGTTCATCGTGACTGGCGGTAGTTCCGGGGTCTGATCAACGGTGATGGAATGTAAATAGTTCGGTTTTCGATGCATTGAATGTAACCAGCCGCTTTTTACGCCTTACTGGGGTAGTTTGTGCTAGAGCGGAAGAGAGATCAGTTGCCAATCGCTGACATTTAAGAGTTTTAGAAGTGCGCCTGTATATAGTCGTATCTTCGGCATGTAAGTTTAGAAATGATCTGAGTATATTCTTAGATCATTTATGCAAATCTTAACCACCGTTTTAGCTCACCTATGTGCAAAAGAAGAAGAATGTACTTTTCTCAAGTCTTGTTGCTGTGCGTTAATTATTTCATTTGTTCAAGCTAATTTATTTCATCTTATGGGGTCCACCCCTTTTCATACAAGTGGACTCGACCAGTATGTATTTGTACTGCTGCTGGTGAATAACCGGAAGTCAGGAAGAGGTAGAGTAATAGAGAGAGTAAGAGTGTGAGTTAACCGCTCTGTAGCAGTCACAGTTACATGCACGTAGACTCAGAAGGAAGTCATACTTCGATACTGAATTTCCCAGACTGTATATATATTATTATTGCTACTAACCGCATTTCTGGATCTACTAACCGTATTACCAATTGTATTATTACGTCAATACATTTATTTGCTATATTTCATTCCTGCGTTTGTCATTCATTTGAGACCGGATTTCATCTCGGAATCCACAACATTTCATTTCGTAGCAAAACATTTTCAGTGTTAAAACACAAAAATGTTCGTCCGATCATTTGCGTTGTTAGATGTGAATAGGTTGACGCGTTTTCTGGTTTCACCAGTTGTTGACATTTGGAAACTAGTTACTATAAACTCCCAAAAATACATGGACGAGGATTAAAGATTTACTTAAAATGTATCTATTTTCCTGGTAGATGCAAATTCGATCCCTGCACCAGACAGTGAATATCATACGCCATGGGTAAACCAAAGAATAAAGCAAAGATGTATGAATTAGTTCGGAAGAAATAACGTAGATAACAGTTTGGGAAGAATATAATTGAGTGTATTTTGTTTCGGAATTCGTAGAAGCTTACCTAATACAACAGATGCTGGAAAGTAGAAAGTAGGAAACATTCAAATTAATATATAATAATACGAAACTGATAAGCAAAATATATTTAATCATTTCAAATTGATAAATTTCAATGATTCGGTCGAATAACAACAACAATAGCAACAGCATCAACCATAACAATTTTTCCTAATAAGATTTACTATATAAGAAAAAATAACAAGAAGGTACAATTTCTGTTGTTAAGAAAGTGTGACATTTCGTAATGTCTGGTTAATTACGTCAACATATCTTGGATGATGGCATTATCACAAAGATATCAATGACAACAGACAAATAAGGCATGAGGAGAATGTCAAACAAGAAAAGGAAATGTCGCTTAGATTTCTCCTTCATCTTCTTTCAAACATAATTAAGCGGGCCCGAGTATGTCTATTTGTAAACAAAGGCTGTTAAGTTTAAAATAATAAAAAAAACAAACCATTAGGCAGGAATTGCTAATTCGAAATAAAAAAAAACGGGGAAAAACCTTTGAAAATGATTTGCCTTAGAATCATGAAAGTGAGAATCTGATACATGACGAACGATCAAGGTGAACAATATGCAATCTTTGGGGAAAGAATTGTAATATGCAAAACGAGAGAGAGACTCACACAGACAGACAGACAGACAGACAGACAGACAGACAGCGAGGTAATACGTAACGGGCTGTGGGAGAACATTACAACATATAGAACACCTGAAAGTAAGGGTTGAGATAACATCATTTGAATAGAGGAAAGAGTTGTATAAAAGAGACTGTAATATAAAGGTTTCAATGCAGATAATTTTTATATTGAGGCGGGAATCGCTTATGAAAACAGCTTAATAGAGATATTTTAGAATAAAAAATTTACAAATGATCAGAAATACCTTAATTCTCCATGTATAAAACGCATTTTTTTCACAAAACAATAAATAAAATTAGGGATGCGTATTATGCACAGCTACAAAAAATCTTCAATAAATTGCCATTTCATAGGTCGATTTCATTTGCTAAATGACTATTCACCAGAAATATACGACAATTTGACACTAAAATCCGACACAATAAATATGTCAAATACAATCATATGTAGCTAAGAATACTTACAAATGTAAAATAAAATAAGAATTATCATAAAACTAAATTAGAATAATATTATTCTACATTCAAAATTACTTTTTGTGAAAAACTACATGCAGATCCGGTAGACTGCAAATTTTCTCTAACAGGTTAATGAGTCTGCGCAGTAGGCACAATATAGGTATTTCCGTTTCCTTTTAGAATCGTGATGGTCGGAAATATCTTCAATTACAGCTTGAATAAGAGTAGGAAATACTGGCCGTAAATAAACTGGAGAGGTGCGTAATATGCGTGAGTAGAAGCATTTTCCCACACTTTCAGCACAATTTTAGGGGTGCGTATTATGGATGAAGGTGTATTATACGTGGGAAATTACGGTAATCAAATGTTAAAAAAAGTGCACCCGAGTAAAATGGCGTAGTTGTAAAATAAAAAGAGATTAAAGAAGGAAGTCAAAATAAGTTTTTTAAAATAAAGCAGTTTTAGTCAAAGGCGAAAATAAACCGATTCGAAATAAGAAAGAATGTTAAAATAAATCAGGCAAAGGAAGAATAAGGAAGATTGTTTGAACGTCGTCTCCAAGATGCCAAGGCTTTTGCAAAGATAGAATCACCCATAGACGATGTTAACTGAAACGTGAACAAAATTAATAACATTTTGTGACTTTTCATGGTAGATCATGCGCATACATAATGTCCACACGTGCCTGCGTCTGTCTGTATGTCGGAATTATGAGTAAAAATATAGAAATATGCCTTTAATAATCTTCTTTGCAGAATGGAAAATACGCTTATATTCTTGTACAGTCATAGATATGGCTGACTTGCAGAAGAAGAGTTTGAACCTCCACTTCAACCAAAGCTTATTTCTTCATCTCCCCTCTTTCTCTCTCACTCTCTCACGCACACACATACACAAACATATATATAAAAGTGAGTGTTGGATGTGCATACGTCTAAACGAAATAGCGTTAGCCGGATAAGGCAATCTGATTCGTCTAAAGCAGAATATAATCATGTTTTAAATACCTAAAGGTTAAAAGATAAAAGTTAAAAAATGCATGATAGATGGCAAGATAAAGGCCGCTGTAGGAAAACAAATACCCGTACTCTTATCTCTCAATGTCTCTCTTTCTGTGCATAGATAGATAGATAGATAGATAGATAGATAGATAGATAGATAGATAGATATTCATCATCATCATCATTATTCGACCATATTCAAATGATCATTTCTTTAGCTGTATAGTATGTGTTACGGCAGGACTAGATACAGTTTTGGATGTAGAGTTACTTTCTCCTAGACAGATTACAACCAAGGCATTTCAATCTGTCTCGCTATTTACCCATTCTGAGGGGAGGAAGAAAAGGATTCATACCGTTCTCAAGTGAATGTAATAAATCCGCTTGGAATTCGAACTCTGCTCTCCGATTCTTCAATCTGAGTTGCTTACTTCAATGTGCAGATATTTAAGATAAACATCACTTTAGCCCGATAAAGACGAAATGTGTTACGCAAAACTTGTTCCACTAAAATTGTTATTCATATGGATATATATACGGGTATATGATACGGGTATATGATACGTGTATATGATATGGGTATATGATACGTGTATATGATACGGGTATATGATACGGGTATATGATACTCGATGTTGCTCGGAAGTATTCTCTTTCCAACTCTACTGCGCTGTGCGCTTCTTTTGTTTTGATTTGATTTCTTTGCGAGTTTTACGCATATCGTAAATTGGTATGAACAAAATCGTCAGAATTACAGCAATTTAATAAGTCTAAACAATTTGTAGAATTTTATTTTATATATCATATATTATCATATTTTAATTTATAATATTCCTTAGATTTTCAAAATACAATGAAAATGTCAATATCGCATAATTCCTTATCTCCGAAACTGTCATCCAAATTACGGACAAAATGCATTCATTTAAAAGTTAATTATAAAAACTACACCAAAACAATAACTTATAAAGAATCACAACGAATCATATTAGAAATGACTGAGAAAATAATTATTTTTAAAAATGTATTTGTAAATGTAAATATGCAATTTACTTACTGCCATTAAGTGCGCCTCTAAATCGAATCTATGAAGATATAAGACAAACATTATGATTTGTAAAACTTCATTTATTTGATGTTAAAGTTTTGTGTAATGTTTCCATAGAGGTACAGACACAAACACGTAAAGAACTTTCTATATATTTAATTAAATTTCAAATCTATTTTTTTTTTACAGCGGTTCACTGTCGAAACGGTTAAATGTAACCGTCTCTTCTACTCAAACAGTTTCTTCTCTCGCACTTCCAGTCTGTGGAACTCCCTTTCTCTTACTTGCTTCCATGATAACTATAATCTTCAAATATTCAAGTGTGTGTGTGTGTGTGTGTGTGCATGTGTGTGTGTAGGGCAGTTATTTTGCATAGAGATCAATAACTGTACTTAGAACTATGTTATTAGGTTGGTACAAAAATAATGTCGGTTTTTGACGTTAAAAATACGTCAAAAACCGACATTAGTTTTGCACCAACCTAATAATATTCCATCATCTCATTATGATTATAAACATAATGATTTTGGTTGTTTTGAAAGATTGTAGATGAAGTATTTTCAATATTATTTTGCTACAACATTGCTTGGCATATGACAATAGTTTAATATTGTGAATACATTTGTAGCGTTTTCCGTTCATCCAGACACCGAAAAAACCCAACATGACCTTTGAACTGTGATGGCGTCTATTTTAAACAGATGTATTTTAAACTATATTTAAAATAAGAATAATTAATCTATTCAGTTTAGTAGTCATTAGATACTTTTTCATCAAAACCTATATTTCTATAATCGTTATTTTAGGCACATATTTAATTATAGAGGTTTCATTTTATTGTCAGTAGACATCAATTGTGGTGTAATCGAAGTTACTACTGGAAGATACACTTTAACATTGAAACGAGTTTAAATGAGCAATATTTATTTTCCCAACTAAAAATGATGAAATTGTATGGGAATTAAAATCTTAATTAAAATTTCAAAGTACGACAAGATGTCAAAAATTATATTTAAAAATGTCCGCACTTCTTACATTATTCCATATTTTTGCTACCTTCTAAGTTCAGATTAGCCAGATATTAATCGTATTGTTTTATATGGAATTATTTCGGTGTTATGTGTGCAGATTATGAAATAGGTATGGTCTACAGCCATAAATAATAATAAGAGTATAACACTTAGAAGCAACCGATACATGTGATTGGAAAGAAAGTCCTGTCGTCGTTTTCACATGATTACTTTGAAGGTACTCTTTCATTATTTACCCTATTTACAGTCGAGCTATTGTCCTCATCTTTGTTGTTGTTGTGCATAATTATTAGGTCACCAAATTCACGAACTGATGTTTTAACCCACGAGGTTGTTGTTCCGTAGGACAATTTTTGTAGTGAACTTCGAGCCTTAAACCTAACCTCCCTGCTGAGTATTGCTGCTGCCTGTCATGACTGCCATTGATTCTTAGTAGGCTTAACATAAAAATAAATTTAAATATGGGAGCTGCTAATAAAGATAGAAAGAGAAATAACAGCAAGTCTTCAACCGCAACAGCAGTAATAATCTCTAGACAGGTTAGGTTTAAGGGATCAGTTGCATCACAATGAATTTTCCTACCGGATAATAGCCTAGCCGATAAAACGTTGGCTTGTGAATTTATAGTAAT
>OZ010571.1:156070055-156077555 GCA_963932145.1 Acanthosepion lycidas
GAAATAAATATATTCATATTTATGATTGTTATTTCAATATTTTTAAAGCTTTTAAGCTCAAATATTTAACAATTCAATTGGCTTAATTTCTATGAGTATGTTGTGGAATTATCAAGGAGCTTATTTATTCATTAAATAATTTGAAAAATTAAGAAATTAACATAAAAGCAAGAATAGGTGGTTAGGATAAGGTGAGAATGAGAAGATACGGGCGGGAGAGAGATTTATACACATAGCTGTCATGTGTCTAGTTCTTAGTTTTCATGTCAAAATACAGTTAAACCTCGGTTCTCGAACGTCTCACATGTTGAACTGATGTAATGGAATAACACACCAATTCTATGAATGATTACACTATAGGTAGTAAGTACCTATAAAGTCGACTGTCTACGAGAGAAGGAGGTAAAGAGTGAAGAGTTAGGGACTTGGGCCACATACACCCCTCGTTGGCTGTTAAATTTAGAGAGGGAAGAGTTAAAGAGACGATGCAAGCACATCCAACCTTCCAATTAGTGTCACTCACTACTAGATTGACCAGTGTGTATAACTGTACCGTACTTCATATTGTATTGGTTGAGTACAATAAACCTTTCTTCTATTATCCACCTGGTGTTAAGTATTAGGTTGGTGCAAAAATAATGTCGTATTTTTGCACCAACCTAATATTTATTTCTTTAGTACGGAATATAAAAGTGGCGAAGAGGATGTTTGAAACAAACTCGCACCAATATAACACGAACAAATCGGTTTTCGAACAAAAGTAGAGATGAAAATGCCTCGGTTATCGAACAACATTGCCTGAGTTAACCCAACGGAGTAATTTCTGAGTCGACCGCCGTGTTGTATTCGTATGTTGTGGCGTACTTTTCTTTTCCAATTTTATTGTAGTTGGACTTTTTTCTCTACATTGGAAAAATAATTTCGGTTTACGAACATTTTGGTTTACGAACGGCCTTCATGAACGAATTAAATTCGTTAGCGGAGGTTCCATTGTAATTTATATTTCCTTTCACTATGAAGGACAGACTGTACTCTCTAGCCATGTTTGGCAATCTAGAACAACTCTGTATTCAAAGCCGTATTTGTTCCTGGGACGAAATCTCTGGCTGGCATTTTGCAAGATAAAGCGCACCCCTGTAAAGACATCGACGGCAAGATGTTGAATGTGGTCAATGGCAGAATCTAACAGAGCAGATTTGTGGCACTGAATTGTAATGGTAACCTGCAAAAATATCCTTCATACTAGACAAATGATGAGACTTAATTCTGTGTCAGAAACTGCAGGAACAGATAGCGCCACGTATCTCAACCGAAACCATTATAATGATTGAGGGGACATCCTGACGGACGATCTATTTAGAAATTTTATTAATGCTTTTAATGGGAACTTAGATAGTTTCACACCCGAAACCTGCCTGTTCAAACTGCCTGTTCAAATCCAGTCTTGTTTATTTGCGATTCAAGTTGTCTAATGTTTGGAAAATCTATAAAAACTGACTTACGACAAAAACAAAAATATAAGATGAAAGATACATTTTCTACAAATAATCAATTGTATCTTATTAAAATGGCTGCGTTTGATGTACGTTCAAAATGCATTTTGTACTGAACTCACAAGTGTCTTCATGTTAGCGAGTGAAGTATTATGCCCGACAGCTGAAATGATATTGAAAGTTGGCTATAAGTATTATTTCGTATCATTTCCCTTCTACCAAACCCTTTACTTGAAATTGCATATAAAGAAACTAACTATAAATACAATAGACCTCTCCTTTGTATTTTTTTTTGTTTTTTTAAACAGGTTTTTTTTTTAAATCTTTTATTATTCCAGTTTCTTTCAATTTGTCACCCAACCTAATACTGCATATAAATATAATAACAAAAAACTACTTTGGATCTATATATCTGACTGGCCGTTTATTTCCGAGTATGCTGATCTGCTAGGATGGCTAGCTAATCCGTCTTTTGAAGACGCCTACACAGGTACACTTCAGTTTATTCAACACCCATACTGACTACCTGTCGTTTAGACAGCGTGATCATCAATTTGAAGCCGTGTGGTTTAACGTCTCTTCCCAACGGCTGATATTAGCAAGAAGTTATTTCTTTGACAAATCGACCAGGTTAAGACTCACTAACGTCATAATAACTCGGCTACGTGCCCTTTTGATATCTAAATAACTGTATAAATATAGAAAGCGTTTGGTGAACAGTAAAGAAAAAACCATTAACCACATCAATTCGTCTACTTACAAAAGGTACTATTTTTATTTCCCCACTAAGAACAAAAAGTACCTCTAAATATAACGGTTAATCACTTGCCTAACCTGTACAAGATTCACATTAATAACATAATAGAATGGTATTTTTAAACATAGAAAACCGAAAGAGAATCCAGTGGGCGATTTACTTAGGGTCAAAGGAAAATACCGGTGACCAAAATGTCAATTTTACCAGTTCAAAGCTTTTTTTCGCCTTCCGTCCTGGTCATCAAATATAGTTAACTCGAAGAAAAGACGATGCCAGCGTTTAAATGAAGACAGGCATACGGTCGGACCCCTGAAGACCTTTCTAAGTGACTTTGAATTAAATATAGAAAATGTCTATCGACCCAAAGGACCAGTTACTGAACAATTTTGGACGTCTGCCCTGTCGAATACAAATATATATAAATAAAAGAAGACACTACAAAAAAAGTGATGGAAACGTTGTTAACATTTGGGACACCTGAAAATGTGCCAATCTTAGATGATATTTTGGTATTGAATTCCTTAAGGCCTTATCATGCAAATAAAACGCATTTCACTTGTGCTGGATTGCAATACTGCACAAGAGAAACCGAACATTTAAATCGTATATATTTTTGAAAATTAAATTATCATCATTTATACTTATTAGCTTATTGATGATTTATATTAACAAAATCTAACATAAAAAAAAAAATCTTGGAGTTACCATTCTTTTTATTTACATATTTCTTTCTAATAAAGATTCCTAATACAGATTTCTTTTTATCTGCATGGTATCAATTCCATATAAAAGTTTCGATCCGTCATTAAGATGCTCGTGTGTCTCTAGCAATAGGCTTACTTGAGCGTTTTCTTTTTTAATCAATGCATTCACTTGTTTTGTAAAGTACTAATGTACTGCTAATTAGCTACTACTACTGCTGCTACTACTACAATTAGTAGTAGTAGTACTACTACTATTAGTAGTAGAAGAAGAAGAAATAACTTTGAACATTTCACTGTTTTCTCCTTTTAATTTTCTGATAAAGTTAATTGTTAAGTTAATAGTTGAATAAGCACCTTGGCTATAAAATATCCGTAAAAATTTTCCCGATTTCCTTCGGGAAATATTTAAGCTTAACAACTTTAAATGTAGCAAATAAATTCTGGTCTTAAAAGGGTACAAATCAAAATTCAAAACTCATTCCATTTCACCGAGTAGATACATAACACATGAGAGTATAAGCGAACTCTTTCTTTCTTTCTTTCTTTCTTTCTTTCTTCCCTAAATCCAAATAGCGTCTTCCGTTTATCCTTGCAATCAAACGTGAATGGCCCATTTGCTTATCAAAGGTAATAACAGGGCGTAAGGTATGTTTTAACTGACTATGGAAGAAGCAGACTATAATATGGACATTATTATAATTATTATTAGTCGTAGTAATTATTCATGTATTTATATATTCATAGTGGATATCTTATTATGGTGAAAGACCGAGTAACAGCGATTAATTTTAAATGCCAAGGACCTTCCTTAGTATCCTTTTGAGACCCAAGCACAAGTCCTGATTGTGAAATTTTTAATTCTTCCTCGAATTTTCTATTTTGTTTTTAACTGTTTCAAGTGAGAATATCAATATGAAAACAAAGCAGCTCTTTTTGTCCCATAATATGTTACTATGGGTCATAAATGTATTTTACATGTTCAACCCCCCCACCTTAGGTACTGCTGCAGTCATTGCGTAAGCACGTGGTTGGTTTTTTACAAGGTAGAGTTGCTAACCCCACACTCAACCGGTTTTGTCCTATCCGAGACACTAGTTTTAAACTAAAGTTGACTAAAGCTCAGTCATCCTGACCGTGAAGGGTTTCATGCCTTTTCAATAGTATTTGGGCAAAAGTGAAGACAACGTCTTTGGATGGATATTGAACTTGGCACGCCGATCTTAATTAACCCGTTTATAACCCTAACCCTGCACACCCATCAATCAACGTATTGATGTACAAATTTAATATTTGAAAAGTTTTCGACAGATTTTGTTTTTCATCATCAAATATTCAAATTATTGGCTAAACAGAATATGTTTTATGGTGCAAGACAAAAAAAATAATGTCAGACTAAAAAGTATTCCGCATTTATTGTTTTAAAGGAGACACGGTGGAGTAATGGATATCGGCTCGGAGTGAGGAATCGGAGAGTAGAGTTCGAATTCCAGTCATTACATTCCCTTACGTGTTAATACCCTATGGGTAAATAGTAGGACAGACCAGGATGGCATCTGGTTTATCGCAGAAAGAAATGGCAACCTACTGCGGGAAAAAATCTGCCTCGTCCGTCACGTATCGAAAGATACATGATTGCCTAAGCGTGAATAACGCATGGCACATGATTGACTGACTGATTGACTGAATTATAAAGCAGATACAATGCACAGCTTTTTAATTCATAAATTTCGAATTCTGTTCATTAGATTGAAATTAAAAAGAAGTGCCATGCCATCCGCCATCTTTATTCTAATTTGCACAAAATCTTCAGTTGGTTAAAATTATGTGTGCACAGATATTTGTAAATTCGGTAGCTACTTTTAATGCTAAAGTTCAGTTAAAGGTTAAATTTAAAATGATGAATGATGTCTGATATGACTAAATGAGGACGTGGTAGCAAACGAAGATTGTGAGGATAATGCAAAGGGATAAAGATTTAACCTTGACTTGAAGGGGTTAATATTGTAGTGTTCATGTAAGCGCATTCACACGGCAGACAGTTTCACAAAGTGGCAGTTCTTGGAAAAAAGTAAGTGGAACTTTCACCTTATATTTTGGATACTGAGGAAATATAAGTGAGTCGATTCCGTGTAAGTACCAGCGTTTGAATTCGACATTAAACATTTTTTTAAAACTATCTAAAGAATTTGGAGAAAAAAAAAACGTCTTCGTAAAGTTTGTAATATGAACACCGCTAAACAAGACTTACAAGTGTGCTGTATAACACTGAACAATAAATTACCGATGTACAAATGTGAGATTTGAAAAGCTACTTATGACATACAACTGCTAGTTAATGGAAACAGATTATTTTCTTGAAGTAGCATTAAAATATACTATTGTTAGATTTTGGGGTATATATATATATATATATATATATATATATATATTAATTGTATTATTTTAAGCAACTTCCTCTGTACGCTGTATAAAGATTTTCTTTGAATTCATTTACTTGCTACCCTGCTGATTAAAATTTCATAAACGTAAATTAAACTAATACCTTAAGATGGACTATGAATTATGAAACAGTTGTTTCCTAAAACAGTAAGCGCAAACGAACTCAACATTTTGAAGTCAATATTTTTTATTATGTTTATTAGAAATGCAATGTTTTATACAAAGTAACAAATTGCAGGCTTTTGAAGACGTAAAAAAGTCATACAGCGGACAAATTATGTAGTTGAATCCGACCAACCAGTGCAAGAAATTGTAAAATAGAAAAAATTATTGAATTATTGTCTGAAAGTAAACTAAAAGAAATATAACATTAGACAAGAGTTATGGTAAAATATATAATATTCTAGCACTGGATAAATGTACAAAAAGATGTTTTATGAGAAAGAAAGGTGATAGTTTTAGTTCGGATGACAAAATACTCGCCGGATGTATTCGAAAATATCCTCATACGACAAATTATTATGTTATATTACGGACAATATTATTTTGGCAAATAAATCGGCGATATCTAAAATAATAAAAATGTTTTGCTTTTATTTTGTGTATTTTCGAAGATATTTATAACATAAATCTATAATCGCCATATATATTTTTGACTATTTAAAAATAGCGAAAAATTGCTACTTGAGGACTATTATCTGAACCTTACACATACAGTCCACATTTCTACCAATATATATACATATATCTTGCAGCACCTTTGGAAAGTACCTGAAAACCATACCACGGGTTGCCCCAAGCCTTTTGAGTGAAAATGGGCCGATGGAACTCTTGTGGGCCGTCGATAGTCGTGATGGCACGAAGTCACACGTCACTATGGCCGAGGGCTTGAGCGTTATGAGCTTGTTCAATTTGTTTATCAAGCTAGATAACACGCTCTCTCCCAGAAACTGCAACTAAGGTCTGCTCAGGATTGTTGCAGTATAAACCACAGATGGGCTCTGTGGGTGTTGAGCAAACACATAAATCTGCCTGAGTGAGCCTCTGCAATAGGGATTGGGTAGCCGCCCTAATAGACGGGTATCTTCGAATACGAGTAACCAGCTAATATTATTATTATTATTATTATTATTATTATTATAGATAGATACGTGTGTGAGTGTGTGTGTGTGTGTATATATATATATATATATATATATATATATATATATATATATATAAAGAAATATAGTCTTAAGGTGTGCTATATTTATGGGATAAAGTGCTCAATTTCAGAGATAGAGCGTGTGTAAATATAAAAGTGAACATAGAAGTCAACACTTAGAGGCGACAGTCTGTTTCATGCTATATGCAATCGTCAGGCCATGTATGCTGTTATTTTTCTCGGCTATTTATACATATACGGGTCAGTGGTGCATTGTGCAAATAAGTAAATAATTAAATAAATAAATAAAATAAGAAGCAAAAAATAAAATAAGAAACAAAAAATAAAAACAAGCAAAATAATAAACGACTAAATAAATAAATAAACGACTTCCGGTAAAATAACCGCCATAATAGACTACCCACAAGTATTAAGTGTTGACTTCTATGTTCACTTTATATATATATACATATATATATATATATATATATATATATATATATATATATATATATATATATATTAACCCTTCGAAAATTATTGTAGTGAAGATTTCATATTTGAAATACACGACCCATTTCTGTTTAACTTTTTATCTATTACAGTTTTAGACTTACGAATGTCGAAATTAGTACCTACATACATGGATTTCATGATGGATGTTACACGAACATCTTAAGGAAAGATCTTGGGTGATCAGGTGCATTGCCAATGAAGAGAAATATTTTTTTAAATCTTTATTCCTGAGCAGTACAACACAGTAGTGGACTTAAAACATTTAGCTGTAAAAAGGATTTGCTTCCATATATGTCTTCTTGTCCCATTTAAGAGAACAAGCAGAAGAGACCCTAATTTGTAAGGATTTGCGAAAGGAAGACACGATAAAGGTACTTTGACATCAACGTCAAGTCCCTAGATGCATTATTACCCAACATGAATTAATATGTCATTTGCAGTTTTATA
>OZ010571.1:156087555-156105055 GCA_963932145.1 Acanthosepion lycidas
CTTGAGATAAATTATATTATTTTCATTAAGCATGGTCTTATTGATGTAACTACGTAATTATTTTATAAAAAGACAAAGTTTATATTTTTCAAAATGGGTTATCAGCCAGATATTATTTATAGACTGTGTTTAATCAAACATCGGATAAAACAGATTTTATAAGCTCTCCAGTTCATAAAACGTATTTTTTATTCCGTCTTTCAATTCCGGTATTGCGTTGGTTAAGACGATGCAAGATCAATATGTAGTGATTCCAATGTTCTTATAAGTGATAACTTCAGCCGAGAGATGGCAACTACAGGGACTTTCGGCCGGCTACAGGTTAAAATCTGCACATGGGACTGATCTGCTGTATCCAGACCGATGATGATAAGGCATCACTGGACAGAGAGCTGCCGAAAGTGAAGCCAATGGCCATGGTGAAGGCTTCCCTTGATTAAATCCACGACCAACTGTATAGGTTCAACGTGAGACTTCGAAACAAACAATAACGGCTGTAGTTTGACTTGGAGAGTGATGGTCTCCGCTAGGTGTACTAGCCCAACACATGCTACGCATAAATGAATACCTCTCTACCTTTCAACCCAAATATTGGAACGCCACGGAGACTGGCAAAACGAGTTGGCCAGGTGTTCTGTAACGCATCGTTGCTACGACAAGACCCGTAACTAAACTGATGATGATAATAGTGTAAAGCATAAGTTAATATACCGACTTGATTTCTTATATACAATTGTTAAATGCACTCAATATCTCGGCTAAAAGAACTTATTCAGATCGGTGTGCTCTTATTTTAATGAAAAGTGCTTAAAAAAAAACAAAAATCCCATTTCTTGCTGTTTGACGTGTACACGGGTTAAGCAAAATTTATTTGGAACATAGTCACTGGAAATTTGACAGTCCCGCTCATGCTCTGTTTGTCCCCCTGGATAAGTAAAAAGTTAATCTATAGGATAAACTAGTTTATTTATGGGTGCAAAATAAGGGAAAATTTCCCAAAGTACTTGAAATTATGCGGATCTATCCTGCATTAATTAAGGAGTATTGCTTATATATGTGCAGGATTTGCCATCAGATATTGTGTAACTTTGAATAATAATCATTTATCATTTGACAAATAAATAATATTCAAAGGTAATTATAGAGAAGATTTTCTTTTTTAAAAGAAGTGCGCTTTAAGTGGCAGAAAATACCGTATATATATATATATATATATATATATATATATACACACACACACACACACACACACACACACACACACACATATATATATATATATATATATATATATATATATATATATATATATATATATATATACCGCTCAAACACTAATATTCCATGGTTATAATTTATTGCATTGGAATCGTAATCACGATACAATTCATCAGACAAATTCAAAAAGAAATCGCAAAATATAACTCCGGGTATAAAAAAAACAAACTTTTAGAGAGTGCGGGAGGTGAAAACAAAGGTGAGAGGGTATGAAAGCTCTAGAGAGAAGAAGGAGTAATGGATGAAAGAAGGACAGTAAAGTGTGAGTGGGAAATGTGTGGAAGCTCTAGAGAGAGGTGTAACAGAAGAAAGAACACGAAAGGCCTTAAGATGAGGGTGGGGATTAAAATTTAACGGATAGAAGTTTTAAAGAGACGAGTTAGATAACGGTTTAAATGAGTGAGATACAGATAAATATGAATTATTTTCAGATGCATAAATCATTACCAATCCGGAAACGTGTGGATACATTTGTGGGGACACCACGCACAATAAAAAGGATATGATCTAAACTTCAAATCCAGCCAATTCATACTGCCGATGTATATGGGAAAATTTTCCGTCTGCTTTGCATTACTAACCTTATGTATACAAGAAAAGAGAATATGAGAGAGAGCGAAAAAGCAGGGTGGCGGGGGCAAAGTAAAAACGAGAAATTTTATAAGAGAAATGATGTGTAATCCAGAATAATTATACAAAGCAAGTAATATTTCCTATAGGTTACAAATTTAACATAAACATATGAAAATATTAAATCTACTAAGGACCTAATATTTATATTCACAAAATCACATACGTATGTACACACATACACACCTACATATATATATATACATACTCGCACATACATACATATGCATATATATGTCTACATATATATATATATATGCATACATATAAATATTTACATATATACACATAGACTTACACATATGGGGACACAAACACATATACATATAACCATACACACATGCATACATATACATACACACACTCATATATACAAGTTATATCTATATACATACATATATATATATATATATATATATATATATATATATATATATATATACACACACACGATTGCACTTACAAAAATAAAAAGTAATCCACACACCCATATATAAATATATATATATATATATATATATATGAAAAGAATAAATAAAAATAAATA
This sequence comes from Acanthosepion lycidas, assembly GCA_963932145.1. Classification (NCBI taxonomy): domain Eukaryota; kingdom Metazoa; phylum Mollusca; class Cephalopoda; order Sepiida; family Sepiidae; genus Acanthosepion; species Acanthosepion lycidas. Next base: position 156,090,011 of record OZ010571.1, read on the forward strand.
AGCAAAAACAAATAAAACAAATTAATCCAAATAAATAAAGTAAATAATAAACAAATTAACAAACCACTGCCGCCAAAATAACCGTTAGAATAGTCTACTCACAATGCACCACTGATCCATATATATAAATATTCGAGAAAAAACACGGCACATGTGGCCTGATTATTGCGTTTAGCATAAAATAGTCTGTCGCCTCTGAGTGTTCACTTCAATGTTCACTTTTATATTTATTTATATATATACATATGTTTGCGTGTATAGGAGCAACAAATACATATATATATATATATATATATATATATATATATATATATATATATATATATATATATATATATATCCATTGATTAAACTCACAAGAGATTACACCTGCTGTAGTGTAACGATAGTAAAGCTAATTCTGCAATAATGCAAAGAATTGTTACTTATTCCAGCTGACATCTTCTTGTACAGTTATGTGTACATTTGTAACAATCTGTATATCTCAAAATTGAAATTCTATATTGTATATAATTCATGCAATATGTACCGAGTGTAACAAAAAAAAAAACATAGACATTTCAATTTTTATGCGCCGCTATATTCTTCATCTTACAAATAAAAGACCAGAAATCTTTGTATATGAAAAGGACGAAGATAGATGAAGAGTTTGAAGAAATAAAAATATCTTCTCTCAAAAGGTTGAGGATTTGAAAAATTCCATTTCTGATCTTTTCGGTGATTGCATGTCTACCGAATTTTCCAGTTGTGGCGATGAAATCCTATCAACATTCTTTCTTTTATTCTCTTTTATTTTTTTCTCCCAATATTTATTTATTTATAATTCCCTTTCAAGTAACCTTGATAGACGAGGACCTTGAATCATAAAAATTAACAGACAATTTCTTTCATGTCATCCATTTTTAAAAATAAATTTCTTTTTTTTCTTCATATGTCATCATTTCGTTTCTCTTCAATTATATTTTCATTTCCGACATCTTTTTTTATTCTCGATTTATGTTTTGGTTCTGCGTTTATTTTCTGACTTCAAAATTGTCTTCCCGCTAGAGAGTTAATCTATCTGTTCATGGCGACTTCAGTGATTTTGATTCTCATTGAGCGCTCAACACTTGTAATCATGTACGAGATAAAGTTAATCGGTGTAAGTAAAGTTACCTTGTTTATGGTAATTATCAACACGGTAGAAATACATGTAGATGGAGAACAAATTCTGTGAAGACATAAAAATAGAAAAGGGACTTGAGCTGGAATAGACCAATCCTCTTTTACCTGCTTCGACATTGTTCAAAAGTGTTTACGCGGCCTTGTAGAGGATGATTTAATTTTCCACCTTCAATGCCTCTCTTGCAGACATAACGTTACAATCCCATCACTAAACCATCCATATTTTCATGGGAAATGTTCTACAGTTCTTAGCCCGCCAGATCGGATCCTTACACGGGGGTAAGCCATCCACATTCCTCTCGTATTCCATTGTAAGAAGTGATTTTCTTTCGGGCAATTTTTTATCCAACAGCCTCTTCCGAAAGACTTGCAACAGGATGGTTCTTCGATCATGACAATCTTATCCTCTTCAAGCCTAGAGTCAGGTCAACCTTTAACTATCCTCATCATATACAATCCCTACACCCATAAAACAATCTCATTCGGTAGCAGTCTAAATTGAGTAAATCTTAGGTGAACAAAACATTAGAACAAGAGTTTTCTCCCCTGATTTATTTGATCTACTTAAAGAAGTGAAGGGAAAAGAACTAGAGTAACTTTTTCTTTCTTTCTTTTTTTTTGGGCGGGGCGGACATAATGTTAACAAAATTAGATACGTAGATGACCAAACTCAGAAATCCATATCACTGTTTCATTGCAAGACACTTTGACAAAATTATCTGTCACTGACCTATCACATTGTTTGAATGAGAAGTGCGTGGTTAATTGGTTGTTTTGTTGACTTTGATTAACGTCTTATCAACCTCTATGGGTCATTTAATGCTGAAATCTAAATATTTTGAACGCAACTGTATGCCTTCAACCAGAGATAAAATGTATTATTGGTCATTTTAATACAAATAGGCACAGTTGGTCATTTATTTTTTATATAGGAATCTATTGTTGGCATTTTTACTATAAAAATCTATTTATATACTCCCGTCGTGTTTTGTTTTGGAGTTCACTATTTCCACATAGCTCTGACCCTGACAGGTACTACCACCCCGGGTCAGGGTCGACATGGGAACAACTCTAATTAATAGCTGCTTGAGAAGTGGATGAGTTATTACTTTACTCGTTCAGAGCCCAGGTATAAAGGAATTAGAAGCTGTTACCTCCAGAATCAACCTTGACATTGCTTCTCTTATGTTTTTCCTTATATTCTCTTATTTTTACTTGGACACTTTTTCTGATTTTAGTTCTTTACCAAATATTTTCATTGTTTTCTTCATCTCACCACGATTTAATTTCAGTAATTATTGTTATTATTATTGTACATCCAATGGTAAGCCGGTGAACCGCACAAGGTCAAGGGGGTGCTTAATGAGGGGCGCTGTAAGGGTAGAAAAGAGGGAGGATCAAGTGCATAGTATGAGAATATGTGTGATAGAGATAACGGTTGGAACTTCCCCTTATCAAAATTTGGTCTGGTGAAACTAAAGAATGAGACTCCGGCTCTACATCTGTCATGAAGATCGCAATGTTCCGTCTGGTATTACCAAAGATAGCGCTAGGAAATGAGAGGTGATTTGTGCATAACGTGTGCAAATGGGAATTGCAGATTGCAGATTCAGATTTTGGGAATCGTGGTCTTCGATATCGATATACAATTCTATCAGGTCATCCCATAAGTTCTGTCCGAATTTTACCTTTTTTTAAAATGAACGAAATTTAAAGAGTATTTTATAATGTGTAATGGAGTTTAACATTATTTTTATGTTTAAATGTATTTAAACTGATCAAATTTTATTACAGAGAACAATAAAATTAAATTTTGTTTGATTAAAACCCTGCTAACATGGAAGTACCCAAGAATCATTTGAGGCACATAGTGCTTTATGAGTTTAAGAAAGGAAACTCAGCAGCCGAAGCGCCAAGAAAAATTCACTCAGTTTATGGAGAGGAATGTGTGAATGAAAGAACATGCAGAAGATGGTTTTCAAAACTCAGAGGTGGAGATTTCACCCTTGAAGATGAAGATCGAACCGGACGTCCTGTTGAGTTTGATGAAAAGCTTCTTGAAGCAGCCCTTGAAGAAAATCCAGCTTTATCAGTTGATGAATTGGCAGTGGTTCTCAGTTCAAACCATACAACTGTTCATCATCATCTTCAACAACTTGTAAAAGTTCCTAAACTTGGAAAATGGGTGTCTCATGAATTGTCTGAAAACAACCTCAAATCCCAAGTTGACATCTGCTCTTCTCTCCATTCTCGCCAACTTGTTTCACCTTTTTTGGATAGACTTGTGACTGGCGACAAAAAATGGATGGTTTATCGAAATGTTAAGCGTCGTGGACAGAGGCTTGGTAAAGCGGAAGGACCCCAGCCATAGCCGAGAAGGGAACTTCATGAGAAAAAGGTTCTTCTTTCAATCTGGTGAGATCGCCAAGGAATAATCCACTTTGAATTCTTACCACCTAATGCAACAATTAATGTTCAAATATACTGTCAGCAATTAGAGCGTTTGAACCAAGTTTTGAGGGAAAAAAGACCTGCTCTAGTGAATCGAAAAGAGGTGATGTTTCATCAGGACAATGCGCGACCCCACACAGCAAGAATCACGTCACAAAAGATCGAAGAACCTGATTGGGAGAAAATTCCTCATCCACCTTATTCTCCCGATCTTGCTCCTTCAGACTACCATTTGTTTCGTAGCTTACAGAATCATTTGGAAGAAACAGCTTTTGTAATACAGGAAGAGGTTAAAACTGACATTTGTGAGTTCTTAGAATCAAAGCCAAAGAAATATTACAGTAATGGAATTAGTAAGCTTGTTAATAGATGGAAGGAAGTCATAGATAATCAGGGAAAATACATTGTTGATTGAACCTGTAATTAAATGTAACATTTGGTCACTTGTTTTCTTTATTCAAAATTCAGACAGAACTTATGGGATGACCTGATACAAAGCAAATTTTAAGTTAGACAATCTTCGCAAAGAAGATGAAAACAATGAAAAAATATATTTGGGCTACTGCACATCTAGCTAAATCTTTATCGGAGTCAGTGTTCCTTAATTCAAATGATCAAAGAGGAATTGTTGTTTTCAGTGTAGCTTAAATTTAGAATCATCTGCTTTTTTAGGCATTTTTTCTTAAATTTTAGTGTAAATTCCTTATTTAATTTTTCATTCTTGACTTTCCCTCATACCATTGCCTCTTTTTTTTTCTTTCATTTTTGTGAATTCATATGGACACATGGCCGAGTGTTTAGAACATTCGCTAACTATGAGAAGAAATCTCTTCAGGAAGGTGACTTCTTAATTTTCCTAGAGAAGACGCGGAAATCCCAGCGTGGAAAGTGCCTGAAAACCATACTATGAATGATGGTTGTGCTAGAACGAAGTCACAAGCCATCGTGACCGAGGGCTTGAGCGTGTTGGCCTTGTTCAGAATGTTAGTCGGGCTAGATAAAGCGCAGTCTCCAAGTAACTGTAACGAAGGTCCGTTGAGCATCGTTGCAGAATAAACCACAAGTGGGCTCTAGGTGTTGAGCAAACACAAACGTAGGAATATCTAACTGCTCTAATGTACAAGCACTCCCGGATATGAGTGAGTGTGGCATCTGAATTTATAAATTTTCTTCCTTTTATTTCCTAATGGGAGACAAACATTTTCACCAAGAAAATCAGCTTTTATTTCTCTGATTCTTTCTTTTTTTTTATTGATTTCTTTTTGAATGAACGTTCGGAAAATCCATTACGTATTTCCTAATAAAATTTATAACTCAATCCGAAGACAATTTCCGACTATTGTGCAGTGAAAATAAATAAACAAAACAATATCGCTCAGTTGTCAGATTAACTTCCTAAAAAATACAAAATAAATTATTCTAGCTGAAATAAACACCGAATTCATAGAAATAGTGAAAATAGTCAATGTTACTTTTAACGCATATCAATTCGTCATAGTAAGTTCTTAGATCAGTTCTCTTTACATAAAGCACGAATCTTTGGCGCACGAATGCGTGAATTTGACAAATTGCAGCAATGTAAAAATCCCTGAAAAAAATCAAATATTATAGGATGTAGCATACGACAGTATATCGGGCAAAGCATTCGGTATATATATATATATATATATATATATATATATAGTTTTAAGGTGTGCTATATTTATAGGAGATAGGAGATAGAGCGTATGTAAATATAAAAGTAAACATTGAAGTCAACACTCAGAGCCTCTGAGTGTTGACTTCAGTGTTCCCTATACATACATACATACATACATACATATATATATATATATATATATATATATATATATATATATATATCCTGGTAAGATCAGAACGAACAGAGTACATTCAAATCAACACTCAGAGTGTAATTCCAACGTTTGTAACATTAAATTTAAAAGACGGCTAAATGCAAAGGCTAAATGTCAAAATCGCTATACAATTGCAGTCGTGTTTCGATGCGTATCAATGCATCTCATCGGGCGATTGTAAATTACTGGCGAGTGAAGGATTTATTTAGATTTCTAAGCCGGAAAACTGTACAAGATCAAAGGGGCTGCTTAGTGAGGGCGCTGTAAGGCCAAAAAACAGGAAGTATCAAGTGCGTAATATAAGAATATGCGGGATAGATAACGGAATATAAATAAATCGTTCACTCCCCAGTAATTTTACAATCGCCTGAGGAGATACATTGATACGCATTGAAACACGACTACAATTGTGTAACGATTTTGACATGTTTCCGATATCATTATATATATATATATATATATATATATATATATATATATATATATATATTCTGTTTAAGATTTGGATTAGGGTTAGAGTAAACAAAACAACGTATAAACAGAAAATATATTAAATAATTGTCGAACTTAATCCATTTCATAATATATATATATATATATATATATATATATATATATATATATATATATATTCATTTACTTTTATATTTACTTAAAATTACATTTACGAAGTACTATTTCATAAATAAAAAAGCACCATCAAACAGCTTTGACATTTTTTGTAGCAGGTAACTTGTGCCAAAATTTTGGTAAAATACTAAATTTTATGATTGTTTATACTATTTATAAGAGAATTATTGTCGTTATCACAGCATTTCGACCTTTGCGCCTTCCGGCCTTCATCAGGTCTATATCGATCCGTGTAACCGACAGGAAATTCCTAACTTAGCCGTACTCAATATAAGAATCAGGCAAGATATTCCTAAACATGAGTAGTGGAGCGAAACAATCTCCCCCCCCAATAGATTAAATAAAAGGTTCAGTTCTTATTTTTAGGACTGCTCAGTGCGGAATTCTCTGTAGGTTTCCCGGATCTACATACACCTGACGAAGGTCAGAGAGCGCAACTGCCGAAATTTTGTGATAACAGCAACAAAGCTGAAGACAATAGCGCGCATGGGAATAATGACTCCTCATCTCAGAAATTCAACTAGAAATGAATCTGATATGTGTAACACATTTCAGATGATTACTAGCAGTTGCTCGATCAGTTCCACTTCTTTAAATTTGACAAAAGAATATTTTATTTTATATTGGGGTGCTGTGAACTTTTCTTCCCCCTCTGTTATAGATTTTGTTGATGACGATCGTCATTTCTAGTGAGGTAAATGTTTCTTTTATGACATCTTATGATGTCAATGTTTAATAATTATTGACGTCCATAAATTAAATCAACAGTTTGTTCGTCAGCTTTATAACGAAAGAGCTTGTAAATCAGATCTAATTTGCTTCAATTTATTTTGGGCAGTAAATAATAGAAACACTGTACATTTTTAAATCTTGCATTTCATTTTAATTTTATTTATTTTTTAATTATTTGTGAATTTTGAGATATACCAATTTAGATGAGAGCGTCAATAAAAATGAAGAAAGAATTAGAATTATGATGAACTTTTACTTATTAAATCGATAACAGATATTTCATTATGTTTTAATATTTAGAATGGTGCAAAGAATTATAGCATATTTTAGCAAAATATTTTAATCACAAATTAGTAGCATCAATATTCAGTCAGCAAAGATTTTTGTCTGGTTTTCTATAATCCTAATAGTTATCTATAATGTTTTCCTATAATCCTAATAGTTTTCTCTATAATGGTTTTTCTATCATTCTAAAATATATTTCGGTTAGCTTGTGTATTATAAAATTTAAAATCCACTCCGGTTTTAATTCGATCGATTCTTCAAAATATATTCAAGACTTTGACATCGTCTGAACCGTTAATTTTGCAAAGAAATCCAATGAAACAACTGATATTCTGAAAGGTGGTGCATGTGGAAGAACTTCCCATACCATTAACATCAGCTTGTTTTGCTTCACATTTGCAACCTAATTATCATGTAATAAAATATCAAGTCGACATCTTGAACCAGAAAGACTGTTTTCTACTGTGTTTTTCATTGAACTGAATTTTCTCGTTTGTTTCAGAAATTTCACGTATTCTCCGTCTATGCACATTATTTTTCTTTTCACCTTTGGTATTTTCATTGACAATGATTCATTATCTAGAAAGGATTGTTTCACCTTTGTTATTTTTATTGACAATGATTCATTATCTAGAAAGGATTGTTTCACCTTTGTTATTTTTAATTGACAATGATTGATTATCTAGAAAGGATTGTTACACCATTGTTATTTTCATTGACAATGATTCATTATTTAGAAAGGATTGTTTCACCTTTGGTATTTTCATTGACAATAATTCATTATCTAGAAAAGATTATTTCTGTGTTGAGAAAACAAAAAGTAGTGACAAGATATTTTCCGTGAATTTCATTACTTTTAAATGGTCAGTGAAATAAATCAAATAATTTTTACAAGCAACAATAAGCTGATCAAATCTCAAACACTTTTCGAATATACTTAACATTGTTTAAACCTGGGGCTAGGAGATTTCCAATCAACTTCATATTAAACCCAATGAATATATCATTCCATCTACCGTCATGAAATAGGATCAAGATAATTCACTGAAACAACTTTCCCAGAAGACATATTACATGTAAAACAATATGGTTGTTATTAATTAAGTGGTTCAAGTAATAACTAATTGGTTAATGTGTGTAAATACTATGAAACTCATTAGTTATTTATTAAGTTTGATTTAGTTTTCATAAAATATCAGTTTGAAAGGGGAAGCCATTGAATATTGCTCCCAATAGTAGTGGCCAAAGGTGAGTTCTTGATAATATCCCATAGAGTATCCCAGCATGCAGCCCCGATAGAAATTGCTTGAAAACAATAACACGGTTTGATCCAATCCTTGTGAATGAAATTGGGTAAATGAAACTTTTTCAAACATATCGATGGATAAATGTTTGCAAGAAGTCATAAGTCAACATGACCGAGGATTTGAAAATATATTGGTCTTGTTCAACTACTGATCTCACCAGATTATTCGTTCTCTCCACAAAACTATAACTAAAGTCTCTTCAACATAACTAGAATATAAACTACAGGTTGGCTGTGAATGTTGAAGAATCATTAATGCATCTGAGCGGGCAGCAGCAGCAAAAGAAATTGGATAGTCACCATATCAGACAAGTATACTGGAGAAATTGCCGCCAGAAATTATATATATATATATATATATATATATATATATATATTCTTACAAGTTAAAGGTCAACAGTAGTTCCTTGTTAAGGTAATATATTGTTTATATGTCTGAATATCTGGCTATCGAAACATATTTAAATATAAATTTACCAATATCTGCGTACTTTCAGCAGTCATCAGCCTTTATCATTTTTTGTGATATGTCCATTTCTTCATTTTCAGATATCGCGTTTTCACGTCTTCACGGGGTTCTAAAATTTAATATCATTTTATTAATGGTAGATTAATTCTTTCATTCTTAATGCTTCTAATATTCGAAGTTCTTTTTTGCACAGTTTATGTGATATGCTGTTGACAAGAATTTGTTGAATTTCTTTTATTTTTCTTTGTGTTGGTTCGTGATATTTTATTGAATTATTATCAGATACATTGCAGGTTAAATGGTGAGATAACGTAACGTTACATACATATATCTCATAAAATCAATGTATGTAATGCGTGAATTATTATCTGAGAAACCAAGCGGCAAGTGAAATCTAAGTTAGCAATGGTTTGTTGAAGTTTGGAATTTTTGTTTTATCTTCAGGGATAATCACTTTAGTTGTTTTTTGTCAGAGATGATGAGTTTAATTTGCTTATTTTTGTCGTTGAATGTCTATGAGTTCTTATAATTCTTTCGTCAACTTTGTAGATATTATGTCGTTGATTCATGCGGAATAGTTTAATAATATTTTTACATTATTTTTGTATTACTATTTGCTTTATATTTTCTTCGGTTAGTTTAATTTGTTCATCTATGAATAGTTTAGTATAATTACTGCTAATTAGTGTTTGTTTTTTTGTCTTTAAGTTTGTAATTTTGGTGAGTTGCCAATGATAGCGACACTGAAGTGGACTTTCTGTTTTTTCTCGGAAAATATTTTTCCAACTCTGTTCATTGAATTGTGTTGAATCAATTGCTAGAAAATTATTTTTCAACTTTCATAAATATCATCTTTTTTTTCATAATTACTCAATTTAAGATTGAAAATCCGGGAACTTTTTTTCTGGTTCCAAATAAAATTTCAATCTACACTCATTAATTTAGTATGTCATGAAGTTATGTATGCAGTTGTAGATTTAGGAATATTGTATTACACATCACATATATGTCAATTGTGTAGCCTGTGATTGCTTTGAAAATCAGAAAATACAAGTTTCACTGGCAGAAATTATGCATCTATCAAAGCCCAGCAGGCAAACCATCTATGTACATAACCAATATATATATATATATATATATATATATATATATATATATATATATATATATATATATATATATGATAAAATCCAGGTATCCTATTTATATGTAAGTAGGATACGTGGATTTTATTGAAGTTAGTTTAATATAAACTAAAAGTAAATGGGGGGGAACAAATTAAAGGAAGACATTAACATTGGAAATTCAATTATGCATCTATCAAAGCCCAGCTTCAATTTTTCATCTGGGTTCGAACACAGGGCGATGCCGCCGATAAGCAATAACAGATGTCTTATTCATTGAACAGAGGCGGATGCAATTCAAATTTATCGATTATTCTTCCAATATTACTGTTTCACATTGTCTTCCATATTCAACCTACAAAGAATCCTTTAGCTAATCAGTTGATTTATTTCGAAAAATGACAGGGAATCATACACTTCCACCACCAACTGAGAAATAAATTTACTATCAATGACTTTCGAAATGTTTATAGCCTCTCCTGGTGGCTGTTGGAGTACTGTAAATATTTGGTGAAATTTACTTCATTTCATTTTCATTTTCACGAGAAAACATTTGTTTTTTAAAGGCAGACGAAAAATTTGTTTTTATAGGCAGACAAAACATTTGTTTTTTTTATAGGCAGTCAAAACATTTGTTCTTTATAGGCAGAGAAAACATTTGCTTTTTTTTTATTGGCAGTCAAAATTAACGAGAGAGGAAATGTATAACATTTTATTCACGCAAAGCTACAGGAACGGTAACCTTATTAATACGATAAGCTAATTTAAACTTTGATCAATAAGGAGCATATCTTTTTATTTGCAGCGATAAACACAGTCATTTCATTTTATGATGGCTGAACCTTTTCAAAGAGTGTCCAGTTTTCACATGACTCCACATACCCTATCTATAAAGAGTCAGATAACAAACCAAATATGGTTCATTGCCGCCATATCTGGGCTGACGCTGGCCAATCCTCCCTTTCCAGCCTTGAAAGAATTCAAAAGCCTTTATGCATCATTGCCGATAATGAATTATTTTTCACTCAATAAACAGTCTCTCAGAGAACAAACCTCGCTAGCCTCTCGCTTTTCAATCGCTATTTCCATGGCAAATGTTCAGTCGAACAACATTTCTTAGTTTCACCAATTCACACGTTCGCATCTAAAACCCGACATCTACACAAAGACGACCCATCCTTTGTATTCCTTCTTAATAAAGAGGAAGGTCCACTCAGATAATTTCTACCCCGATCATTTATAATTTTAACATCTTCATGTCTAGGATGAATCGTTATATATTCTACATATCCTCATTTATTGAGTGAGCAATACTATTAAAAATTGTCATTTTACTCTATTTTCCGCCATTTTTTGTGGAGGCGGATTCTAAGGAATTGAGAGACTGAGAAACATCTATATCGAACATTTTTATTATGACAACCCAATTCGTTCGGTTATTTTACAGGAGCACACGTTAAAACGTAAGTGGTCTGTCCGAAAGTTATGTAACCATTTTGAATAACTCGAGACGACCATTTGAGTGATCTTGATGTAACTAAGCAACCCATTAGAGGGAACCTGACTGCGCAGATGAGACGAGATAAGCGCTCTCATTGTATTACACGCTATCAACTGTTAGATGCAATGCAGTGGATTTGTCTACTCTGTTACTGTCACATTCACAATGACCGAGTAATGGTTTTTCTCGTCTCGTTAATGAATTTCTTGACCATGCATTGCCTCACCCAGGCGTAACAGTCCGACCTCATGCCCCCGTTAGACCCTTCGGCTTTTCCCAAAACTAAAATTGTCGTTGAAATGCTGACTATGTTTAATTTGAACGTGATGAGGCAGATGATGGCGATCTTGAAAAAGACTTACTTGACTGTTAAAAGTGATAACGAATGATGGGATAAGTGTATGAGGTGTTTTTTTTTTTAATCATTTCAACCAAAGTAAGGCAATAAAGCCACTAGGATGCAAGAGGATGCTGTGAGAAACTATTGAGGAGAGGGGACAATAAAATAATTAGAATTAAGAAGATATAACATAACGATTGTCATTTAATTTAAATGGAGCGGAAGAAGACGGAAAAGATTTCCACAAGAGAGAAGTGCGATAGAAAAAACTGTTAACATAGAACTTAACGTTACATTTAGCTATTTCAATTATAAATTGATGCGACCTTCCCCTCAATATAATACCACGTTTAAGTTCATAAATCTAGGTACCAAAGTTAAAAACTCATCAGAACAATTACCATGAAAGTATTTATAGAAAAGACACAGAGAAGCTACGTTACGGCGGTTGGAAAGGGACTGAAGCCGAGATGCCAAGTCAGGACTAATAACATTGCTGATTCTTTGGATTTTATTAAGAATCTCTGTCCCTCTCTCTCTCTCTCTGTCCCTCTCTCTCTCTCTCTCTATATATATATATATATATATATATATAAGAAGCACCAAACCAGGTATGAAAAGAAATAAGACAGCATTATCCTAGTCTAGCTATTTTTTCGTTAACGGCTGAATATTCCCATGAATGCTTTGTATATATCGCACATAAAACTGTTACTCATAATAGCAATAATTGTAATATTTAGCTGAAAATTATGTTGTTAGAAATGAAATTTGCGAAAATTCTTTCCGAATTTATAGCGATAACCATAGCTCTTCGGTGGGTTTTGGCATGAGATGTAGTCATAATAGCTTCTACAAGTTCATATTAGTTGAAATAATAACCCAGACAGATTTTCCAGTGATTTCCTTGAAGTAATATCGATAGTAAAATTATTATCAGCTGCATTTTTATTTGATTTATTCCGTTTGGCTTAACCAAGGATCTGCTCGAAAAGAGAATGATATGCCAAGCAAAAGCGACTTTAACGGCTCCCCTCTCTTGAGTTCAGAAAGATGCTTTTTCGACCCCCGCCCGCTATTCCTACCCGACATTCATCTTCGCTTGTTCATGTCACACTCTGTTAATTTACTGTGGCTATTTTATCAACAGCTTGCTTCAGCCTGATCGACTGCACGCCATTACAGGAACGATCGCTCAGCCACGATAGTCAATCTGAAACGAAAGTCTGTCTCTGATCCAGAGATGGGGCTGGCATTCTGAACGAAGGATTCGCCCACTTTGGCACAGAGTCCGAGCCTATAAGTGATGCACGTTAAGTTATATAACAATACCAACGCAAAATGATACATTTATAAAAGAATGAAGCTGATGCCTCTCAACAGAGTGATTATCAGCAAGTCAATATTGCAGACAATTTATACAATAATAGGGTAGATCTTCTCTAGGTGAGCAACATGGAAACGTGAGTCAGATTAGTAAAGATTTCGTCTCCTACTTATTTTGGTCAAATAGTTGCTTATATATGTCATTAGCATCATTGGTCATTTTTCGATTTGTGGTTGAAATTAGCATCTCAAAAAGGAGATTAAATAGATTTATTTATATGTACGTCTATAAAAATATTAAACACAGATATTGGGAAAAGTTACACCAATCATTTTTTGTAAATTTATTTTTATCATCTAACAATTCACAGGAAAAGCGTGAGATTGATTCACTTGTTTTTTATTAATCATTCAATGTTTTCAGTTTTATCTATTTTCTACTACTTTTTTCACATGTCTATATATTGTCAGATGAATATATAGACAATCAATCATATCATCTCCTTAGTCGACAGCACAATAAAGTTAGCACTAAACTCATAAGCCATGATTTAAAAAATGTATCCCACAAAGCATTGTGCTGCTGGTATTGAACTGCTACAAACTTATAACTGGAAGTGGTTAACTGTTGCTCCATCTATCAGAAATAGGTATTTTTTTCAATGAGAAAGGTACATGGGCTAGGACTTTAAAAAGCAGCTCATTTTTAACAGCATTTTAACGGCATTTTAACAGCATTTTTAACAGCATTAAGCAGCTCATTATTTCATTAAGATTATTGATAATGTTTTATCCCACTTAGACAAAACAACAAAAATAGCATGATAGGAAAAGATTGATTCAAAGATGGCGGAAACACAAATGCATCTCAGCGGACACTAGCAAAAGGGATTGGTGAATCATCATATCAGATGAGTACACTGGAGAAATTGCTGCCAGAAATTATATATATATATATATATATATATATATATATATATATATATATATATATATATATATATATATATATATATATATATATATATATATATATATATATATATAAATATAAGTTTGGTTAAAGCAAACAAGCCAATATTGCAGACCATTTGTACGCATTACATTATTCGGACTATTGTCCTCATCTTTGTCGCCATATTTATTACAATGTTTCTGCCTCAAGGACACAGCGCAGTGGATAAAGGCGTTAGTTAGATTCGATGACAGGACCCAAAGAGTGTGAGTTCAATAGCTGGTTAAGGCAGTCGAGAATTTTGAGAGGGGAATTAACAGGAGATAACTGACACCCATTAGACATAGCACGTGGAACTAGAACAGTCTACCCCAGCGAGCGAAATAAAGGGTTCAGTTCGACATTCCACCCACCTGAAGAAGGCCGAAGCGTAAAACGTTGTAATAAATATGGTAACAAAGAATAATGTTAATAACGTACATAATACCTCATCTCAGAAATATATACAGATACCATTTATACAATACCAGGGTAGATCTTCTCTAGGTGATTAGCATGGAATCATGAGTTAAATTAGTAAAGATTTCGTCTTCTGCTTATTTTGGTTAAATAGTTATATATATATATATATAATTTTTCGATATGAGGTTGAAACTAGCATTCCCACATTTGATTTTTAAAGGAGATAAGCAAATAGTGCTTAGCGGATTGATGCAACACTAACTTAATGCTCTTAGTGATTTTTCCAAGCGTAGCTTGGATGTGGCACAAGGTCGTAAGTAAGAGGCACCCAGTGAGGATCGAACTCACTACTCAGTCGTAATTGTTCTAGCGAGACAAGCTTGCTAACCATTACACCACCTCGAGGTGCCCCTAACTTAATACTCTTAGTTGCAACCATTTTGT
>OZ010571.1:156107555-156127555 GCA_963932145.1 Acanthosepion lycidas
ACAAGGAATTCTTCCTGGAAGAGATTTGAATCGTCTTACTTTTCGCTCAATCATAAAGAAGAAAAAATATTACGTTTGGAAGATGTGAGGACTGAAAGATTTTTTTTAAATTTACTTAGGAAATTCAAAACATTCTGTCTCAGCAACAAACGAATAAATTCGCTACAATGTTTTCTTTTTTAATTTAAATTGGTCAGTAGGATGATTCTGTTGCGTCAGCCTTCAGGTGAGCAATGTTTGGCTTTCTCAAAAATCAGAATTCAGATTTTAACGAAATTCGAACACCGACTGCCAAACCCCAATATGAAAAATATATAACACAGATACTTCTAAGTGTTATAACCACTCTCGAAACTCCAGGCAGGTCTTGTGACCCATCAGTCGAGTCACGTTCCAACATATCGAGGTCTTCTGTGTTTTAAGCAGCAAGGTTGTAACCATCATGAGTTTTTTTCGGTCTTTCGCGTATCTTACATCACTTGATATAATTCAGCGATCACACATTTAACCAGGTTCCCTGCTGCTTAACTTCAGTGATCGAGTGAGAACTGGTATTTCAACGTGATATTATACTGTAAATTTTAGCCTTTTCCTTAAAAAAAAAACATTCAGCATTGATTGACTGAGCTACTTCCGGTTGAAAGAGATCCAAGTAACTGTTATTTCTCTTTCCCGGATTGATGGCGGTTTCCTTCCTAACCTTTTGTTTGAAGTAGTGTGGATCGTCAACATTTTGCTTATGTCATTGTTGTCTCTTCAAGTTACACGGGCTATCCATTTTAGATTTTGTTGTTCTTGCTAGTCCCCAAGTGATGTAGGAGCTCTCTTGAGAAATGTGTAATTTAAAAAAAAAAAAAAATACCGCTATTAACGCATTGCTCTTCAACCGAATTGATTTGAGCTCTCCGAGCCACTGACGTATTTCACATAGAAATTCCCCTTCCTCTCTGCCGTACGAAGATAACGGTTGGGTTTCGATCCCGGCTTGAAGCACTGAAGAGCTGTGATACAGCGAAACAGTCTGAGTGGACGTGGATGATTATATATATATATATGTATGTGTGTGTCACCCCCGTAAGAATTTAGCATACTACTCAGTAGTAGTGTTTTATTAAGAGTACCTTGCTAACAATTAAATCCTGGCCAGATGTAATGGTTAACAAGATGTTCATACATAACTTTACTAGTGATTAGGGAGTTCAAATCTCGATGGATGCTTTGTATCTATGGCATCTTACCAAAACTAAGCTTTATTGGGGATCGTCTCACTCTGGTGTAATGGTGAGAAGACATCATTATTATCGACTATTAAGTTCTGGCTTTTTTGTTACACAGCTATATATATATATATATATATATATATATATATATATATATATATATATATATATATATATATAAAGAATTATAATAATATCTTACATTAATTTCATAAAAATATGTATATTTCTTAATATATATATTAAATAGCCCTGTTATTTAACACTGAGCACTGTTTTTTCTTACACTATAGAGTATTTATATATATTTGTATGCATTCGCACGCTCGTGTACCTACCTATATTTACTCATTCGGTTATATATATATATATATATATATATATATATATATATATATATATATATATATATATATATATATATATATATATGCATGTGTGTATATATATGTATGTATAAGTAATCCCATCAAGAAGTAAAATGTAAATAAATTTGAAATTAGCCTTCCCCTCCAAATGTGTATAAATTTCGATTATATGAACTTATAGTGACGGATCTAATTCAAAATTCACATTTTCATCTTGGTTCTGATTTTTTAAACTATAGAAGAAAATGTTTCTAATACAGTGTAACCGGGATATAAAAGAGTTGTCGGGACCGGAGAAGAAGTCTCTTATATCCGGGGGGTTCTCTTATATCCGGGTTTAGTCTATTTTGTTTCGGTAAGTGTGGCTCTAATTTGAGACCAGAGAAAATCTCTCTTATATCCAGTTTTCTCTTATATCCGGGTCTCTTATATCCGGGTTACACTGTACTGAACAGAAAATGGCAACCTTTTCATTTCAGCTTTTCTCTATTTTTGTCGATATCAATCACAAAGCCGCAAAATACGACAATATTTAAGCTATTCCTTTCCTCTCTGAGTGTATTCTGTATGGCATTGTTGCAGCCAAGTCCATTTTTATTACAACTTTCTAAAAATAAACTGAAAATTGAGCCTCCTTAGATTCAATCACTCTAGGCATTATTTGATGCAAATCGTATCTTTGAAGGAGTTCACTGAATTTTCAAGAAATATTGCCATCATCAGTTTTGAGCTACAATTCTGCTCTCCCAATTGACAACGTGTATGCCCGTCACAAGCATTAGTCAAAAGTGTTTAGCAAGTGGAAATATGGTATGATGAGATATATTTTATCACTTTTCTTTGAATAAATGGATAGATTTGGTTTTATCATTTGTGAAGTAAGTAATAGTACGATTGCAAGTTATGGAATTGTTTCAGATCATTTGCATATGAATTATTTTTTTATAAGCGTCCTGACTGAAGTTTCAATGAATAAATAAGTATTCAAGACGCGTACTTAAGAAAATACTTAATATATATATATATATATATATATATATATATATATATATATATATATATATATATATATATATATATGCCGTATTCCAAAATTCGCTTGAGGATGAAATGGAAGTAATGTTTTTAATTTAATTACAAAATTAAATTCGAAGCTTTTAGCTTCCATTTTTGAAACATAGTTAGAACTGTGTAGCGAAAAAACTATATTTTAAATCAGTTAATTTATCATATTAATGCTCTGTAAATTTATATTGAGCACTATTTTGTAAAAATAAAAATAAAAATATCTATAAGAACACCGGATTATATATCTTACTGTTCTTTCTTTATATATGTACAGTGCTGTTCGATAAAAGTGACTCACCTGATGTTTTTACTTAAAATTTTTCTCTCCTATTGTTTTTGGGGTCAAACTAATTTTTAATTTTACTAATATAAAGACCCCTTCCCGACCACCTAGTAAAAAGTTTACTCCCCCTAAGGTATTCTATTGATAATTATAATTTTGGATATAAATGATATTTAGGGAAAAACTCTGTGCCAAAAAAGTGCCTCACTTATTTCCTGCAACTAGTAATCAATAGAAACATAACCGAACAGCTTTAAATAAAGAATAATGGAGGTATAATTTATTTATAATAGGTAATATAGTTCGAAATATTTAAAAATCTATAGGTCCTCCTTTATTTTGAATAACCTTTTCAACCCTTTTTGGCATTGACTTGATTAGGTTCTGGCAAATCTCATTTCCAAGCATTGAATTCCATTCGAATATGAAATTCACAATCAAATCCTCTTTGTTGCTCAACTGCTTTCTCGAGAGCCTGTACTTTATAATGTTCCATAAGTTTTCTATGGGGTTGAGGTCAGGACATTGGGGCGGCCATGTCATAACACTCACCTGCTTCTCATCAAAGTATTCCTTCATCAATTTTGATTTGTGACAGGGAGCATTATCTTGCATAAAAATGAGCTTAGTGCGGTCGATTTGCACTCTTTCAGCAGAAGGGAGCAGACAAGACTCTAGAATTCTCTTGTACTGCTCGCTCCTGAGGGTCTTTTCAATAGGTTTTAAGAAACCAGTTCCATGAAAAGAAAAACATCCCCAAAACATGAACGGATGCTTGACAGTACTTACTGCTAAATTCAAAGAGCTTTCAAAGCTTCTTCTTCAAATTTTAGATCGCTTATCCTTTGAATTTAGCTCAACTTTCGTTTCATCGGAGAAGAGAACATTTAGTAAAAAAAAAAAAAAAAAAAATCAGGTGAGTCACTTTTATCGAACAGCTATGTATATAGAAATTACAACACAGGGTGAATTTTCTTCGGCCTTCAGGATTTTTTTTTACTCATGTACAAATTTGTTTTAATATATTTTTGTTTGCAAATTGTACTATCCGGGTCTTTTTTTTACACCAGTTGAGTATAGATATTAACTTATATATATATATATATATATATATATATATATATATATATATATATATATATATATATATATATATATATATATATATGAAGGACTCGATCGCAGAGAACATAACACTAATTTGCAAAACCACGACGACATTTTTCATTTTTCTTTTCCTAAAGGAATCGTTACTTTCGGCGAACATTTTTTCAAAGGTAACCGATTGTACAAATCTGACGAAACAAAGGATAATATTCTCAAAATATATATATTAAATGAATATTTATTTTTTTGTGAATATTATCAAATTACACACACACACACACACACACACACACACACATATATATATATATATATATATATATATATATTTAAGTAATTCATCAAATCCTCCTAATAATATATATATATATATATATATATATATATATATATATATATATATATATATATGTGTATATATATATATATATATATATATATATATATATATATATATATTTGGTTGGATTGATGTGAGTTTGTGACCCTGGGTTTCACGCTTTTGCGATCGTCAGACAAACTGACAAACTGACGATCGCAAAAGCGTGAAACCCTGGGTCACAAACTTATATCAATCCAACCAAATATGTTAGCTCTATCTCTGATATTGAGCGCTTTGAAATAAGTACCGCGCATATAATGTATAAATAATTATATATATATATATATATTTATTTATATTTATATACACACACTTTTCACACACACACACATATCTTCGACCATATTTCTCGATCGATCATATCTTCTCCTGAAACGCATCTAAATAACGTATAAACAGAAAATATATTAAATAACTGTCGAACTTAGTCCATTTCATTGTATATTGTCATTGCTTCACTAATTATTATAACTATTAATAAATTCTGCTTTTTTGTTATTTCTTCTAAACTTTGTTCCGCCATCTATTTACTCAAGTTCGCTAGGTAAGTTATGCATTGTTTTTCTCTGTCCCTCTTGCCTTCAAACCGTTCTGTGGGTGTCAAATTTTCCAAGCCTTCCTTCTTCCTTATGTACTCTAGAAATTTAATCTCTCTCTCTTCCTGGTGTTAAGTATGTGTGTCATTTTGTTTAGACATAGAAAATCAGAATTCAGATAGGCCGAATCCAGGCATCGCTGGAAAATAAGTATTTTTTTTGTTTACAACCTAAGGCAAAGAGATAACGAGATATGGCAAAACAAACCGAAGACGGTCATCGGTCCTTCGAAGAACGATGATGAAATTTAACAACGAAATATTGCGAATTTCAAAATGACCTTTTTAACCAGCAAGCTTGAACATTAATTCTGGTTTCTTTTTTATCGACCTATTTTACACCTAGGTAACCCAGCACCCGAAAACTCCGACAAATTATTGATTTTTTTTTTTAATGTTTGCTCTAAATTAGATTTTGAGAGGTCAGAACGAATCATAACTGCATGCTATACTTTATGCTATGTTCTGGGTTGGATTCCAACATTTTATCTTGAAACAGTAGCATCTTTTAATTCTTGAGGTTTAATGTTTTTCATTTTTTAGCCTTGATTTTTTTTTTCATTCAGTCTTTCATCCTCATCTGATAATTCTACATGAACTGGATAGAAGGTAAAACAAATCAGGTTCATTAGGCTAACTTGAGTTCCTAACACGATTTAAGATATTTTATCTGAATGGATTTTATAGAAAACGATGCGCTCAATAAAAACATTATTTGATGTTTTCAAAATTTGAGGTAAATGCTATAAAATGCTGTAATTCCTATTCGTTTTTGTAATAGGCAAAAGCATATATCAGTCGGTCATTTTGAAATTTATAGACTGTTAATAAAAAAAGAATTAAATAAGGAGCTCGGAAAAATCGGAATAAAATTGCAGTAACGCTTAAGTGTTAAAATTACACTAACGATTAAGTGTCAAATAAGCGCTAATCTTTAATATAAATGTATTTTGGGGACTTTACATCATTAGTATTGAGTTTAATCCTCACCGGGGCGTGTGGGACATAATGATAGTGGCATGTTCGAAACTAAGCTAAATTTCATATAGATCATGTGTTTTTGTCCAGGTACGTTTGTGTTTGTGTTTGCATATGTGAGTTACCAAAATACATTACAGAGTCATCATCTTCTTCATTTCAAAGAATTAATACTTGATCAATTTTTTTTTCTAGATTCATAATTCCTGAGATCGACATTTAAAAAGGTAAGCCTTATATTTTCTTAATATGTTATATTACTCATTATATATATATATATATATATATATATATATATATATATATATATATATATATATAATTTGGTACGTTTTTTAATATAACGTGATTTAACTTATCTTTAAAGTTAAAAATGGATAATTTATTTTATCTTAACTTTTTCATCTTTAATAATATCTTAATTATATCCTTAAGTAAATTTTATATAATTTATCTGAATATGATTTAATCTTTTTAATGTATCTCATTTTTAAGTATAATTTGTTATTTTTTAAGTAAGAAGCTAACTTTTTTATGTATAATTAAAATGTTTATTTTTCTTTTTTTAATATAAAACTGCCTTTTCAGACCTCTTTTAGTTTCAATTCTTCATATAACCCCAATTTAATGTCATCCGAGTTAATTTGATAAAAGCTCTTCCCTTTAAGGCTAATATCTTCAACCCTTCCCCTTACCACGACTCGGGCATTTCGTCTGACTGAAACTTCGAAATGGATAAATTCTGTATCAATTTTTCGACGGCTGTTTTTAAATTTCTACTCTAAATTTAGAATCTAAACATCGCTTGAGAATGAAACTGTACTCTAAATTTTAAGTTTAATATTGAAATTAAACTTTAGGACTTGAAACAAGTTTCGAAACAGTAATTTCTGTGTCGCCATGGAATCATATTTTTTTTAAAGATTAATTCTAATTTAAGATCTACTTCTGTATCGAGCACTGCCTTTTTTTTTTTTTTAAATAAATCATAAATGCTAAAGAACTTTTGATCATTAATCTAACTGTTCTTTCCTATTGCATCAGTACGCACACACACATGCATCAGTACGCACACACACATGCATCAGTACGCACACACACACATGCTAACAGAGACAAATGTCATTAGATAAAGATTTACACAAGGCGGAAACGCGTCTCTTTTTTTATCATGCAGTCCAAAAATTAACTGATGTTCAATGTTTCACATTTAGAACAACCATATTCCTTCTATGCAAAGTATCAGTCAATTTTTTCCAACAATGAGAAGTTTCTTTATGTGCTATGAAAATTAACTCATAGATAGATAGATAGATATGAACAAAATGAGATACATAAGAATTCAAAAGGTAGATACATCAGTAAATCAACTTAGATTTTCATAGATTCCGTCAACGCAGACACGTGTAATAATCAAATACTTGTAAAATCGCAAAACATAGACATCAGAACAAAGATTCTTCTTATTTCATACACTATTCTTAAAATACTATCAATGTTCAATTGAAATATAAAATACTAACTGATCCTGTATGACAAGATTGAAGAAACAGTTGACTTCCATTGACATCTTTGTCGTAGAATTTTATTTTGAGTCAGATCATCTCGCTTATACGTCTATAAATCTCGGCCAATGTTTATGTCTGATTAGGATTATCTTCTTGAGTCACAACTGTTTTCCAACATTCTACAAATATCCTTTAAGATGATTTAACAAGTGAAAGTAGTTTTTCCTCAGTATGATAAAAAAACAATGGAATCGATGAATACTACATTATCTGTGTATATTTCTGAGATGAGGTATTATGTACACTATTTACATTATTCGGACTATTGTCCTCATCTTGGTTGCTACATTTATTACAACGTTTCAGCCCTTCATTATCTGTGTATATTTCTGAGATGACGTATTATGTACACTATTTACATTATTCGGACTATTGTCCTCATCTTTGTTGCCATATTTATTACAAAGTTTCAGCCCTTCATTATCTGTCTATATTTCTGAAATGACGTATTATGTACACTATTTACATTATTCGGACTATTGTCCTCATCTTTGTCGCCATATTTATCACAACGTTTCGGCCTTTCAGTATTTGTCTATATTTCTGAGATGAGCTATTATGTACACTATTTTCATTATTCGCACTATTGTCCTCACCGTTGTCACCATATCTATTACAACGTTTCGGCCCTAAAGTAACTGTCTATATTTTTAAATGAAGTATTAGGTGCATTATTTACATTATTCGGACTATTGTTCTCATCTTTGTCGACATATTTATTACGTTTCGGCCCTTCAGTATCTGTCTATATTTCTGAAATGAGATATTATGTACACTATTTACATTATTCGGACCTCATCTTTGTCGCCATATTTATTACAACGTTTCGGCCGTTGTACGCTCCGGTCTTCTCCAGGTGGTTAAATGTCGAACTGAATCCTTTATTTCACTCACTGTGATAGACTGTTCTTGTTCCATGTTTAATGGATGTCACTTATCAGTTATCTCCTGTTAATTTCCCTCTCCAAGTTTTCCACTGCCTTCTCCATGTATTGAACTCACACTCTTTGGGTCCTCTCACTAGATCTAACGAACGCCTTTATCCACTGTGCCATGTGTCCTTGAGGAATACTATGCCAGAGTTTAATCGTAGTAAGCTCATCTCTCAAGCCAATTTGCTCGCTTTATTTGACTTGGTTCCATTCAAATTTAGTTAGATATGTGGCTCATAGTTCAGCATATATATTACTAAGTTCAGCCCTAACTGTATGCTCCACTTTTATAGTCTTGTGCCAGACTAAACGCTCTTTGGTAAATGTTCATAGGAGCTCCACTCTACCAATTCCATCAATTCAGACATTTACATCCTGAACTTCCCCTGCTACATCTACCGAGTCGAACCAGCCACGTTTCCTCCGTATTTCATTTATAAGGAGGAAGTTCAACTCAGACAGATTTTTTCCCCGAGAACTGCTACTTTACGAAACATACTTCCGCGTGCTTGTTTTTCTGAACACTACAAACTTAAACACATCAAGTTAGAAGATCAATTGTTATCTATTCTCCTTATCCTCATAACATTCCCTTGTGTGTCCTTTTCATTTCATATCATGTAGCTTGTTCAGTAATCATCTTCTTGCCCTTGGATTGGCTGAACTTTAGTAATGTATAGTTTCCCCTCCGTTGAGGCATAATTAACATGCATAATGCTTTCTCAAATAATTACTCAATTCTGTCATTACTGGTTGTCCCTTATACATAAATTTGTTTTTCACTCGGCTTATCTAATTAAATAACAATAAAATAATTATTTTTTAAATCTTAATGTTTCTATTAAAATATTTAAGATAAATATAGATAAAATGATATACAAAATCGAATTTGCCGCTTTTCCTGTCTAGATTTAAGTAATTTCGATTGTGCCACTTTGAAATCAAATGAATCACTGCATTCCCCTTTGAACTGAAGCAATTGTCTATCAAGTGTGCTTCACATTATAAACTTTAACTTTTCCCAATATATGATGTAGTTCCGTCTTTTCATGATAGATCAAAGTTTTTTTTAATTTTTTCTTTCGTCCCTTCCTTCTTGTTTATGTTTTTCTTAATACAAAGCGGCCTATATTCCCGCTCGACAGCACTTGACAAAACCACGTAGACGTCGACAAACTATTTACTGAAAAGATAAAATAGTTTGAGATGGAGCAGCACTTTTTCCTTTCTCATCAAAGGAACTAGTAGATTTATTTTCGTTTTGAACCAATGCAAATTGCTTCGGCTATTCGTCACTTGCTGCGCATCAAACAAAATAGTTGAAGCATTTGACCATAAGCGTCATTGGTATTTTAGGATGAAATTGGTTAACAAAGGACTATAACTTTATATATATTTAAATAGTAATCTTTTCATGTTTGATATTCGTCGATTTAATTAGAAATTATATTGCACCTAAAATTTGTTACCGGGAATCGGATGAAAAGTTTAAATTAGAAATATTGTAAAGAATGATTTAAGTGAAATTACTATGAGAACTGATTAATAAATGATCTTCAAAATTTTACGACCGAGAAACTAGAGACACAAAGTTATTTTGATTTTTTAATTATTCCATTTAAGAAAAATTACAAATTCGAGAGTTCAAGTATCGGGTCAACCTTCAAAAAATTTATTTTGAATATTTTATCATGTCTTAGAATTCTTTTTATTATTAAATAATTAATTAATTAATTCTTTGATTTTTAAAATAAATGCATATCCTAATGTTTTTTTTTCCTAATTTTTTCAATGAATACTAGTATTTTTAAATTCCCACACTATCGGAAAACTTTAGTTTCCATTATAAGCTACATCGATATACGCTGGCAACGAACTCTCTAAATAACAGAGGCAACAAAATCAGTTTTGTACTCTTAAAAATTAACGATCCAAATTCTACATATTTTTTGAAATTGCAGACCTTAAATACAAACAAGATAACGAATGCTTGGGACTTAAACATTATTATATGAAATGAATACAGGGTTTTAGAGTTATAGTTCGATTATGGCGAATGACCTATTTTAATTCCCTATTACTATTGTTTAGAGAGTTCGATCCTCACGCAGTGTCCCTTACGTGATGACTATTGCAAAATCTAAGCTACAGTTAATATAACTACAGTTATTTACAAAAATTATTTTTGCCAAGTCAAATCAAATTGTTGTAGTATACGATATTAAATCATACACAGATTAAAAGAAAAAATGAGAATTACATTTTAACAAATACAGGTTTATTCAAAAAGAAAGAAAAGATTTCGAAAATTTAATGAAAACATAGGCTAAGAGAGTGAAACACATTTAACACTTTACGAGAAAAAGTTCAAAGTTATTAAAAGATACGAACAATTTTGAATCTTATTTAAATGCTTTTTTTGTTGTTTTTTTTTCAGATTTTGTATAAATTTAAATTGTTATAATTTGTTTCAACCCTTAAAATGGCCACACCACAAGAAATGTCATTTTGTGTACGGCAATTTTCGAAGTGTGACATTAAAATAATAAACTATGAACCTTTTCCTATGCAATAATTTGTTAAATATGTTTCGCTCTCTTAGCATTTGCTTTTATGAAGTTTTTAAAATCAGTTCTTTCTTTTTGAATAAGCCTGTATGTTTTTATCATTCGTTTTCTCATTTCTATTTCTCACCTTTTCCTTCTATTACGTTTTACCACATTCTTTATTTTTGCTGCCTGCTATCATATCCCTTAAACGTGGAGACACATGCACAGAGAAACTTTTGATTGTAGCTGGTACCTTTCAGTCGAGATTATCTGAACTGCTATCAAACCAGAACCATAATAAAATCCCCACAACGCACCCTGTTACCAGTGTGATTGATTACTTCACCACTTTCTCTAAATATGGCTTCTTTTCCCAACAAGGTAAAAATGGCTACCTATGGTTTCCCAAGTCCATCAACTTGAAGTGCTTCGGGGAAATGAGAATTAAGGGTTGATTCGGAACTTTTAGGATTTCAAAAAGTTAAAAAAAAAAAAGAAAAAATAACAGAAAGAGTTCTTGATTACTTTCAAAGCTTTAATCAAATTGGTGTCCTACTGAACGGTCAAAGTCGCACAGACACTCACCATGGTCAACTTTGTCAAAGAGGTGACCGTTTGATAATGTCGATAGTGCGTTAAAGTGAGGAGAGGAAACTGTTTTTAAGCCCTTAATGGTTATGCAAGCACAAAATCGCTAGACATCGTGACCGAATATTTGAGCTTACTGGCTTTGTTTGACCACTGACCACGCCAAATTATGCGCTTTCTCTAACAAATATCTGCTCTGACGTCGGCAAAACGAATTAACTTACGGCGTAGTTGGAACGTGCAATCAGCTATCACACACACACACACACACACATATATATATATATATATATATATATATATATATATATATATATATATATATATATATATATATATATACTAGTAATAATCTTATAAGTATAAGAAATTTTACTCGTCCGGAAAACCTTCGGTGTTTTGATTTGTGAATAATCAAACCAATACCAAAGGGGGCAAAAAAGGTATAAAAATGAAAGAACCAAGAACATGTACGTCAGCCGAAAATAATCGTCTAGCATCCAAGTCCAGTGTCCAAAGAAAAAAAAACGATATGAGTAAGCAAAATAAGTAAATAAAGTGCTCAATACGTTAAGTAGAGTAGACATAGTTAAACTTAGACAGCCAGAGAAACCTAGCAAGGTTTCACCTAAGCGGATCGCCGAGGAAGTAATCATGTATATATGAAGTACAGCCAATAAATCAGTTGGTATATAATCCAAGTGAATCCTATAATATCAAATGTTAAAACTAATCCACAAAAAGAGCTCAATGTATTTATTATGACAGAACATATAAATTACACAACAAAATCCAAAATTACTTCACATGAATATAGATCTATTTAAACAAATGAGATGTACGTTAATTTTATTCAACTTCGGGGTATGGACGTTGTTCAGTGTCGGAATTAAAGATTTAAAATTTTAACTTTGACAGCAGTCGAAAAGTTGAATTTGGTTGGGCCTCTTTTAGTTTCGACTTAACAACCTCTTCCTTTTAAGACTGATACCTTCCGCCCTCCCCTTACCACCAACTCGGGCAATTCCTCTGGCTGAGGTGTCGAATTAGGTAGGTTCTGTATCAACTTTTCGACTGTTGTCAACGTTAAATTTCAAATCTCTAATTCCAAAAACTGAACACAGTCCATACTCCGGAGTTGAATAAGACTAACGTATTTGATTTGATTGAATTAGATCTATATTCATTTGAGATAATTTTGGATTTTGTTTTGTAAATATATATATATATATATATATATATATATATATATATATATATATATGTATATATATATATATATATATATATATATATATATATATATTAGGAAGTAACATTTTAGATTTTTTTAGTTTTAACAAACATTCTACGAGAATGAATTTAAAACCGAATGTATGTAACCCTGGCGAAGCACATACTATACAACCATGGAGATACTTACCTGGCACAGGTATCTGTCCTTGTGCTGGTGGTATCACGGGTTCTGACCAGCTTGGACCAGCTCTGACCAGCTGGGACAAGCTATGATCAGCTAAGACCAGCTTAGACCAGCGGCCCGAGAATGCACTCGGATCCCCAGGTTAAAAAATGACCTTGTGTCACAACCTGACTCAGTAAATCTCTACTATAAACAATGGAAATATATATATATATATATATATATATATATATATATATATAGTCATTAACAAAAGACCACGAAAAAGCAACAAGGTTATTTTCGTTTTTTTTGCGTTACCTTGTCTCATATGAGATTGCAATAGTGCAATAGCTTTTTATTGCATCAGCTATTATTCGCACATGATTTGATTTTGTCATTCCAAAATTAGCAACCATCGCGATGGTATCTGTTGATTAGGCTGATAATATGGATAAAGAATCCTCACTTCCACTCACACGAATTGCCTAAATTGTGATTCCGCGCGATGAAGGCCATTCTGAACGTTTAATTAATATAAATGTAGGTTGTCGTAAAACTCCTGTGCACAATACTATCGTGAATTTCTCAAATCTAGAGACATTTAGGGACAACAAAAGAAGTCGATGTCCAATGTAAACCAGTGCTAAAGATGACCATTTGAAGAAAGTTGTCAATTTGATAAAAACACATTGACACACGATGCCGAAATTGTGAGAATATACGTAGCGTTCTGCTTCAAAATGATAAAATGTCAGTTCTATCACAGTTTCACGTTGTTTGATATTTGAGTTTTGTTTGAAATCATTCAAACCGGATCGAATGCCATGAATAACTAAAGCTATGAACAAGAGTTGAGAAACATTAAACCTGGAAAACTGAAGACTGGAGCAAAGTTGTTTTCAGATTAATCTATTCTGTAACAGACCATTATACATAAATGTAACTTCTTGGTAGGATATTTAATGAAAAGTAAACGATTCAGACGATGAAGCCCCCACCAAGCCAGACGATTTGGATCACCATGTCCAAACCTGGAAGAGTTGGTATCTATTCCTTGCCTTCCGGAACAATGATGAATAATGCAAGGCATGTGGAAATACTGCAAGAGAAACTGCATATACACATTCATCAGTGCACAATATTTACAGATGATAGTGCACCAATATTACAAGTCAAAGATCGTTCAGAATTTTTTAAAACGATTCAACGTGACAACAATGGACTGGTAGGGAAAAAGCCCAGATCTGAACCCAATTGAAAATTTTATGCGAAATTTTCAAATGCAAAGTTTTAAAAACAACGTTCAAGTACCGAAAACCTGAGAGAAGCTATTAACGAAATCCGGACAAAAGAAAGCTCGGTTTATTATGAGAACAATTTAGTAGTCAGTACGCCCCCACCGCATCCAAACAGTAATCAAAAGCAAAGGATGTTATACAAATTGCCGATCGCTGGCCTATTTGGCTTGAAATCAATCACCATATACAAATTTATGAATAGAATTGAGTCCATCCCATAAATTAATTGGTACCGTATTATTTAAATGACCTTAAATTTTTGTTAATGGCAGTGTATATATATATATATATATATATATATATATATATATATATATATGTGTACGTTGAAAAATACACCCTTACCCTCAGTAAATTATGAATTTATATGTGCATTTAAAACTCTGTAAATTTAAAAATAAATTATTCCAATATTCGCTGGAAGATGAAACGGAACTTATGCTTTAAAATTTATAATTAAATTTAAAGTTTTTACCTTCCATTTTTGAAACATGGTTATTACTGTGTAGCGAAAAAAACATTTTAAATCAGTTAATTTATAATATTTATGCTCTGTAAATTTACATTGAGCACCGGATTATATATCTTACTTTTCTTTCTTTCTTTATATATATATATATATATATATATATATATATATATTAAGCATTTCACCCGAAGCAAGGCGGGAAGCCACTAGCAAGCAAGGGTTGGAAAAGAGCTGGAGCGAGAGCAATATGGGGACATAGAGGAAAGGGTGAAAAGAAAAATAGGGGATAGATCAAGGCATCTGGGGACGTCGATTGCATTACATTTGAATAGTTGGAGATTATAGCTATCAGGGAAACAAGAAAAGAGGAGGGAGTCCTACAGGCGAGAAGTGCGAGACATGAAGCTATTGGAGCTGAAGAGTCGGCTATATTTTACAGTTTCAAAAGAAAAAGGGTTAGATAGTAAAGGTAATAAATCCGTTGGTATATAATCCAAGTGGATTATAATAAAAAAACTGATCCAAAAAATGAGCTCAATGTATTTATTATTACAGAGCAAAAATTAATACACAATAAATCCAAAATCGCCTCATCTGGGGAATATGCTTACTTCGAAAGACGAAAATATCGATTGTCTGTCGTATCAATCCCGTTTTGGACTGCGTTCGTGTCGAAAATTGAAATTTAACTGTGAAAGTTGGAAAAAAAATCGAAAAATTAATACAGAATTTATCCATTTCAATGTTTCAGTCAGACGAAATGCACGAATCGGTGGTCTGTGGAGGGTGGAAGTTATTTGTCTTAAAGGGAAGACATTTTATAAAACTGAACCCGGATGTTAACCTTATGACATTAAATTATGGTTATATGAAAATAAAATGTTAATTTAAAATTAAGAGAGAAATAAAAAGGGGTTTTAAAAATTTTTAAATATATAGATAGAGTTATATTTTAAAATGCAAAGTCATACTTAAAAGTACAAAGTCATATTCCAAAAACAAGTTACATTTAAAAATACGACATATTTAAATAAGTTATATTTAAAAATAAGTAAAACTATATTTAAAAATAAATAGTTTCTAATTAAAAAATGATATATATATATATATATATATATATATATATATATATATATATATATATATATATATATAAAAGAGGACATTGAGGTTGATCTCTATACATACCTTTATATTTACATATGGTCTATCCCTGATATTGTGCACTTTAACACATGAATATAGCCTACCTTAAAATGTTCATATATATATATATATATATATATATATATATATATATATATATATATATATATATATATATATATAGGCCTGGGCAGAAAATATTCATGCATAATTAATATTAAGGAAAAGATACGCTAGATGGAAAAATGTCGCCTTAGTTTCTTCATAGTATTCACCTTCTAACTCCTCTTAGATTTATTTCAAATATCGTTCCCACTCACAATTCCTTTTTCAATTTCGCCTCCTATCGTTCCCTTTCATTTTTCTGTTTCAAAAGCGGTTTTAATTTTTACCTGATGTCACTGGGAGATAAACCTAGACAATAAGTTTGTATGTATATGTGGTGGGAGACGAATGTGATATGTTTTCAAAATCCTTTGAGCCAGAAGAGAAAATGTGCAGGTGTATTATCATTATGAACGCGATGTATATACTGTAAATTGGCACACTCACTGGGGTACCACAGATGCTTTAATAAATTCCACGGCACTGTTTTACTAGATGTGTAGTAAAATTTTTACATATTACCCTCGGTTAATCTGGGCCATTCTTCAAAATGTAAGTAAAAAATATGAAATAAGATTTACACGCAAACCAAAACTGATGATTTTAATATTTTTTATAACTACTGAAAATTTTTAAACTGTAAATATCGACATTTTTGTTACTCATAAAATTACGTAAATCTGATTATAAAATGTATTGTTTACAATATGGCTGATTTTTATAATAGGTTAAGAAAAATGGCGGCGAGTTTCTACAAAGGGCGGATCATATTCCGAGTTTCTTTAATGAAAAATACGCTGTCGTTTCAGGCGATCTTTTTCCTTTCTTATTTTACTTCGTCTACATTTTAAATGAGAAAAAAGCAAATGAAAGTCAATATACTAACAGAAATAATGGACTATAATCTTTTCCTTCCATTTTTTTTTATTATTTTCCAAGGAAATACTTCTATTCACACAAACACACGCATACTTATCTATCTATGAGATACATATTAGCAATTATCTTAATATCATATTACCTGAATATTTTAATCGTTATATATTTACATACATCCAAACGCATTCATATAAGTACAAAAAGTGTAATAATGCAAACTTGCCTAACATTTGTAGTGAAAACATGAAAGCGGATAGATATATTTGTGGAATGTATTTCAAATTCTGCAGATACATAATTCTACGGACTGTTTTGAAGTTGAAACATTGTCTAGCAACAATTTTTTCCAGGCAAAAATGCTTACCTTCCTTGAAAAACGTATTCAAAATGTAGGCTTTTATATGAACTTGAACATTGACTGAAGGCGCTGGTGATAAAAACACTCTTTTAAAAAAGATGCCTTCTATTAAATCACTTTATCCTGAGAAATTATAACTCACTAATTATGACATGCGTTTTATAGAAGCAGACGGCATATGTAAATGCAATAATGCAATAGTTGTCTAATCCGTTATAGGATCTTTGCACAATTTTTGTTCAATTAGTTGTTTATGATAAAGAACTTTAGCAAAAACTTAATAGAGATCTTGCTTAAGGTATCTCTATTCAAGCGTCAAGGCCACGTTTTGAATTCAGTTGCCTTTTTCATAGACTGATGCTAACCATGGATGAAGAGCCTAGTCTGCCCTGCTATTTAACCCATTGCAGGGGGAGAGGAGATGAATTCACACTTTTCCAAAGTGTATTTGCATATAAGAGAATGACTGGAATTCAAACTCGGCTCTCCGAGTTAACATTTCAAGACATTATACATTAACCCGCCAAGACATCCTACATCTATCCCTCTCTTTATATATATATATATATATATATATATATATATATATATATATAAATTCATGAATCATTCATACAAAAAACAAGGTAAATGAGTTAATTGGCGAGAATCCATCGTCGGAAACAATTTCGGGGTTTATGTATCTTATTTGAATTGTTTGAACGATGGATTCTCGCCAATTAAATCATTAACCTCTGTATTTGTTTTTTGGTATGAATTATTCATGAATTTATAAATTA
This sequence comes from Acanthosepion lycidas, assembly GCA_963932145.1. Lineage (NCBI taxonomy): Eukaryota > Metazoa > Mollusca > Cephalopoda > Sepiida > Sepiidae > Acanthosepion > Acanthosepion lycidas. Next base: position 156,125,630 of record OZ010571.1, read on the forward strand.
ATTGCAGCTTTATTGAATATATATATATATATATATATATATATATATATATATATATATATATATATATAGTACTGTTAATAAATCCGTTTGTAATAAATCATTGGATCCTAGTAATATCATATATTAAAACTGATCCACAAAAAGTGCTGAATGTATTTATCATAACAGATCATATAAATTAGACGATAAAATCACAAATTATTTACTCTTCTTTGAAATAGATCTATAATTCCCCATGAGATAATTTTTTATTTTATCGTGCAATTTATATATATATATATATATATATATATATATATATATATATATATATATATATATATATATATATAATAAAAAGGCTTAAACACTAATGTTCCATGGTCATAATTTATTCCATTGGAATCGTAAATATGATCCAATTCATCAGACCTCTGATTGGAATTGTAAATAGGATCCAATTCATCAGAGATCTGATGAATTGGATCGTATTTACGATTCCAATGGAATAAATTATGACCATGGAATATTAGCCTTTTTATTATATCCTTACTCTGTCCTGGACATTGAGTTCTACCTGGATTCTATCCTCTTGGATTTATTTTTTATACAAATATATATGTATATGTATGTATGTATGTATATATATTTAGATATTTTAGATATATGATTGCATATGTATATGTATATTTACCACTAATATTATCAATATATATATATATATATATATATATATATATATATATATATATATATATATATATATATAATGAAGTGTCATCGTGCATTTTTGCCGGATTTTACACAAAACGTATATAGTTTCCCATTTTTTTTTCAAACTTTTGCTCCATTGGGTGATGATTTCTTTTCTTGTCTAAATAAAAAATAAAATATCCTAAGGTATGAATAAAGATATCATCATGAACACCACTAAAAATCTATTTGCTAATAGACTCATCTTTAACGAATAGAACACTTTTTTTTTTCTTTTTTTTTTTTGTTAATTTAAATATCATAAACTTAACGCAGGAAGAAAAATACTATTACTGCCATCTGTTATAAGTAAATATAATATAATAACCAAAATGGCCTTAAGGCAAATCTTAATCGACTCATCAATACCTCACAATATCAGCAGATTTTGTTGCTACTTGATGTACATGCTCCTACTTAATGTTTTTATTCTAAGTCTTAAATTTTTGTAAAAGTCAATTCGGTGATAAAATATTAAAATTCTTCTTTTCTAGGACATCTATTGTTTAATGTTGTAAAGGCTATTTAGTAGAATGTCAAATGAAATGAAAAATGAAAGAGATCGTGTTGCAGCAAATCTATCAGTTTCCTATGTCTGTTCACCTTCTTGAACATCAGTTTTTGAAATCCGTTGTTTTATCAGGGCTCCATAATTGACTACAGATACTAATTACATAAAAAGTTACCTTACTAAGCCCATCTTTCATATATACCCCTTAAACCTCGCTTATAATTTATGTTTTACTCAAAGAGTATAATTTCAACAGGGAGACCTCTAACCAGCAATATTCCTCGAAAAAGTATGTCCATCTTGTTTGTTTCTTTCTAACATCATTGAAAAAGAACACAGAGATGTTTGAAAATTCCAACTTTAAAATTTATTTCGTGCTTCGTTTCAGTCAAAAGGTTAAATATCAATTTTATTGACAATATTGGCTTTTTATACTTCAAATTTCATTAACCGGACTACTTATATATATATATATATATATATATATATATATATATATATATATATATATATATATGAAACAGAATAGACAGTAGGAAAACATTACTTAGTCTTTGCCGACGCGTTTCGTCAATCTGATTTTATCAAGGCAAATGATGTTAGTTTTGTTTGTATATGATATCTAATATAAAGAAATGCGAAATGTTGTTAGTTCTTCAAAATTCAACATTTTATAAAGC
>OZ010571.1:156132555-156212555 GCA_963932145.1 Acanthosepion lycidas
CAGTAATATCAATTTGGTATTTTGATTTTCTGAAATAGAAAAAAGAAAAAGAAAATCTGCAAATATTATACAGTAACGAAGGTTTTAATATTCAAAGCCGTCCACTGTAACTTCGAAGTAAATATCGGCTGCCAAGTAGGAATTTTATTTTTAGCGTTTGGACTCTTTTAAAGTTTAATAAAGCTGTGAGAAGCATATCTGAAAACTACGCAGATTCTGACTTTTTTTTGCCAATCTATTTTTTATCATTTTTATCCGAAAAGAATGACGAAAACCAAACTAAAAATCCCAACTTTGCTAAAATTGAGTGAACTTTTTTAGCGATGTGATTCCAAATATGTCTCCTGTTGGGCGTTGTTTCGTTTGTCAGTAGATCGCCATCTGAATAATTTCATCTACATGACGACAATAAAAATAAAAGTTATACTACTTAAATTATTTACATTATTCGGACTGTTATCCTCATCTTCATTGTTATATTCACAGCGTTTCGTCCGTTGTGCGCTCCGGCCTTCTTCAGGTGGAAATATTTATTTTCATCCGCCGGGTACATTGTTTGAAATTCCAATCACCTGAAGAAGACCGATGCGTATAACGGCCGAAACGTTGTTAATATGGCAATGAAGATGAAGATAACAGTCCGAATAATGTAAATAATATAAGTAATCTCATGTCACAGATATAGACAGAAAAGTTATAGTGTTCGCTTGTTAACAGTCCCTTCTTCAAATAAGAAAATCTTATTTCTCCTTGCTTTAGCTATACTTACTCCAAAGATAAATATATTTTCAATGCTAAAATTCAGATTTTACAAGAGAAAAGAGGAAAATAAGCAGATTTATAATCCAAAAATATATCGTATAATATTCAATATAAATCTTTCCATTACCAAAACACGTATCTCCTTCTATCTGACACTTCACGAGAGACAGCCAAGTATTTACGTCTGCTTGTGTTGCCTAAATATTCCTGTTTAGATAGTATTAAGTATACTGCGCCCTGGGATACCGAGTAAAGTACCCGATTCCTAGTCTCTTCGAAATATTTCTGTATCTATTACACATAGATACAAAAAATAAAGATTTAAAAGAAGCCAATTAATCGACATATTTTAATCATGGAATTATATATGCTAACTTCTAATTCTGAGCAGCTATTAAATATCTCAACAGCCAATTCCTTAACTGTATAGACTACCTACTTCATATCTGGAACCGACTAATATTTCCGGTCTGAAAACCCTCAATTTCCGTCTCTTGTTCAAAAGCTCAGACAATGAAACCGTACAAAGCGTTTTGCAAAAGCGACACTGAGTTATTCAGAAATAGTGAATGTGTCCCTTTAACGTAAGCTGCAATCATAGTAGCAGCAACCAGCTTTCGTCGCTGTTGTAAATACATATGTAACAATCAATAAATGATTTCATTTTCAAAATGTATTATATCTGGTGTCTATAGCAGCAATTTCTGATTTGAAATTTGGATATCAGAAACTTACGAATGCAAAACAGAATGCTTTCTTCGAAATTTTAAAAAATAACTTTTTAAACTGAATTCGGAATATGCTGATGACTTGCTATTTTAAAAGATATTTTCAGTCTGAACATTCGTTTTTTTGTAAAATGTCACCGCATTTATTTTCTTCCTTGGCTTGTTTGGTTTTCATTTAAATATGTATTTTAATGCTTGTTAAATACAATTTCATATCGATACATTTAGCATTTAAAATGTGCAAAATCTATGTAGTGTATAAGCAATTCCATTCAAACTAACACTTACTATGGATTATATATATATATATATATATATATATATATATATATATGTGTGTGTGTGTGTGTGTGTGTGTGTGTGTGCGTGTGTATGTGTGTGTGTGTAATTTATGGAGAAAGAGGGCACAATATCGCAGATAGAACGCTTGTAGATATATACAGTGTAGTTACAGAAATAAACACTGCATAGTGACTCTCAGTTTCACACTTCAAATGATCTTCAGACAATTGTGTGACTACTCCCCTTCCTATCCTTTCTATATAGGTCAGTAGAGAACTACGAGATGTGAATGGAGGAGGTGACCGGGCCTTCATATTTCATTGTTTCGTTTAAATAACTTTAGTCTGCTTATTTATTTATTTGATTTATATATTTCCTTAAGTATATTTGAATAATGTTTGTTAGATTTAAATTACGTGATTTAATTAGACTTCTTGAGTTATGCTGGTGTTTTACTAGGTAGCATAGTAGAAATTTCTTTTTGTGTCTGCATTTGAAAATGAGCTCTGATCTTTTGTTTTATGTGAGTTTCTTGTTTCAAGGAATCTTCTGTAATTTCTATATATTTTTCCTATATATCCCTCGCATTTCAAAGTAACTTTCTATATTATCTTAGTTTTTAGGCTGTTAATGCTTAGTCCTTCAGTCAGTTATGTGCCATACGTGATACACGTTTAGGCGATCATGTATCGAAAGATACATGACTGACGAGGCAGATTTTCCCGCAGTAGGATGCCATTTCTTTCTGCGTTAGACCAGTTACAATCCAAGGCTACAGAACCCGGTTTGTCCTGCTATTTACCTATAGTTGTGGTGGGGGGAGAAGAAGAGGGTTCATACCTTTCTCAAGGGTATTAGCACTTAAGTGAATGCAATGTATTCGACTGGAATTCGAACTCGGCTCTCTGATTCCTCAATCCGAGCCGCTATAGGCATTTTGAATTTTTGTAGGGTTTAGCGAAGTTTTCGAGTTGATTATTTTGGATAGTTTGCCTTATTTGGGGAAGTTTATTTCGATTAGTTTAACCATTAAAGAAAGTACCTGGGTCCTGTTATTCTTATTATTATTTATCTTGTGTACATTCATTCAATGAACGATTGGTTAAATACTAGCTCTAAATACCAGCCCTCCGCACGAAAACCTACCAACTTTGCCCCATCTCGAGAGGTGAAGGTAAATTGCATTTTCATTACAGAGATAATACCTGAAAATCTTTGCGTTTGATAATTTTCTTCTTCTTCTTCTATATACCCGGTTCCTTCAGCACGTTAGCGAACATAGCTCTCCACAATTTTCTATTATTTGTAGTTCCCAATAATTTTTGTCTTTTTGTCATCTCTCCTAAATCTTGCTCCGCTATCCATTTATTTAATCTAGCTTAAGTTATGCGTTGTTTTCCTCTGTATCGCTTGTCATTTGGGTATGAAATTTTTTAAGCACTCTTTTTCCTTATCATTTGCCCTAAAGATTTCACCTCTCTTTTCTTGATGTTAAATATAAGTGTCATTTTTGCCTCCATCTTCTCTAAAGCTTTGTCGATGCTTACATGTTCGGTCTATGGTATACCCAGCATCCTTCTGTAGATCCACATTGCTTCAAGTCTCTTCTTCATCTGTGAGGAGATTGTCCAGTATTCACTGCCATATAGGAGGACTGATAATAAATAACTGTTCAGTACTCTTTTAAGGCAACTAAATCGGGAAATAGTCTTCATATACATAGGCTGATAAATCCCCCGTTGTATCTAAATTATAAATACGCTTGTAAGTTATTTTACAAACTGGTGCCTTATGCTGCGTCGTGGATTAATGGATAGCGGCTCGGATTGAGGAACGGGAAAGCAGAGTTCGATATTCCAGTCAAGTTCATTACATTTACCTACTCTTGGAAAAAGGCATGGTACCCATCTCTTCTATTGTTAAATAACAGGACAGAATTTGGGTGACAACCGGTCAAAGAGAAGGACAACTGAATTCAAAACCTGAGGGCCTAGTGAACAGACCTAGGGCTACCCATACCATATTCTGTGGTCTTCGGCTGTCGGTCAAGAGCTTGGAGAAGAGGTGGGTGCCGCCAAGCTATCTGAAAAGTTCATAAGAAAGAAGAATAAAAGTCTGTTTCTTCTGCTCTCAAACTCTCCCCCCCCTAGGCGATTGAAGTAATCGAGGTTTAAAAAAAGTTCGCTTAAAGTTTTTTTTTTTTTTTTGTGAATATTTAACAATTCGGTAACTGTGAAATATTTTGTATTTTAATTATGTCCTTCGCTTTCAAGTGTAAAAGACGCAAAATGTCAAATAATATTCAATTTTTGTTTAAATAAATGATTTTTCTTCTTAATTCTTTCCTGACCTTGTCTTTCAAGATTTGCTTTTCCTTTTCTGATTTTCTCCATTATACTTCCTGTGTCCGTACAAATGACATGATTTTCTACCTCTACCCCACCCATATCTCACGCGCGGGTCACATTCTCTCGGGGTTATTTTATACGGTAACGCTTTTAGGCTTCCCTCTCACAAACGGACAAATACATTCGCTTTTATGACGATGGGAAGCATGGGAGTACAAATCGATAAAAACAGAGGAAATTGGTTCCGTTTTCGCGCTAGAGGGGACAGTGATTTCCAAGAGAAGATCTGCTGTGATGTGAAGCACTCTAATTGGATAGATTTTCCCGCCAAACGTTTAAGCAAGGACCAGTCAGGTGGCGTCGCCATAACTCTCCTACCAACGTTATTCCATCGAAATCCTTACAATTCTACATGTAGTGACTTCACCCTGCGGCTATTCAGCCGATGCCTTTCGTAAAGTTCTTCCGCCAGGAACCATGGGGCCTTCTAATTTCCGTTTCATAGCGGCCATGAGATAAGAAATTTGTGTTGAATGCGTAGGTATTGTTGTGTTGTCCATGAGTGAAACTTTGTTCGTGCAAAGATGCGTAAATTGTAAAAGGTTAGTGAAGAGAGAAGAACGTGTAGAGTTAGAAATTAAGGAAGAGATGATAAATGGTAAGAGGAGGCAATATATACGTATATCTTAATAGATAGATAGATAGATAGAGTTGGCGAGAGAAAGAAAATCTTAAAGAAGCAAAACGAAATTGTTAAAAGAAAGAATAAAACAGAGCAAAACGAATAATAACCATAAAGAGAGATAATGTGAGAAAAGTGAAAAAAGTAAAGGGTTGAAGCCGCAAGTGTCAATGTAAAGAAAGAAAAAAAGAAACTACAACAACAAAAAATAGAAAAGAAGAAATTCCCTCTCTTATATAAATATATATATATATGTGTGTGTGTGTGTTGTTTTAAAGAGTGTTCAATATCTTGTAGATATAAAAAGCGGGAATATGAAATTCAGCTTGATTTAAGGACTCGGTTAATCATATGAATGCTCAAAGGCGAAAAAAGATTCGCAATGTATTAGTAAATTCCATGACCACACTCTATCTATCTATCTATCTAAGCCTGTTCATATCTAAGTTTATTCTTATCTATCTATTTATCTATCTCAATCTGTACGTAGCTCTATTTATTTACCTCAGTCTGTTTCTATCTATCTATCTATCTATCTATCTATCTATCTATCTATCTATCTATCTCAATCTATCTCAGTCTATCTATCTATCTATCTATCTATCTCAGTCTATCTATCTATCTATCTATCTATCTATCTCAGTCTATTAATTATCTATCTATCTATCTATCTATCTATCTATCTATCTATCTATCTATCTATGTCTATTCATTATCTATCTATCTATCTATCTATCTATCTATCTATCTATCTATGTCTATTCATTACTATCTCAGAAGCAGTTCAGGTATGTACCATTGACTATATATCTATTTTACCATAATAGAAAGTGGGAGATATCCTATGCAACGCATTCCATCCTCTAAAAAAACTTAATCGGACTAAAGTAATGTTGTTGGAATTATGTCTTATATTCAAGATTATGAACCGCCGTGAAATGATTAAGATTTTGGAATGCTGAAATTTAATTTTTTTTTTCACCTGCCTGACCCCTGTTTTCGAGCCGATTTGATTCAATTTCCTTATGCTTTTGCTTTTATTTTTTTATTACTGTTAATTATTCCACATTATGATAATAGAAGATCTGGCAAGAAAGGGGAAATTTTGTAAGACTCTGGATGCAAACCTACCGTAGATGGTTTCGCGATCGAAGCACTTTCTATACACTTTCGTCTTAATAATTTCTTTCTCCCTTAATTAAAGTGGCACCTTTTAATCGAAAGATATGTCCATACGCAATACACTGTTCAACATTAAGCATTAGGCGTGTTCTTTGGTGTTCAGATATGTTTTTATTTTATTTAAATTTCTAAATGTTACTCCTATGTATTCTTTGTGGTAATTATTACAGCTTATATTATAAATTCCATCTCCAAGAAAATTACAACAATAATGCCCGAATTGTTTCACATTCAACGCGAAACAGAAGTGCCGTCCAATATTTAAAAAAAATTATGAATCATTCAAGCAAATTCAATGAAACAAGAGTTATCTTCCTCTACCTACCAACTTTGTTGCAAATACAGGAAATTTCCGAGCTAAACCCTTAATTTAATCAATGGAGGTAGATTGTTCGCATTTCACTGCTCAAACCTAAGAATATTTCATTTAGTTCTTATTTTTTAGCACAGTTCAGTTCTGATTCGCCTGATATGATTGTCTGCTTGTAAATAGTGTAAATAATGATAACTCCTCATCCTAGAAATTCAGACAGAATAAAGAAGATACTTAATAGAAAGCAAATTGGTAATAAGCTAATAGTCAAATTATCTTTCTGTTTGCGACAAACTGTAGTTATTTCATATTTTACAAGTACTTGAAACAATATGAATAAAGACAAAAGGAAAACTTGTCTTAACCAACGCGTTTCGTTTCTTAAGGGACTTTATCAAAGTAAATGATACACATGGAACAATGCATTTGAAAGGGAGTAATCATTTTATTTAGAATCGGATGTTTTCTTCTTCAGTATAAAAATGTCCTATTTATGAGACATTAACCATACATTTTCTAGCCAACACATTTTTTACGAAATAAATTCATTGATGTCTGATCCACATGAAAAACAGATTTTTATATCTACTTGGAACAAAGGGCATTTCAACTCATCCACGAATTTTCCGAATCCACAAGATAAAAATATTTTATGAACGTACATATTATTGAAATGACTTGGAAATTGAAATCCGGAGAGAGAGAGAGAGAGAGAGAGAGGGGAGAGAGAGAGAGGGGGGAGAGAGATAGGGGGGAGAGAGAGTGTGTTGTATTGGACAATGAAAGAATGCAGAAGATTCTCTTTCGTGATATGTTCATTGGGATATCTTAAAATTTAGGAAGGCGAAGAAATTTGTTTTATTCGTCCAATTGGATAAAAACAGCATCTTATTTTCTCATAGAATATTTATTGATCCACAGTGTCATTTTCATAAGTAGTTTTATTTCTTCACCAGCTATAAATTACGCTATATGGCATTATCACAAATTGAAAAGCTTCACTTACTACGGAAAAAAGGTTAAAGAGGAAAGAAAAAAGAAGAAAAAAACAGATATTAAGGAAAAGAGGAAAAAATAGTTATTTTTCTGAATTTCAGTTTCTATTTATAGAATATGCTATATATATATATATATATATATATATATATATATATATATATATATATATATATATATATATATATATATTTAAAGAATTGATTGATGGTATAAAATTCACTGATGCCATGAAAAGACAAAATTTATATTTGTTTCCACTCATGATAATAAGTAAGATAAAATAAAAAAAAAGAAACGAGCTAGCTGACGGGTTTCGAACGTCGCTCAACAGACCTAAATCGAGGTTAATAAAGATAGAATTATGAATAAAAAGAGATGAACAATAGATATGGGGTACAAAAAAAATACTTAGATGGAAATTAGTTGGATGCCCAGTAAGAAATCTTTCTGTTTGCACAGCGAAGATCTCAATGACAATATATATATATATATATATATATATATATATATATATATATATATATATATAAAATAATTTATTCGAAATGTTTTAAAATGTCTACAAAAATAGCAATTTTGTTTCAACACATCTGTTATGTTATAATTTTCGAATAAATAATTATATTTGCTCTACTCTGTATTGAGCACTCTTTTAAGTATTTGTTGGTTAGTGGAATCTATTCCGTATACACCAATCCTATACTTGTGTGTGTGTGTATATATATATATATATATATATATATATATATATATATTATTATTATTATTATTATTATTATTATTATTATTGAAGCATTATTTTAATAGATAACTATTTTATATATTTAGTAAATTGTATATCAATCTATTTCCATCTATCGGCCTGAATATTCGAAAAATCTTATTAGAAAAATATGTGTACTCCGGCAGGATAAGAATCTGTGTTCGCTAGCGGAAGCCCTCATTATATCTGACGTGCTTTAACTTCTCGGCCATATCCTAGTTTCGCAGAGCCCAAATAGTGCTTTTGAACACAGACCTTTCCCGAAATATACATTTTCGAGATCTATTCAAATGTGGGTATCCTTAAAAATAACGTTTAAGTAATAAATTAAAATATGTCTTAATTGATAGATGGAAATCCATAATATATATATATATATATATATATATATATATATATATATATATATATATATATAAAAGTAAATATTGAAGTCAACACTCAGAGGCGACAGGCTGTTTCATGTTGGACGTAATCGTCAGGCCGCCAAAATTTTACGATTGTGTCCAGCATAAAACAGCCTGTCGTCACTGAGTGTTGACTTCTTTCTTCTTTTACGAATCACCGTCGATACTTGTATGAAAATTAAAATTTTACTCCCGTTGAAAGCATCCATAACATGAATAATACAAATTAACTTCGGTAATTATTAAAAATTATATATTTTACAAGATTACACTTCTCAGAATCTGACCAAACACCAGTAGTTTTTGTGTGTTGCAAATTTCTTGGTGGACTCGGGACTTTTCAATAGACATTTATATACACTATTTACATTATTCGGACTAGTGTCCTCATCTTTGTCGCCATATTTATTACAACGTTTCGGCTGTTGTACGCTCCGTCCTTCTTCAGGTTCAATTCGACATTCCAACCACCTGAAGAAGGCCGGAGCCTACAACGGCCTAAACGTTATAATAAATATGGCAACAAAGATGAGGACAATAGTCCGAATAATGTAAATAGTGTACATAATAACTCATCTCAGAAATATTGACAGAAACATTTATATTTAATGATCATCTTCAATGTCTTTTTATACAAATGTTCATCTAATACAAGGCCCAAGAGGCATTCAATGTAGAGGATGTGATATGCGCGTAATAAAAGCAAGAAATATGTTCATGAAGGAAAGATAAAGGTCAACCCTAGACGTGAAGAGATGAAGATTGTAGTGAACGCGACAACATCTTGATGAGCGACTATTTAACAAAGCGCCAGTTCTTTGGAAGAAGTTTTCTTATTGGAACTTCCTCTTTATTAATTGAATGCGAAAGGAATGAGGATGGTTCCTACTTTACGTGACATGGCAGGTTCAAGCTATAAAGCCCAGAGGTGGTGGAAGCAAAGAATATAGCTCGTCAAAACAGCTGTCATGGAAATTGTGCGTAACGAAAAATTTAAGACCATCTGTAGTAAAGAGTTTGTAGGATACAAAATAGTTCACCCCCACAAAATCATTATCAAGACAGACAAGTGAGAACTGGGCAACCCCGATCCAGATATGGTAATAATACTTCATTGGTCTAATCTTGCTCTTGTAAAGATTGAGTATAGCAGAGGAGTCAGCTATTTACAGGAGCGGTATAATGAAACAATTTTCTCAGCATCTTTATAAACAGATCGTATATACTAGTTCCACATTATATCTGGGCTGATTGTCTGTCTCAGTAGAAGCTCAAATCAAGGGTTCTCCTTGTAGAACACCCATCCATCATGACGTGAAAAGGTCAGCGTCTGTTCGCTGATGGTTGAACGTTACTCGTTTGGTCTTGGGCACATCGAAGCCAGCCCTTCAAACCATTGAACCACCGGGACTTCCTCGGAGTTCTGGTTTGTTGTCATAGCCTATCAAACACCAAAATCACATTTTCTCTCACAGAAATATATCTTTGTCAATAGAAATATATTAACGATAAATAAAAATTATGATCCGATGAACGCTAGATTTTGTGTATCCGGCCTACCATGTTTCGCTCATTTAATATTAACGAAAACACAGCCTCAATAGCGCACCTGCGTCTCTCGTACGCCCTGTTCATTTGATTTCACGCATTTACCCCATCGTCACTTCAACCTTCTAGAACAAAGTCATATTTTCCTATTCCCATCAGCTGTCTTGTCAGACGCTTTACACGGTCTGAGAAAAAAACCCTTCCTTTCAAGATATATTTTTGATTTGCAAAAAGCCAGAAATCTCAGTTGCCAAATCTTTATTGTAGGTCAGTTTTGGATAATGCAATATTTTGAATGAAACTCCTACATGAGACGTGAAGAATGGGCAGTCGATATAGGCGAATATTCCCCAAATAACCCCTAGAATCAGCCGATTTCTTTTGATTTGAAACCCGCCCACGTTCAAAATATTCATGTTTTTGTTTATTGAAGGTATTTTTTTTATTTCGCCTTCAATGGATTTCCAGCCAGCCATGTTTGAAGCTAAGATTCTATCGGGTTTCTTTTCATGGAATCATCTTCGAAATGTTCCGCAATGTTCGAGTTTCAAGCAATAGTTGAATATTCGCTAGTCTCAAAATGCACATTCTCACTCTGTTACGTCTCACTTCAAACTGAGTAACTCCATGTTTGAATCTTTTCACTCACATACAGAAATAGCTTCTAAGTTACATTAAGTCCGCACAACCGGCTCTCGAGATAATAAAGACAAAGATATCTTCCGGACAGACTTCATATGCAGTGCCAAATTTAGTCATTTTTCTAAAAATCAATTTTTCACCGAAATAGATTGAAATAAAACACAAATATGGAAGAAGATTTTTTTTAGTAAAAACTGGGGACGTTATGGAGAATTAGTCAAAATTTTATCGGTGATACTATATTTGGGAAATTTTCTGAAAAAAATCAATGTTCACCAAAATATTTCAAAATTATAGAAATTATGGAAAAGATTTTCGTCATTTTAGAATGTATAACAGGTACCTATCCAAGGATAGATTTAATATGCCTTCAATGGATGTAGACATATCAAAGGAGCTATTAAGTTGGTATAATAGAGAGATCTATTTCCTTAAAGGGATACTTTTTAATCTTGAAAACATTGAGTTATTTGTAGATCCCAAAATGTCCGAATCTTACCTAATACTTAAACATATAAGTGTGCACGTGTGCGCGCGTGTGTGTAGACGGATAGGCGCATAGGGCAGAGAGATACTGACTCAAACAATAGGGGATGGATGGTCGAATACAAATTCCAGCCTGTGGCCGATGCAAATGTGTGAATTCATCTCGTCACCTCCCCAGCGAAAGGTTAGTAGCAGAAAAGACAAGACGCACTAATCATAGTTGGAAACCAGCCTAGAAGAAAATTTCTGAATTCAAACCGGTTGTGATTGGTTATAGTAACACCACCCGCTTAAAAACTTACTTGCCAAAGCAGTAACCCACAGCCTGTTGAAGTTGTGGCAAAATACACAACAGCGGAGTCGACAGGACTTACATCTATGCAATCATTTATATATAAGGAAAGATTTGTTGTTGATATAATTACATGGCGCCATTATTCAGTATTTCTTCTGGTTCGTCACGATTTTAAAATGTATTTTATCTTAAATGAATGACAACGTTTTTGATACGATAAATTCTAGGAGAAATTTTTTAATATCTTGACAGTGTTAGAAACGTTCATCGGGTAATCGGTGTTGCCTGACACGAATGACTTGATAGTCTCAAGAAGTCTAGTCTGGAAAATAAGCCGCTCTTGGAAAAAAACTTCCCATTCCAACTCCTTAATCCTTAGCAGCATTATACTGGTAACAAAATCACCAGGTGAATTCATTACTCAAAATAAAAAATCAAAAATCAAAAAATGAGTTTTACTTTTTCTGTTTGTATGCATTATTCAAACGGGCCAGTTGATCACAATAACGTTTTCTAGGATCTAAAAAATTCATAATAAACAATTACATTTGGATTCGTCTAAAGACATGCGGGAAATTTTCCTTGGTATATTCTGCCTAGATATTATCAAAAATGAGAATCAAATTTAAGCAATGTTTTAATTGAATTGATTTTATTCTAAACATAGGTATTCCAGAAGTTTTACCAATATAATTCGTTCTATTCCTCATGGAATAAATAATTCCGATTGTTAACATATTAAGGCTTATTGTATATATAGTATTAATCATAGGTTCATAAAAATAGGGTATAAATTATAGGCTTATAAAAATCGGGTATTAATTATAGGCTTTATTTATGCAGCTTTAATTGGCATATTTTTATATTATGTGAGCAGAAAAGTTTGTGTCGGGTTCAAAAGAATGTGAGTTACAGCTTACAAGAGATTTTCAGTCAGGACTCCCAAAGCGAAAGGTTTGTCGAAATATATATATATATATATATATATATATATATATATATATATATAGTGCATTTAGGCAGCAATCTCTCTTTTATGAAGACAACAGACAATTTTTCTTGTGTTTGAACAATTCTTTCTTTTCTGGACAAAGAATGTGTAGAAACTTTCCAAATGTTTTGTAATTCTACGGCTATACTTTCACCGTTATCAAGGATGATTTTAGTTTTACTTTTTAACTGGATGTATGGGTTGTGTTATGTTTTATTTTGCGAACACAGTCAGCACATTGTGGCCGTGTTCGTAATTAATATTATTGAGTGTTGGCTTTTTCTTTTTTTAACCATTAAACCTTAATATTATAGTTTATCTCCTCCATAACAAGATAATAAATTGAATTTCAGTGTTGATTCTTTTGACAATGACGCGTTTGTGTGTGGGTCAAGTTTCCTTTTTATCGGATCCTGAATTTGACTTTCTTTATAATTATGAGTTTTTACTAAATATCGACTTTTAAAACTTTCAGATCTTATGCTTTTCATTCCTGCTTTTATCGGTGAACTATGTTGGCAGTTTTCTGATTAAACTGCAATGAATTTGATTTGGACATTTAGTTCACGTCGGCAAAGCTGCCAACTAAGCACTCATTAAAAAAAAAAACAGGTTAAAACAGAATAAATAAGTTGTTTTTTTTTAAATCACACAACCAATTAAACCTTTAGCGATAAGAGATTTCGAAAACCTGCGCATGAATAAATCACACCGTGTAGAAAAAAATACAAAGTTTTTTTTTTACCTTTTTGGCAATAAAACTGTTAATAGAAAAGAGACTGAAACAGAAGAAAAAGATTCAATAAAAAAAAGGTCATGTTTTAAAAAAAGTCTTATTGATTTATCTGTCAATGTAAATCCCTGATAAGTTACATGAACGGTAAAACTTTGGCACTTCCACTCAGTTTCTATTGATATTTATCCCTCATGTTGATCAAAGATTTTATAAGTATGACAATGGACGCTTAGTTGTCGGTCATGGTTGAAGCTAAAGCGTGATGAAGAAGGCGCGCAGCTCAAAGTTTTTTTTCGAAAATAATCAGGCTCCTTTATAGAGTACAAGGGTTTGTTGATAGAAGAAAAATTACTCGAACTGGACTTCCCCATTTAGAGATAGGAATTGTTTTTTTAATTTAAAACTTAGTGGTTTCCATGGAAATGTAAAGGCAACTTACGACAGCTCTCTCTCTCTCTCTCTCTCTCTCTCTCTCTCTCTCTCTCTCTCATATAATACATTTCGACATACCTTTCGTTTTGAAACTCCTGATTGAAGATCTCTTATAAGCTGCAACCCATCTTCTTTGAACAAGTAATTAACCGAAGGAAACTTTTCAGCTCTCATTATTAAGATAAAAATACGCCAATGAAACTTGCTTTCAAATTTCTCTTTTTCGTATTGACTTTAAAAAAGACTTCATTGATTCGAACGCATGGCCGAAAACTATCAAAAACTTAGAAAAAAAAATTAAATATTGGCAACATGAGAATCAGATGAAAACTATCTTCTATTATGTTAGAAAATAATTTTAGAAAGATTAAAATAATAATAATGAAGAAAAATAGATTTGCTGACAGAAAAATATATTAGGAAAGCAGATTCAATGAATGTAAACTGAGTGTAAAGATGAAGAATATTAAGAAATTTGGATAAGAAGGCATGAAAACAAACTACCACCTTTAAGTAAACAATAAGAGAAATATGTAAGTTTGGCGAAGAATATATAAAAACTAATTTCTTAACAATAGTTCCGAGTGATGATATTAGAGCTACATTCGATGGACCTTATGGTTCGGTGAGACGTTTGGTAAATTAAGGGAAAGAATCAATTAACACGGATTGAAAGATGGAGCAATGTTTTTGTATATCATTGTAGGCTTTTAACTTTTAACAATTTTATGATTTGATGAAATAAATGCAGTGGATTTTTTTAATTTAATAGACAATATATATATTTTTAATAAAACAGGTGACCATAAAGAGGTTTTAAGATAAGTAGTTCATTCAGTGGTTCTTCATATTTTGAAAAGCTGACTATTATTGCCCATCTTGCCTAAAAAGATGACAAAGACAACGAATTAACATAATGACCCACAGAGTCTACAGAACTACAATTAGTGAACTTGGGGCCCATCATTAAAAGAAAAATATATGAAAATCGAAAAAAACATTCAAGCAAAAAGATATTTGCTAAGCAATAAAAACTGCTGTAAGTCATGTTAAAATCAAAAGAGTATAAAATTTAAGAAAATTAACGGCTAAAATAATAATGAAGGATATAGATGTCAAGGAGTATATGGCAAATAACGGATTAATTTATTCATGTACTCCCGTATATTATATATATATATATATATATATATTCAGTTGTATGGATACGAGTTTGTTTACAAGGAATATGTTGGCTCTATCACTGATATTGACCACTCTCCAATAAGTAGAATACATATAAAATAATATATATGTGTGTGCATGTGTGAGAAAATATAGTTTTAAGCTAATATTTATGGGTAAAAGTGCTCAATATCAGGAACAGAGCATATGTAAACATAAAAATGTCCTGAGTTGACGATTGCGTATAAGCATGAAAGACACTGTCGCCGCCAGGTGATAACTTCAATATCCACAAAAATCTCCTGAGCCGACCAAGCATAGAAATAAATACAATATGGCAACCAGTAATAAGGAGTGCCAAAGAAAAGCAATAATAACAACAAAGTTGCAATAAAAACATGAAATGATAACATCAAAAATTGCAATATAAGCACTGGTAAAAATGGTTGGTGAAGACATTAGGTTTATAATACCCAGAAATTCATACACATTGACACATCCAGTGACACAATCCAAAGAGTGTGAGTTCAATACCCGGCTAAGGCAGTGGAGAACTTTCAGAGGGAAAATTAACTGACATCCATTAAACATGGCACGTGGAACTAGAACAGTCTACCTCAGTGAGCGAAATAAAGGGTTCTGTTCGACATTCCAACCACCGGAAGAAGGCCGGAGCGTACAACGGCCGAAACGTTGTGATAAATATGGCGACAAAGATGAGGACAATAGTCCGAATAATATAAAAAATGTTCAATATCCACTTTTATATATATATATATATATATATATATATATATATATATATATATATATATCGTTATATCCCATAAGTTCTGTCCGAATTTTAACTTTTTGTTAAAATGAACGAAATTTACAGATTATTTTATAATGTCTAATGGAGCTGAATATTATTTTTATGTTTAAACTGATCAATTTTTATTTCAGAGAACAATAAAATTAAATTTTGTTTGATTAAAACCTTGGTAACATGGAAGTACCCAAGAATCATTTGAGGCACATAATGCTTTATGAGTTCAAGAACGGAAACTCAGCAGCCGAAGCGGCTAGAAACATTCATTCAGTTTATGGAGAGGAATGTGTGAATGAAAGAACTTGCAGAAGATGGTTTGCAAAATTCAGAGGTGGAGATTTCAGAGGTGAAGATCAAACCGGAAGTCCAGTTGAGTTTGATGAAAAGCTTCTTGAAGCAATCCTTGCAGAAAATCCTGCTTTATCAGTTGAGTAATTAGCAGTGGTTCTCAGTTCAAACCATACAACTGTTCATCATCTTCAACAACTTGGAAAAGTTCCTAAACTTGGAAAATGGCTGCCTCATGAATTGTCGGAAAACAACCTAAAATCCCGAGTTGACATCTGCTCTTCCCTCCATTCTCGCCAACTTGTTTCACCTTTTTTTGGATAGACTTGTGACTGGCGACGAGAAATGGATGGTTTATCGAAATGGTAAGCGTCGTAGACAATGGCTTGGTAAAGGGGAAGGACCCCAGCCACAGCCGACAAGGGAACTTCATGGGCAAAAGGTTCTTCTTTCAATCTGGTGAGATCGCCAAGGATCGATCTACTATGAATTCTTACCACCTAATGCAACAATTAATGCTCAAATATATTGTCAACAATAAGAGCGTTTGAACCAAGCTTCGAGGAAAAAAAGACCTGCTCTAGTGAATCGAAAAGGTGATGTTTCATCAGGACAATGCGCGACCCCACACAGCAAGAATCACATGACAAAAGATCGAAGAACTTGGTTGGGAGAAAATTCTTCACCCACCTTATTCTCACGATACTTGCTCCTTCATACTGCCATTTGTATCGTAACTTACAGAAACAGATTTTGTAACACAGGAAGAGGTTAAAACTGACATTTGTGAGTTCTTCGAATCAAAGCCAAAAGAATTTTACAGTAATGGAATTAGTAAGCTTGTTAATAGATGAAAGGAAGTCATAGATAATCAGGGAAAATACATTGTTGATTGAATCTGTAATTAAATGTAAAATTTGGTCACTTGTTTTCTTTATTCAAAATTCAGACATAACTTATGGGATGACCTGATATATATATATATATATATATATATATATATATATATATATATATATATATATATATATATATATTATGTGTGTGTGTGTGTGTGTGTGTGTGTGTGCGTATATATATATATATATATATATATATATATATATATATATATATATATGTATGCATGTTGAACTGGGATCAAATATTCAACAGATTAAATCTAATACGATAAAGAACAAATAGGATTTTTATACAGAGCAGAGGATACTTTCTTTTTCAAAATCACCTCCCAAAATCTAATGAAGTGATGACACATCTGAATTGTTTAACCAATTCTTAGCAGTACTGAACTTTTCCGCACCCTCTCGTTTATATTCAGAAGCTGCTATTTTCGGGAACTCGTCTTTGAATGCAGCTTAAATAAACGGTACAGATCTAAACATATCGACATTAGCATTCATTTTCGACCTATGAGCCGATGCAATCTTTTTCTAGAGATTAGACGTAATTTGCTGTCTACCTCTGATCGGCTTCACGGCAACTTAAAAGAACATCTGAGTGTCAATCCGGAAAACGGAGAACACCTTTGCATTTACAGACATTAAACGAACTGGAAATAGTGAATAGGCTGTTATTTTAGCGGACATAAGTTGTCCAGTGGTCAGAGGGGAAAAGTGAATGAACGGTGTCCATCATGAGAAGCCGCCCTCAAAGACGAATCACTAATGCATTTATCTCATGATTGAACATTGATATAACATGTCTCGCCACCGGATTTTCGAAAATTGCCGGTATTGATGTCAGAAGTCAATAGAAACCTAATGGTGTATTGAAAGTGTGTCCTGTCTTGAAATTTGTCTTACTTTAGACTTGGTTATTATAGCAAAACTATTTACAGCATTTATTTTCTGAGCGCGCTGCCTAGCTAAACCGATGATTTTACAAGTGGGGTCAATTGTACGGCTAAGATACTGAATCACAAAGTACATACATGTATCCATACATATATCCATACATGTGTACATTGATAATTTAATGCAGATTAATGCACATTGTAAGCGAAAGTTTTACCGGTACATTTTTCTAAAGAAAAAAAAGAAAAAATATCATTGAAAAAACTGTCTGACAAATTTCTCTCTCTCATTCTACGTATATATATATATATATATATATATATATATATATATATATATACATATACATATATATATATACATATATATATATATATACATATATATATATATATATATATATATATATATATATATATATATATATATATATATACATACATGAGTGTGTGTGTGTAAATTATTTTCCGATAGATTATACCTGCGAAGGAACAAAATGAACAAAAAGAGGAGAAATAATTATTCTTAGCCGACGTGTTTCGCCCTCTGGGGAACTTAATCCAGGCAAATATCCACAGAGGACGAAACACGTCAACTAGAATCGCTTTTCCTCTTGTCTTTTTATTCAAATATATACATGCATACATACATATATATATATATATATATATATATATATATATATATATATATATATATATATATATATATATATAATGAAATGGATTGTCCGACAATAACACAATTACTATAAAACTATACATAACTATAAAAATTACGTGTGTATATATATATATATATATATATATATATATATATATATATATATATATATATATATAGTGGGCTCCCTGTCGTATACGTCGTATGAAGGTTAGCAATTCACTTCTTAGGTACCGACAGCCAGACACCAGCACGTATGAATTGATTATAGTGGTGTAGGCTTTGTGCAGAATCAACCACTCTTTTTGAAGGGTTGAATACAGAGACCATGTACACTACATTCCGTAGGTTTTGAATTCAGATTTATCTTTCTCCTAGACCAGTTGCCATCCAAGGCTATAGAAGCCAGTACGTCATGCTATTTACCTATAGCTGGAGGGAGAAGAAAAGGATTCAGGGGTATTAGCACGTAAGTTAATGTAATGGATTCGACTGGAATTCGAATTCCGTCGAGCCCTCTTCCGAGCCGCTACCCACTACTCAACCGTGTCTCCTAGAATATATATAAGTTAAGTTATAAGGAACTTGGTAAACCGAATTGGTAAATCCAAAGAGGATGAAAATCCTGAGAGATCAATGTGAGGACAGAGCTAATATGTAATGAAAAACAAACCACTTTAAGGTACCATCACGATAATTTATTTCACCTAAATCCTTTTTTAAGGATTCAGGATCATCAGGTAAAACTTCCAACAACGAATTGAGAGGAAAAATGGGATTAGAAATTGGTGGGTAGTGTAATTTTTGTAATTTAATAGAGGGGGTTGAGAGTGTTAGTTAAACAGACAATATAAAGTATAGGGAGGGGTTCATTTTATATCTCTCTTGAGTATGTTTTATATTGGAGTAGGAGGAGTGACAGAACCTTGACCTCTTTAGATGGTTAATAAAACGGAAATGAATTGTAGAAAATGTATACAAGTGAGTCTTATGGTAAAGAGAGAGATAGGGGGAGGGGAAAGAGAGATGGAGTTGTTATAATTTTGTTTTCGTTCTGTCACTCCTCCTACTCCAATATAAAACATACTCAAGAGAGATATAAAATTAACCCCTCCCTATACTTTATATTGTCTGTTTAACTAACACTCTCAACCCCCTCTATTAAATTACAAAAATTACACTACCCACCAATTTCTAATCCCATTTTTCCTCTCAATTCGTTGTTGGAAGTTTTACCTGATGATCCTGAATCCTTAAAAAAGGATTCAGGTGAAATAAATTATCGTAATGGTACCTTAAAGTGGTTTGTTTTTCATTACATATTAGCTCTGTCCTCACATAGATAGATAGATAGATAGTTATATATATATATAGCTAACTTGCTATACACACACACATATATATAAATATATATATGAAGAAATATACTCTTAAGGTGTGCTATATTTAAAGGATAAAGTGCTCAATATCAGAGATAGAGCGTGGGTAAATATAAAAGTCAGCATTGAAGTCAACATTTAGAGGCGGCAGGCTGTTTCATGCAAGATGCAATTGTCACGCCATCAATTGCGTCTAGCCTGACGATTGCATCTAGCATGAAACAGCCTGTTGCTCCAAAGTGTTGACTTCAATTTCACTTTTACACACACACACACACACACACACACACACACACACATATATATATATATATATATATATATATATATATATATATATATATATATAGCTAGATAGATAGGGAGAGAGAGAGCGAGAGAGAGAGAGAGAGAGAAAGATTAAGAAAAAGTTGATTTTGAGAAGTTTTCGGCCAGACTAGTTTCCAAAGTCTTTGAAATCTAGAATTTCCCTGTAGGCCCGATAAGCTTTCAGCGCATTTTCTATTGAAAACGCTTTGTTGCTCAGCCATTATGATCTTATGTCAAACTGGGCTACGTTTCGGAAATATCTAATTCTTTTTTACTAGTCATATGATGTATCCATTGTGAAATATCGATAGTACAGCACGAATGTATACACGTGCC
Source organism: Acanthosepion lycidas (assembly GCA_963932145.1). Lineage (NCBI taxonomy): Eukaryota > Metazoa > Mollusca > Cephalopoda > Sepiida > Sepiidae > Acanthosepion > Acanthosepion lycidas. The sequence goes on from OZ010571.1 coordinate 156,152,898, forward strand.
TGTGTGTATATCTGTGTATGTACCTGTGTGTGCATATATGTTCATGTTGGCTTGTACGTTTGGGCTCGTTTATATATATATAAGTATGTGATTATATGTGTGTTCTTATATGTACGTGTGTGTGGTCTGTTATTAAAACAATTGGATTGAAACAAATATGGCAACTCTAATATGACGTTTTTATTTTATTGTGGTTTCCAACTCAACACCTTTGATTATTGTTGCCAAATATTTTGCCAAAATTCTGCCATTATTTACTAAACCCTCTTCTTTGAACGAAAGATATCGTTAATGTATGAGGCAAGATTCGATGGCTTTTGAGGTCAAACCATTATTTCGTAAAAGGCTTTGCCACGATGAAGTTGAGAGACTAAAAACATTAATTATCTAGAGAGAATTATTAATTAGAGAACTTAGTTTTCTATAACAAAGCATTTCATTTTAATTCTCTTGTTCTAACACGTATACGTATACGTATATATATATATATATATATATATATATATAGTTTATGGAAAACTAGGTAATCCGTATATATATATATATATATATATATATATATATATATATATATATATGCAAGCATATACATGTATCTCTCTCTCTCTCTCTCTATCTATCTATATATATATATATATATATATACACGTGTTAGAACAAGAAAATTAAAATGAAATGCTTTGTTATAGAAAAACTAAAAATAATCTAATATCGTGTCTATGGAAATTTACTAGATACACACATACACACACAGAGACACTTATATCTCGAAGGCATTTGACGGGATTTACATATCGTTCTTGTCTATAGGTTGAAAGGTTATGTTATTTCGGGAGGAATTTTCGAACTTGTTCTGTCTTTTTTATCAAATCGCGAAATGAAAGCTGCTCGAACGGTTCCTCTTCTAGATTTATTAGCTTTAATGCAGATCTTCTGCAAGAGTCTAGACCTGGACCTTCGGTGTTCCTAAGTTTCCTCAATTACCTTCCTGATGTATTCAGCTCTCAACTCGTTATCTGTGCTCGTGACACAACTATTTAATCCAGTTTTAATAGTATCATCGGTTTGCTAAGGTCAAAAGCGGATCTCAAAAGTGACCCAAAATCTTCTACGGAGCAATGAATGGCTTGCTAATTTAAACGTCTTCAAAACAAAACTGTTTTCTATTAATCATCAGAGAGATCTCTTTCTGTCTTTCATCAGCATGGCTGATGCTACCCTCCATGAGAGTTACACGTTGTAATTTATTGCGTTAACTTTCTCTTATGACATGAAGTGGAAAGATTATATTGAAATAATTGCCAGGTTGGCTGCTAGTAAAGTGACTTCACTGTCTCGTGCTAGACAATTTTCTTGCTAGAATCTATCTAACATAAGAGAATAACTCAATGGGCCTTATCGGACTAACGTTTTCCGATGACATGAAGAGAAAAAATTATATTAAATCAATTGCACCCAGGAAAGTTGCTTCACTGTTTGCTACTAGACATTTTTTCTCGTCGGAATCTACCTTACATATATATGTCTACCATTCGTGTTTTAATATTGTTACCATATTTCATACGATCACCGTTGCATTTTCCGCCTTCCGTCAAAACACTTTTAAGATATAATATTTAATTTTTTGTAGTTCTTTGATTTTAGACTCCCCAATTTTTACTTTGTATGTTGGACGCTATTTACATTATTTGGACTATTGTCCTCACATTTGTCGCCATATTTATTACAACGTTTTGGCGGTTGTACGCTCCGGCCCTTTTCAGTATCTGTCTATATTTCTGAGATGAGGTATTATGTACACTATTTACATTATTCAGACTATTGTCCTCATCTTTGTCGACATATTTATTACAACGTTTCGGCCTTTCAGTATCTGTTTATATTTTTGAGATGAGGTATTATGTACACTATTTACATTATTCGGACTATTGTCCTCATCTTTGTAGCCATATTTATTACAACGTTCCGGCCGTTGTACGATGCGGCCTTCTTCAGGTGTTTGGAATGTCGAACTGAACCCTTTATTTCGCTCAATGGTTGCTGAAGACATTAGGTTTATAATACCAAGACATGCATACACAGATGTCCTCAAGGACACATGGGACAGTGGATAAAGGCGTTAGCTAGATCCAGTGACAGGACCCAAAGAGTGTGAGTTCGATACCCGGTTAAGGCAGTGTAGAACTTGGAGAAGTGAAACAACAGGAGATAATAATTAGTAATCAGTTAATAACTGATAACTGACATCCATTAAAGGAACTAGAACAGTCTATCCCAGTGAGCGAAATAAAGGGTTCAGTTCGACATTCCAACCACCTGTAGAAGGCAGGAACGTACAACGGCCGAAACGTTGTAATAAGTATGGCGACAAAAATGAAGACAATAGTCTGAATAATGTAAATAGTGTACATAATACCTCATCTCAGAAATATAGACAGATATTGTATGTTGGACTTTTCTTTTTGCTATCAACTGCACATTTTGTAATACATATATACATATAGTAATTTAAGGTTGATTGATGCATAAGATTTCTATATTACATCCATTTGATTCCAGACGGTCCAGGCATTAGCTATGCGAATTTTCACATCGTTATCAGTAAAATTTATTTCACTTCCTAGGTATGCAAAAGATTCGACAGATTTTATTGATTCTCCAGAGACATTATTGAGCCTTGCTGTTTGAAGCTTATCAATTCAGTTTTAGAGACATTGACATAAAGTCCAATACCGTGAGCAGCATATTTTAGATGATGAACTGTGACATTAATAATATTGTCTGCAGTGATAGCTAGGTCATCTGCATAGACAATGTGCACTTGAGAGTCTTGGTAATAAAGTAAAACCAGATGATGATGTTAGTCACGTGAAAATCTCAATACGTAGTCAAGGATGATAACAAAGAGAAATGGTTCAATAGTGTCACCCTGAAGGACCTCTGCTAGTGCCTCTGTCTGGGGATCTAACCAAAGATTTGGTATTTCTGATTAGCATCATTATGGCAGCAGCTGTCTTGGGGAATGCCATACACTTGAAGGATCTTTTCCATTTTCCTCCTATCTACAGAATCGAAAGATTTCGAGAAATCTACAAAAACGAAGGCAGCCTATAGATACTGTGCCCTGAAGCCTGCCTTCAATAATCAGTCGAGCAATCAGGATTTAAATTATTTCATAATATCATGGCAAAATGCGGTAAAATAATGTATTTTCAGCAATTTAATTAACAATAATAAATTTTAACTTCTTCCAAATCAGTGATACAACGTGTAAACTGTTGGATGGGCGGAGTTTAAGTATTGCGTCATTACTACGTCACAATTATTTTCCTTGGATGACTAATGAATTTGACGCATAACTATTGTATACAGAGAGACAGACACAATTATGATAGTGAAGATCATTCCGTATCTGCCTACATTTCTGAGATGAGGTATTATGTACACTATTTGCATTATTCATACTATTGTCCTCATCTTTGTCGACATATTTATTACAACGTTTCGGCCGTTGTACGCTCGGGCCTTCTTCAGGAGGCTGGAATGTCAAACTGAACCCTTCATTTCGCTCACTGGGGTAAACTGTTCTAGTTCCACGTGCCATTTCTTTGCTTGGTTGGTTCAAAAGCTGGACGACACTTCGCATATACCTCTCCCGAGTAAGACTCCCCCAATAAAGGAGAACATGACTAAAGACTGTATTTACGCCATTCCATGCAGCTTCAGAAAGAAATATAAAGGGGAAACAGACCACGCTCTTAAGGTAAGGTTTCAAGAACACAAAAAGCTGTTACACGAGGGGAAATGGGAAAATCAGGCGTGGCTGACCACATATAGAGTGAAAAGGGAAATCACCGCCCTCTGCGGGATCAGGTTGAAATCATAGACAAAGAACATCATTGGAAAATTCGTAAACTTAAAGAATCAGCACATATCCTAGGCCACAAAAATCTCCTGAGCCGATCAAGCATAGAAATGAATACAATATGGGAACCAGTAATAAGGAGTGCCAAAGAAAAGCAATAATAACAACGAAAATTGCTAGTTAGATCCAGTGACAGGACCCAAAGAGTGTGAGTTCGATACCTGGCTAAGGCGGAGGAGAACTTGGAGAAGAGAATTAACAGGGGATATCTGATAACTGACATCTATTATACATGGCACGTGGAATTAGAACAGTCTACCACAGCGAGCGAAATAAAGTGTTCAGTTCGACATTCCAACCACCTGAAGAAGGCCGGAGCGTACAACAGTCGAAACGTTGTGATAAATATGGCGACAAATATGAGGAGGATAGTGCGAACAATGTAAATAATGAAGATCATTCCGATAGAGATTTTCATCATATTTTGATTAATAATTCTTATTTGGGTTGATATCTATCTATCTATCTATCTATCTATCTATCTATCTATCTATCTATCTATCTATCTATCTATCTCAGTCTGATCATTATCTATCTATCTATCTATCTATGAAAATTCCTCGGACATTCAGGCCGGTAAATGTTGTTTAATACTGTTTATTATAAACAGAGCATTTATTAAATATTTGTATCAATAAAAAGAATGTATAAACATAAAAATGTCTTAAAATAATTGTCGGACTTTGTCCATTTCATAATGTGTGACTTTCTATCTATCTATCTATCTATCTATCTATCTATCTATTCTACAAGTTAAATTATTATCCACGTAGCCTCGTTATTATCACAATCAAACGTATGTTACCCTTATTAATAATTTACAACGAATTTGTTTTCAGGCGTTATTCAGTTTGGGAAACTAAAAAAAAAAATGGTATCTAACCTCGACGAAAATTATCACTAAACATTTCTTTTCCGTTCGTATATAAACATTTTGTTTTTTCTAACTTCACCCGAAAAACTACTGAATGTTCTCCTTTGAAAGAAACTGTCACTTTCACCAAGTTCGTATATATTGATGATATCTGACCGTTTGTCACTTAAAATGTTTTTCGAGATGTTCCTAATCAAATATAACTTGCTAACGTGCAGCGCCATTAAATAATGTTTGCTAATTTTTCAGGTTGTATAAGTTTCCATAGGTTTGACGCTTTCTCGACACCTGAAAGTTTAGTAAATCATTATATATGCTAGTGATTTTCAACAATTTTAATACTGATGACCAAGTAAAATTTCCTTTGAACTTTCGTTTTGACTAATACTAATAACAATAAATTAATTATTTCTTTGTAATATTTACTATAGAAATCTAATCTTTTGGGGAAACAAACATGTCAACTTTCATTATTATTATAGTCTAGATACCTCCACTTTTTCGCGGAGAAAAACAGGATAGCATGATGGGAAAAGTCTCCAAACGTAATAAAAACAAAGTTTTATCGGCAAAATAGTTATGTTATTGCTAAGAGGAAAGGCCAAAGGATTTTTGAATCTTTTCTGAAAATTTTTAATCCATTCTAGCATGTTCGAAAGTCTGGTTAAATATCTTGTTTTGTTTACATCAGCGGTTGGCGTAGTAATTATTAGTTATTTTTTTCCGGTGAAAACACATTGATTTGAAAATTCTTGTAAAACATTGTCGGGTTTCAATGAAACTTTCAAGACATTCAGAAATTAATTAAATTATTTTTTAAATTTATTTTTTTTAGAAAATCTTGGTAAAAATATATTTTACATATGTTACCACCTACTTAATTTCATGAAATTTAGGGAAATTCAATTTTCAGAGCGTGTCTTTTTTTACTATTTAAACGTAGGACTCTTTGGATAATGTAAATCATCATTTTTTTTAGTTACCCATTAACCAAAAATCTGAATTGTAAAATACAAAATGCAATAAAACTATGACGTTTTTTTATTCGAAAAGCTTTTAATTACTTTTATAAATAAGATTTATTAAGGACACTATTGACTTAAGAAGAAATTTTTTTCAAAGAATTTTTTTACAAGAATTGTTTTCATTTTTTTCATTTTAATTAAATAATTTCTAATGTTAAAAATTCGTTTAAAATTCTGCATTACTTCAAGGCGGTTAGGCGATATTGTTATTAAAATCTAATAACAGTTGTTTGTGACCAATATCTTTTAAAGAATTAAAAAAATATATATTGTTTAAACGTTCCAAGTTTTTAACTATGGTAAGCCATAAATGACAATATCTTTTAAAAGGTCACGTGATTTAAGAGTTTTCTGGCGCCCTGCAATTCTTTCACTTCCATTACTACGTCCTCTTTCATCGTTAACGTCTTTGCAAATCATTTCTTCAAAATGTTAAAGTAAGTTTTACATTTTTTAATTACTATTTCACTAAATGTTTTATTGTATGTATTTATTTTAGTTTAAGTGATGCTTAAGTAATTTTTTGTTTAAGTTAGTAAACTGAAGTTAAGAATCTAGAAACAAAACCCAAATTTCATAAAGCATCTTCAAACGTAAGTAAAAGTCAATAAAATATTAGATAATTAATGAAAATATGTTAATTTGTAAACATTACTAGGTAGTTAAAAACCAAAAAGTTGCTTTCACTTAGATTCCGTAAATTTATGTCAATTCTGGTCATCCATACTAGATGTCAACACCTCAGAACTTATAGATACGTCAATAAAGACAAAAGAAAAATAGGTTCCCCCGTCATTAAGAAATGCTTGTATATCTTTTATGCTATAAGTAATTTTTGTTCAATTAACTTTTACATTTTCTCATATTAATCAAATAACGTGTCACAAATATATATTTTACTTCTGGAAGATTTTAAAAACCGATAATTTTGTTTTGTTTACGAATTTCTTAAAAGTGGAATAATGGTCGTAAGAAGATTTTCCAAAATCAAGCAAATATTTGACATTCCAATGTATATAATTGTTATTTGAAATACACCAGGATATTTTACTTACTGGAAATAGTAGATTTAGCTTTCAATAAAGCTAAAATTAAATCATCAGTAATACTTTTTCATTTTTCAAATTCATTTTAAACCATAGGTATCGAAAGTTTAGCGGAGGCACCAAATACAGTCTGATAAAGTTATTCGATGCACATGCATCACGGAAAAGGATTTGATAAAAGCTGCACATAATCTTGCAGGTAGGGCCCAGTTATAAATAACTTCAGATCAGCTAGGGTAGTATTTTTAGACGCTCTCCAGACGAGCATTTTCCAGATAACGGGGCGCGACTCTCAACACTTTAATCGTAAAAAGTTACGTAGTTAATCATTTTCTTGCTGAATAACAGACAACGAATTGAATGGTTGTGAAAAGTAACGAAATTCGGATGCGAGAAATACGACTCCGAACTAATAGATAGAAGGTCACTGAGACTACTGTTGCAGTTGTGATACAGTTCTATATTTATTCTTCGGGTAAGAATACTCAGTCAATTTACAAAAATAAGCAGGGAAATATTTAGATCTGTAGAAATCGAACAAAAATTCGGTCGCAACTGCCAAGACTGTTAGGCATTAAATCGACAGTTGGAAAACGCACTTGTCTCAAGTGTCAACGAAAACTAGACATTGATGTGCACATGTTTGGACAACTTGTCATCAATGCTTGGCCAAGGGGACTCCTTTGCTCACTAAAATGGAAATCTTCTATTTAAAAGTGTAACTGCTTGATCAGTAGTCAAAATTTATAGTAAGTGCCTTCGGAAGGAAAGTATATTTTCTTTTACACATTCTCCACGCCTTCATCTCTCTCTTTCTCTCTCTCTTGCTCTCTCTCTCTCTCTCTCACTGTGAGTATATATATATATATATATATATATATATATATATATATATATATATATAGATATATAGATAGATAGATAGATAGATAGATATAGATATAACGAAAAGTTCATTGGTCGACCCGATAGGTTTTCAAGGCTACCCCGAGTAGTTTTCGTTAATCAATATCATCCTGAAAGCTCACCAATACAAAATTGAAGTTTAAAATTTTTAGAAACATCATCTTCTTATAATGCCAATATCACAAACAGATCTTCTTATAATGCAAATATCATAAACGGATCTTCTTATAATGCTAATATCATAAAGAGATCTTCTTATAATGCTAATATCGTAAACAGATATACTTATAATGCAAATATAATAAACAAATATTCTTATAATGCAAATATCATAAACACATCTTCTAATAATGCAAATATCATAAACAGATCTTCTTATAATGCAAATATAAACAGATCTTCTTATAATGCGAATATAAAAAACAGATCATCTTATAATGCCAATATTATAAATAGATCTTCTAATAAATGCAAATATCATAAACAGATCTTCTTATAATGCAAATATCAAAAACAGATCTTCTTATAATGCTAATATGATAAGCAGATATTCATATGATGCCATTATCAAAACAGATCTTCTTATAATGCTAATATCATAAACATATCTTCTTATAATTCGAATATCATAAATAGATCTTCTTAAAATGCAAATATCATAAACAGATCTTCTTATAATGCGAATATCAAAAACAGATCATATTATAATGCCAATATTAAAATAGATCTTCTAATAATTGCACATATCATAAAAAGATATTCTTATAATGCCAATATCATAAACTGATTTTCTAATAATGCAAATATCATAAACAGATCTTCTGATAATGCTAATATCGTAAAGAGATCTTCTTATAATGCTAATATCATAAACAGATTTATTTATAATGCAAATATCATAATGAGATCATCTTATAATGCAAATATCAAAAAAAGATCTTCTAATAATGCAAATATCATAAACGGATCTTCTTATAATGCCAATATAAAAAACAGATCTTCTTATAATGCAAATATCATAAACAGATCTTCTATTAATGCAAATATCATAAACAGATCTTCTTATAATGCTAATATCATAAACAGATCTTCTTATAACGACAATATCATAAACAGATATTCTTATAATGCAAATATCATGAACAGATTTTCTGATAATGCCAATGTCATAAACAGATCATGTTATAATGCCAGTATTATAAATAGATCTTCTTATAATGCTAATATCATAAAGAGATCTTCTTATAATGCTAATATTATAAACAGACCTACTTATAATGCAAATATAATAAACAGATCTTCTTATAATGATATATCATAAACAGATCTTATAGTGCGAATATCATAAACAGATCCTCTCATAATGCCAATATTTTGAATATATCTTCTAATAATGCAAATATGGTAAACAGATCTTCTAATAATACCAATATCATAAACAGATTTTCTAAAATTGCAAATATCATAAACAGATTTTCTAATGATGCTAATATCATAAACAGATTTTCTAATAATGCAAATATCATAAACAGATCTTCTTATAATGCTAATATCATAAAAAGATCTTCTTATAATGCTAATATTATAAACAGATCTACTTATAATGCAAATATAATAAACAGATCTTCTTATAATTCAAACATCATAAACAGATCTTCTAATAATGCATATATCATAAACAGATCATCTTATAATGCGAATATCATAAACAGATCATCTTATAATGCCAATATTATAAATAGATCTTCTAATAATGCAAATATCATAAACAGATCTTCTTATAATGCCAATATCATAAACAGATCATCTTATAATGCCAATATTATAAATAGATCTTCTTATAATGTTAATATCATAAACAGATCATCTTATAATGCCAATATTATAAACAGATCATCTTATAATGCCAATATTATAAATAGATCTTCTTATAATGCCAATATCATAAACAGATCATCTTATAATGCCAATATTATAAATAGATCTTCTTATAATGCCAATATCATAAACAGATCATCTTATAATGCCAATATTATAAATAGATCTTCTTATAATGCCAATATCATAAACAGATCATCTTATAATGCCAATATTATAAATAGATCTTCTTATAATGCCAATATCATAAACAGATCATCTTATAATGCCAATATTATAAATAGATCTTCTAATAATGCAAATATCATAAACAGATCTTCTTATAATGCGAATATCAAAAACAGATCATCTTATAATGCCAATATTATAAATAGATCTTCTAATAAATGCAAATATCATAAACAGATCTTCTTATAATGCAAATATCAAAAACAGATCTTCTTATAATGCTAATATGATAAGCAGATCTTCATATGATGCCATTATCAAAACAGATATTCTTATAATGCAAATATCATAAACAGATTTTCTTATAACGACAACATCATAAACAGATATTCTTATAATGCAAATATCATGAACAGATTTTCTGATAATGCCAATGTCATAAACAGATCATGTTATAATGCCAGTATTATAAATAGATCTTCTTATAATGCTAATATCATAAAGAGATCTTCTTATAATGCTAATATTATAAACAGACCTACTTATAATGCAAATATAATAAACAGATCTTCTTATAATGATATATCATAAACAGATCTTATAGTGCGAATATCATAAACAGATCATCTCATAATGCCAATATTTTGAATATATCTTCTAATAATGCAAATATCGTAAACAGATCTTCTAATAATACCAATATCATAAACAGATTTTCTAAAATTGCAAATATCATAAACAGATTTTCTAATGATGCTAATATCATAAACAGATTTTCTAATAATGCAAATATCATAAACAGATCTTCTTATAATGCTAATATCATAAAAAGATCTTCTTATAATGCTAATATTATAAACAGATCTACTTATAATGCAGATATAATAAACAGATCTTCTTATAATGCAAACATCATAAACAGATCATCTTATAATGCATATATCATAAACAGATGATCTTATAATGCGAATATCATAAACAGATCATCTTATAATGCCAATATTATAAATAGATCTTCTAATAATGCAAATATCATAAACAGATCTTCTTATAATGCCAATATCATAAACAGATCTTCTAATAAAACCAATACAATAAACAGATCTTCTTATAATGTTAATATCATAAACAGATCTTCTTATAATGCAAATATCATAAACAGATCTTCTTATAATGCTAATATTATAAAGAGGTATTCTTATAATGCTAATATTATAAACAGATCTACTTATAATGCAAATATCATAAACAGATCATCTTATAATGCCAATATCATAAACACATCTTCTTATAATGCAAATCTCATGAACAGATCTTCTTATAATGCCAATATCATAAACAGATCTTCTTATAATGCAAATATCATAAACACATCTTCTTATAATGCAAATATCATAAACAGATCTTCTTATAATGTCAATATCATAAACAGATCTTCCAAAAATGCAAATATCATAAACAGATTTTCTAATAATGCAAATATCATAAACAGATCTTCTTATAATGCCAATATCATAAACAGATCTTCTTATGCAAATATCATAAACTGTTCTTCTTATAATGCAAATATCATAAACAGTTCTTCTTATAATGCAAATATCATAAACAGATCATATCATAATGCATATATCATAAACTGATCTCTCTCATACTGACAAAAACACCAAATTTTAATTGAAACGATTTTAAATTATTTTTGTTGCGTTATTGATTAAAAGTAATTCATTTTCGAGATATAAGGAAAATTCTCTTCCACTTTTTGAATAAATGCATGTCATCTCGTACAGATCTACGCGAAATCCCATATCTGATCAAAATGCGTTAACATTTTCCTCTGTGAAATGGAAATAAAGCAATTGCCAAAGAATTAATGTATTTTATTTTTAATCTTGTATTAATTCTTATACATTCAGTGTAGATTGTTATAAAGTGGGAATCCTGATGAAATAAAATAACTGAATCTCTCATTCAGCCTATCCTTCTCTCGCTAAGAAAAATTCGCATTAAATGTTTAAGATAACAATAGATAGATTCTGGCGATAGCCATGATGATATTTTTAAGAATTTAAAACTGTAATTTTGAATTGGTGTGCTTTCAGGATATTGATACAACAAGCGGGTAATTGACGAAAATTCATCGGGGAAGGGGTGAAAAACTGTCAATCCAGCCAATTTAGTCCGTGACCTTTTCATGCCTTTGAATACACACACACACACACACACACACACACACACATATATATATATATATATATATATATATATATATATATTATTTCACTACAGCCCTTTTAAAAAAACACTGCGGATCATCAGACTTTACTTCCAAACAAAAAATGAAAAGAAAATTTACACATTTTTGACGGGCCGTATTAAACATATGTAAATTAACGAAGCGAGGAAGAGCTGTGTTGAAATAATTTATTACATGGAACCTTAAAGTGGTATGTTTTTATTTAAATTATTTGTTCTGTATTTACATTGAGCTCTCTGGATTACCTAGTGTTTCATAAACTATATATATATATATATATATATATATATATACAGATAGATAGATAGATAATATTAGTGATCAATGTATATATATATATATATATATATATATAAATTCCCAAGAGGTTAGAATCCAAGTAGAACTGAATGTCCAGGACAGAGTAAGAATATAATATAAAAGTTACAATTTATTACGTTGGAATCGTGATTACGATCCAATTCATCAGGCCTACAAATTCAAAAAGAAATTGGAAAATATAACTCCGGGTATAAAAATCAAAATTTTATTGAGAGTGTATGTGTGGGATTGGGAATATTAGTGTGTGAGCCTTTTATATTATATTATAATATATATATATATATATATATATATATATATATATATATATATATACAGAAAGAGAGGGGGAGAGAGCATGAAAAAAGAAAATAAACTTTCCTTCCGAAGGCACTTACTATAAATTTTGACTACTGATCAAGCAGTTACACTTTTAAATAGAAGATTTCCATTTTAGTGAGCAAAGGAGTCCCCTTGGCCAAGCATTGATGACAAGTTGTCCAAACATGTGCACATCAATGTCTAGTTTTCGTTGACACTTGAGACAAGTGCGTTTTCCAACTGTCGAGTTAATGCCTAACAGTCTTGGCAGTTGCGACCGAATTTTTGTTCGATTTCTACAGATCTAAATATTTCCCTGCTTATTTTTGTAAATTGACTGAGTATTCTTACCCGAAGAATAAATATAGAACTGTATCACAACTGCAACAGTAGTCTCAGTGACCTTCTATCTATTAGTTTGGAGTCGTATTTCTCCTATCCGAATTTCGTTACTTTTCACAACCATTCAATTCCTTGTCTGTTATTCAGCAGTGAAATTCATTAAAAAAACCATTAACTACGTAACTTTTTTTTCTTAAGTTTAAACGGTTATGACTGTCATCTAGAATCTAGACGTGGCACTCAGCCCTTTAATCTTAATAGAAAAGATATTTGGAAACACGCTTGGCGGTAGAGCGTCTAAAAGGACTGTACTGCCTGACCTGAAGGTATTCATAACTGGGCCCTACCTGCATGAGTATGTGCAGCTTTTATCAAATCCTTTATTATATCATGCACATTTGGCCGTGACGCATGGGTATAGAATAAATTTATCAAAATGTTTTCTTTACTTTTATAAGCATTTCATCCCAAATAAGCCGGGAGTGCCAGTAGTATTCAAAGGGCTACAGAGAATGTAAATAAGGGAAAAAACTGGGTAGATGTGGGGAGTGCTGAAAGGGTAAATATAAGAACGGAGATCAAGGTATTAGAAGATGTCGATTGACATTTAAATTTTTGGAGATTGTCAACAAAGCTAGTAAGAGGAATGGAGTTTCACTGTCGGGAAGTACGAGAGAAAAAGATGTTGGAATGGAAGTGGTGGTTACATTTAACTGTTTTGATAGTAATAGGGTGGGAAACTACTGAAAATAGATCGTCAGAGCAGATGTCATGAAAATATTTATGAAAAAGACAAAGGGAAGCCACATTATATCGGTGAGGAATTGACTGGAGTCGAGACCCCAAGTCAGGACCGCTCACATTGTATATCCCTCGTTGGATTTTGTCGAGAACCTCGAGATGAACAGCGGGGACACCAGACCTTATATGGCAACGAATGGTATATTTGAAGGATGGACTCAGGCGAGAAAAAACTTCTGGTGCGACAAAGAGAACCAAATTTCCTTGCAGTAGATGAAGCTATTGATTCAATATAGTTTTTCCACCTCAAGTCAGTGGAAAATGTGAGACCAAGGAGGCAAAGTGAGACACTCTCCTGGAGTTGAGCATCAACCATGCTGATAGGAGGCAGGGACGTTTCTCTATGGTGAGTAAATGACAGCAGTTTCGTTTTGGTTGTATTAAAATTCACAAGCCATTTCCTGCGCGAGTCAACCACAGATTGGAGGTCGTTTTCGAGACCAACGTTAGGGTTAACTTTGTCATCAATACCTGATTTACTATTGAGATAATGGTAGTGTCGTTTGCGTAAATGCCAACTTGAGGACGGATGACGCCAGGAAGAGAATTGAGGAAAACCAGAAATAGTGTAAAACCAAGGTTAGAGCCTTGAGAAACAGCAGCATTCGTATGGAAGGAACTAAAAGAGAAATCATTCAGGACAATCTTCATTTTACAAGACAGGAATCATTAGATTCAATGAAGTAATCGTCTTGTAATACCATATCCCTGAAGCTTACGTAGAAGGCCGGCATGCCAAACCCTGTCAAACGCCTTCGATATATCGAGAGCCACAGCTCGAGCTTCGTCTTTTTTATCAAGAGCTTTGTATACATATTCAATTATGACCGTAAGTACATCACCGATAAACCAGGCAAAGCGGAAACCATAACGTTTGTCAGAGTAGATCATGGAAATTAAGATGCTTAGACGCTTGGACATCGATTAAAGCCTCGAATACTTTGCCGAAGAGTGGTAGGAGACTGATGAAACGGTATTTAGATGGGTCAGAAGAGCCTTCAGAGTTCTTGAAAACCGGAACGCCAGTGGAGGACTTCCAACGTACAGGAAAGCAATAATTGGCGAGGCAATAGTTGTATAGTTTGGAGAGAACTGGAGCTAGCTAAGGGGTACATTTCTTTCTTTATTAGAGTTTAATTCAGAGATGATGTCTATAATATCACCGATGGGGTTGTGCACATTTCACTCAGTATAGTCTCACTTATAGAGGGAAAATCTGGTGTGGGTACACTGGATGTGTCGTTTGTTGATTTGGATGAGAATTTCCGAGTAAAGCATTCAACCTCATCAGCAGAGAATGTTAGGACTTCGAATTGATTGATTAGAGTAGATATTGAGGAGTTGCTGTAGTTCAGCACACTCTTGCAGAGCCGCCAAATATCTTTAGAACCATACTTGCAAGGTGCAATACGTTGTTTCATCCTATCAGCAAACAGTAACTTCGCTTCATTGAGAACACGCTTGCACTCATTACGAACAGAGACAAAGAGACGTCTGTTTCAATCAGATATGTCGCTCCGGTAAGACGGAAGAAGTGATTCCTATGGGCTATAGCGTCAGAGCAAGCGGGTGAGAACCAAGGGGATGAGCGCGATTTAACTTAGTATTTTTTTGGATGGGATGAAAGCCTCGATGCTGGCTTTTACCCAGGAGGAGGAGCTCAGATGGAATTTTTGTACGGGGTGATTAAAATCCAAATTCCAAGTGACATCGCGAAGGAAATCATAGAACGAGTGAAAGGTCAACACCACGAATTGAAAATAAAGAATACACTCTCGGCAAGAATAAAATTGTTTTTCTTTTATTTTTTAACTCGAAAACCATTAAACCTAATGCCCTTCATTTTTTTCCGATCGATTGACACTATATTTAGCATTCAAATAATTCCAAATATGGACACTTGTCTGCTACTATTATGAATTCTATTATAACTTTTGATTGGCTGTTTTTATGTTAATTTTATTTGCTTTTCACCATTCCTATTCAGACATACAGTCCACGACCATTGGCAATAAAGTGAATCGGATATAAAGAATTAGACCTTTGTGAGACTCGAACACGCACCTTTTTTACTCCTAGAAACGCAATTTCTTTGACGGTTCTATTGGACTACATAGAGAGAAGTGTTATCTTTATAAAAATAAGTATTCTTATAAGACTACAGTTTATAAAAGGAAACATGTCAGATGACCAAAATATACAGTTCGGAAACTCTCACAAAATTTCAAAACTGCTTGCATGAAGCTAATCTTCAAGTTAACTGGCTTCGCTTAAAATATGTGCCATGACGCTTCTCTTCTTAAATATGCCAGACATCACATTTTGGAAGTTTTCATTCAGACAGGTGTGAGGTAGAGTCATGAATTCACCTTGTCTGTGATGCACGTGAACATTGAATGTCAAACACTGCAAAGTATTGTAGAATTAATATCACCGTCTGTGGTGTATTGACGGAAGCTGGTGTTAGGCAACTTAATATGAGCAATTATAAATACAAAAAATAAGAGATTTTGCAGAAGGCTATGCTTCCTAGCACTTAGATAATATATCTGAGAAGAAGGAATTAAAAAATTAGAATTAGTAATTAGAGGCAAATTAAAAAATCTCCTACAGAAGGTAGCGACAGAGAGTAAGAAGAAGGGACTAAGCATAAGCTACAAGAAAACAGAGTCTATGGTCGTCAGTAAGAGGATGAGCCAGAAATGCGATCTGAAGGTTAGGAACACTAGAATCAAGCAGAAGCGGAAGTTTAAATATCTGGGAAGCATCTTGACAGAGGACGGTAACTACGACACTGAGATCTGTAGGCGTATTGGGATGGCCAAGGACACATTCCAAAAGCTGTGAAGAGTACTGCGAGACAGGAGGATAACTTTGGTAACAAAGAAAAGAATAGTGAACTGTTAGGTGGCATCTGTCCTCTTTTACAGCAGCGAATGTGGGACGATTTTCTCAAAGATGAAGAAGAGACTCGAGGTGACAGAGATGTAGTTCTAAAGAAGGGTGCTAAGGATATCATGAACCGAACGTGTGAGCAACGATGAGGCCTTAGAGAGGTTGCAAACAATGAGGAGGCTTATACTTAATATAAGAAAGAGGCAGCTGAAGTTTTTAGAACATATAATAAGGAAGGAGGGCCTGGAGAATCTGATACTCACATACAAATAAAACAACGCGTGACATACCTGGCGGACTTAAGCAAGTGGATGACAGAACGTTGTCTGTGGGAGGAAGCAGAGGGAAGGGACTTGTTGATAGCTGCAAGGGATAGAGGGAGGTGATGAACCATGATCACCTACGTCCTGAAAGGTCATGGCATGTAAAAAGAAAGGAAAGAATTAGAGGCAAAATAAATAGTATCTACTAGTTTCATCAGAACCCTCATTTTAATCCAACAGAGAATTTATTGGTCTATATTTATCACTAAGTTCGAAAAGAAGTTTGCAAAGTCTAGGAAACCATCAAGTAGAAGTGGGACAATATTTAAACTTTCAGCAATCAGAAGAAGCGTTCTGCGAGGGAAAATGGAAAGGAATGTAAAAGGCTTGAAGTCTAATACAGATTATATTATTTGTTTATATTTTTTTAAGTGTTAAGTGTTTTTTCTTTTTCTCTCGTGTATTTATTATGATGAAAAACTGCCTTGGCTCATTCGTACCGGGTGCATACGACAAGGGCAGATACCATCTAAATCCGTATCACTTGCCAAAATAAAACCTAAGAATACTGATGTACATACGTATAAATCAGAATGCTGGTATATATATATATATATATATATATATATATATATATATATATATATATATATATATATATATATATTGTTTTGTAGTATTTATGTATTACAAACTATTGTTTTTCTTACCAATAATAAACATTGGCAATAAAAATATAAGGACTAAAATTAATAAATAAAATACAGTGAAAATAATATTATAATATATTCAGAAATATTAGTTCACGAAACAAATTTTACAATGCCTATATTCAAAGCAGGCGTTAGTTAAATGAGCGAAATTCACTTAAACTTGCCTCCGAAGTACACGTCATATACAGAAAGCACGCATTAAGACAAACATCGTTAGCTTTAGTAAACATCAGCAGGACATTCCTTTCGATCTTCCCTGCCTTTTAAGCGGCCAGCGTTTTGAAGACTCGTGGGATGGGGCGCTGTAATCACGTTGATGGAGGTGGGAAGAGAAAATATGACAAAGCTGTCTTTAACTTTATTCTGCATTATAACTGGGCGATCGCCCAAACGCAACATAAATCAACTGGTTTGTATATTCCACATCCTACAACGAAACAAGATACTCATTTCCAAAGAAAGAAACTCGGATGTTACACGGCTTTTGTGTCATTACAATTATTTTAATCCTATCACTACCAGATAAATGTTAGAATGCAAACAACAGCCAAAATATCTAAAGCTTAAACTAGAAAAATCGATAGC
This sequence comes from Acanthosepion lycidas, assembly GCA_963932145.1. Lineage (NCBI taxonomy): Eukaryota > Metazoa > Mollusca > Cephalopoda > Sepiida > Sepiidae > Acanthosepion > Acanthosepion lycidas. The sequence goes on from OZ010571.1 coordinate 156,171,194, forward strand.
TTATCAGTGAAACAAAAATTATATTTTTCTTTAGTCGTTCCCACAGAAACTCAACACGTTTACCGCAAACCCAAGCTATCAATTTACAGCCATTCTCCCGAGTGAAATATTGGAACGTAAATCGAATTCCCGCCAAGATTTTAATTTTTGACGCGCAATCTCTTGAGATGGTTCAGATGAAATGTATTTGCAGCTGCTTTAGTTTATTCTATTGCTTTTGCTGTTGCTTTTGCTGTTGCTGTTGATGTTGTTGTTGATGATGATGATGATGATGCAGCCGGCAACGAAAACTATGTGCTATGATTTGCTTTCCTTTACAGATACTGAAAGGTTGCAATCACAAGTCAAATGAAGCATGCAAGCAATGGATTAAGCATAGTTACGAGGTAAATTGGAGAGATTTGATGTATACAAAGATTTAGCGGTGCCAGTTTCCCCCCCCCCCCAAAAAAAATGGAAAAACCGTCTTCGCGAAAGACAACATTAAAAATCTTTTTTTTTTTTTTAATAAGGTCTCTGACACTCTGTATTATTGGGAAGATGTAACATTCTTCCAAAAATAAACCGGGTTGCTAAATCGGTGTATTCTTGTGATTAAACAAACATAGATCAGCACAACGCCAGGCCAAAAAGGAAGCAATATGTTTTATACTAATCCCTCTGGGCATTACCTACTTGCTTTGAAAGTTAATCATTGGAACGATATATCTTGCAGATCTCAATCAAGATGGAAAATAACCGGTTAATACAACAAGTAGGCCATAAGCGCATACACATAAAATAGATTTTCTTTAAACCGTCAGCATGTTATAAGGAGAGAGGGTTGTATCATTCAAGATACATTCAAAATACCGGTTTTTCATTTGAGCCTAACCCATATTGCTTGAAAATACACAGATACAAGTTTACTATATAAATGCAAATGGTGTCATATCTCTGTCCTATGTCTGCCGTGACCCTTCAGGACGTTGGCCATCAAGATTATTCACAACTTCCTGTTATTTTGCCGTCAGCAATACGTTTTCTCGTTTTCTTTGTAGCAATTGTTCCTCTTTATTGTTACAGAAACAGAAACTTCCCATGTTGGTTCCTCGATGTTTCCTCTGTTTCTCTTGCGTTACATTTGATACATACGCTCCCCATGGCCTTCCAAAGATTCGACAATAGAATCACATTATTTATTCTCTTTTTCTAGTGTTAGTCACACTTTCCATTTTAGCTTGTCTGTCTAAGCTTAAGGGATCTTATATATAACACCACCCACCTAAACTATCATATCTAAGTACGCTAGGTTCTGTCCTTGCTTCGCACTGGTTCCTCGGGCTTTTAACTGGCGATTGCTGATATTGATAACCGCTCTTAACAATACTTACCGGGTTGGTCCTGTTTTTGGGGTGCTACTTTCATTTGGCATAGTTCTCGTAATTGGCAGGACTCAACCCTTTCAAATTCATTATTGTATGACATGAGATATCCCTAGATATGGATAGTGAAACAAAAACAATCTACCAACCTAGATTAAATAAACGGTTCAGTTCTAATTTCCTTGAAGGTTAACCAAATCGACAGACATTCTAAAGAATACAAGAACCTAAAAGTTGTAATAATCTAAAACGAGGACGAGATCAGAACTCCTCATTACAAATATTCGAACAGAAAAAATATAACCAAATCTCTATTGCCTCAAATATTTTTTTCATTATTGAAAAACTATCCAGTTCTCGCAGCTATAAAAGAGTTTAAACAACTCGTAGAAGTCCAGCCCTATTTTCTTAGCTTTTAATGTTATGTTTCAATCTCTTAATGCCTTTTTCAGTTTCTGAAAGATATATTTCGTGTTTTTCTTTTGTTTTGTTTTTTATGTGCTTCCGTATTTCTTTAGCACTTTCTGATAACTCTTATTACATTTTGCGCGTGTGTATATATATGTGTACTTCTTGATGTCTTTCACAATGACAATTGATTAGTGCGAGAAATATAATTGGTCTCACCACTGGTATTATACGTGACGACATATTCGTGTGTGCGTGTGTGCCCGCATGTGTATGTTTGTTTTGTGGATGTGATGCAATGTTTATCTGTCAAACTATCCATTTGCCTAATTGAATACGATTTCATGCATCATCATCATTTTTTTTTTTTTCTTAATAACGTTTTCGTCACATGTGAACAAAATGGCCGTATCACGCATCCGCCATCTTGGGCTGTTGTCCATTCTTAAGATTTCAGTTCATCTTTCCAGTGTATTTATGTCTTCACTTTTTTCTCATGCACACTCATTTCAAAATTAATATTAAGTCATTGATTTTATTGTCCTCTTTCCACTACTTTTAAATAAGTTAAACTCTAACAAAAAAAAAAAAAAAAAAAGAAAAAGAAAATCTCAATTTCAAATCATCCATTGGTGAATTAGGTTATTTTTGCATTCGTCATCCTTTTTTCGTTTTTTTTTTTTTTTCTTTTTTTGTTTCAGCTTCTGTATTTCGAAAATAAATATACCGCTTTTAGATGTTAAGATCTTTTCGTTCAGTGACTCGTGACTTCCTCTTGTAAAATACTTTGGAAGTAAATTTATCGTCATTGCCAGTGGACAATGAAAGAAAATGCCCGTGCTTTTCTCATCCGATTCACTGAAACGTGATTATGCGCTATCATTCATAATTTTGGCTCTTCTCAGCGTTGTTTAAATATAAGTGTATTGCGTAGGCGTTGTTCAAGTTATGTTCGGAGAAAATCCTGCCGGTTTTAAAGATATTAATAAAGTAAAATGAACAAGTGAGAATAAATAATTTATAAGCATAGTTCTCAGTAAAGCGATATTTGCTAGTTCAGTGAACTCGATATAGAAATAAACATACATGTCTTGTATACATAACGTCGTACAAGTAAAAACAGCATCTAACATATCCCGGAATACTAGAACGCAGTTATAATTCATTTTGGAGCTTCAAACCAAGCTAGATCTGATCTTAATAGAAACTTTCCTCTTAACTATACAGTGGTTTGCATATTTACTGATGGTCCGTATCACCTGTTGTAAATTATAATTAGTTAAAAGTATTCACTACAATACCACTAGTAGTTTTGTTTTTGGCACTTCCTCTTATGGAAATGCCTCAGGTACTTGGCAATAAAAACAACCCCCCGCCCAGAAGAAGTGGTACTGTTTGTATTGGGCTAGTATTCAAAGAATACAATTCCAAGCCAAAAGGTTAAGATTTGTGGTATTTACCAGGGTACCCACGTCGCAACTGAATGTAAATCAATGACGAGGTTTAAAGTGGGATTAACGGCCATAAAATTCCCAAGCCACCTGGACACTTCCTTTTTGGTGACGACCCAAGCACTGGGCATTAAACCCAACCCCAACTCTCTGGTGCTAGAGATAGTACATGGAGGTAAAAACCCCTGGAGCTTGGGTTAATATTAAAAGAATACAAATTCCAACCAAAGGATTAGCATTTATTTAGTCAGTTGTATCAAATTCTATTTATATGGTGTAGATTTGCCTATGAATACAACATCGCCCATAATATTCAAAATGGAAGGGTAGCATCAAATTATACTTCCTCGCATACGAAGGGACTTTCTTCTTTATATACTGTGCCTCCTCAGGACGTAGAAGATTATGGCTCTCTACAACTCTCTTTTGTAGCTCTTAATATTTTTTCTTTCTCACATCAAACAATCCATTTAATTTAAGTTTCTTTTTGGTTTCAGTTTTCTCTAGAAATTCCTCTTGTTAACATGTCCAACCGATCGATTATATTTAACCAGAAGAGTTATACTTAATTTATGTATTAACTTGTAATCCTCTCGATTATCATATGAATTTCAATAAGATGTACAATGTTAATATATAATAATTCTTTTGAAAGTATTTCACCTTACAGTGTTGAATTTATATCATGTCAATACGAATTTGAATACGAGATGAGAATCAAATGAAAATACATACATTCCAGTTGTTCCATAGACACAGTATTATGTCTGGCTAAAGAATCGATTGAACAGATGATGGTAATGAGATCAGAGGTACAAACTGTGGTAACAAATAACACTGTCACAATTAGACATCAAATAACGATTGAAATCATTCCCAGACTTTCTGAACCGCATGCTTCTTTCCAACCACAAACGTAATGGATTCAAATCCTACGCACTTGCTGTTGATAATATCAGATCTGACTTTCTTAAGGAACGTAGAATGTATAAAGGTCTAAACAACACTTAAAGATATTGTTACATGTAATACACATAAGTTCACATACATTGATGTAGCAAAATTCATTGGAGGCCGCTTTTTACCCGGGCAAAATGCAGCAAAGTCGACGAAGGTTTTGATAGTTAACAGTATGAAGACTGTAACAAGTATAAGTAAATTCCGGAAGAAGTTTTAAATAAAAAAAATTATTTATAAATTGAAAATGTGCGCTATGATCAATGACAATAAATATTTAGTGTAAACTTTAAAAGTTTGAAATGTTTTAATGTCTTCAACGTTTGAATTGTCTTTATCGGGACATAAACCCAGACGACTTTATGTTCTTTTATCCGTAACCATTTCTATAAGAAATGGAAAAAAAAATTAGCGAGGAACAACAGAAAGGAATAATGACTTTGGAGACAATTATCGATAACGATGTTGTCTTTCATTATTGGTCTCATAGAAATCTACAAATAAACTTTTAAAAAGCTGCAAATATGATTACTTGATATTTTCCCAGTATAGCTTAGTTCAACACGAGACCAAATTGTGGTAGTATTAAATGTTACGTGTTGATGTGAATGAGAAGATTCTGTTTGCTTTGAGAATCAGCAGTCAAAACGCTGTATTTCATTTTATTTCCTTAGTGGGAAATTAAGTATTTATTTATCCACCAATCCAAATTCTAATAAAACGGTTATTTTTCCATCGTAATTTAGAAGGAGGAATAATTTCCCGCTTTATTTTCCTATTGCATAAATGCATCCTTTAATTTCCACAGATCTGATTAATTTCACGGAATTAATATATATATATATTTTAATTTATTGTAGATACCTATTTGGTTGACACCCTTTTGCTGAAAGGTAAGTTCCTTAATTTCTGTGAAAGAGAAAATAAACTAAACTGTTAAAAAATTCTAGACTGCAGTAAAAGGGATTCCTTTCCTCCTCCCCTACATTTAAAAATTAACACAAATGGATGATGTATGTTTGATATAATATCTAAATCTGTGAGATAATTTGACTACATTCTGACCATTGAAACCGGAAAGATGGCCACTAGTGTAGTTTTTTTGGTCAATTGCTTCAACTCTGCAACAAGAATATGTGAATCCTGAACGAATATAAGCAATATGAGAAAATTGTGGGAATCAACAGATTCCACAAGAATACTATCCTTGCTGATTTACGAGGATGATAATCAATGAACAAAAATGAACATGGCATCAAATCACATGGATGAAGAAACAAAAAGCATGTCAGTGTCTTTTTACGGAACAGACAGTCGAGTTCGTGTATGGAGCAGACGGTACGAGTTTATAAATAAATAAAAAAAACTGGTGGTGACTCTGTAATGGTTTTGTCTGTATTCTGTTCGCAATGACCACTGATAAAACAGGACCCTATTTTGACAGGTGTGATATACACAGATTTTGTTGCAACCCATTTACTACGACCTTTTTATTCTTTCTACCATTCGAAATGGAAATTGTTTGTGCCTGTTATTTTGACTCAAAACTGATTCCAGGTATGCCAGATTTCCTTATACGGTTTAGTTCACACGCTCGCCTGATTTAATGCACTGAGCGTTACGAAGCAAATTATGGAGTTCATAAAATTACCTTTAGCCACACTCAGCAAACGCAACCCTGTTGTTAATATCCCATGATCGTACCTGGATATATATGCCAACATGACAACTCCTGCATCTACGCCACGTTGTGTAGCCGCCGTTAATCAGGCTAAGGAGAGAATTACAAGCTATTAGTTAGCTGCTTAATTTGCTACTGGGCATTTTCAAAAGTGTTGAATTATTTTTCACACTTAAGTTGCAAAACGCGCTGTAGATATTGTATAATTTGATTTTAATTCCAAATATGTAAGTTTTCCATTTTTTTAAGATCAATTGAACAAGTTTGTTGTTTTTGTAATTGTAGGTCAATATCTTCATTCTCCCGTTATGTCTTCGCCATTTCTAATTTGAGAATTATTGTTACTGTTGTCCTTTTTTCATTAAATATTCATTGGAGTCATACGCTCTCTGTTTATGCCAAGTTATTTAATCACTCACCAATATTTTTGTCTGAAAAGTTCTCCTTTGTTTCTCTTGTAGGCCTCGAGAAATGTATATCATTTTTAACGAATTATTCTTCTATTTCTGAAGTCAATATTTTACCACTTCCACGTCAAATCTAATTTCGAAGAAAACTGTCCAAATCTGGCTTCTACTGGACGGTGGCTCAGCTAATGTTATTAAAGTTTATAACTAATACAGTGAAAGATTTTTGTTTTACGATAGTTATTTGTTTCATTTTTTAGTCTCACGGCGCTGAATAAACAAAGTTGTTTGAATGTATGTTTGTCTACATTATGTAGAATTTTTTTCAATATATATTTCTGAAATATTATTTTTAGAGATTTTTTTAGCAAAGCTACACTGTTTTGACAAGTGTTTTCTGAAATTCTAAGAGAAAGTATTTTCATTGTGACGTTGTTAAGACTAGTCATTTGATCTGTTTTTTCCAACATAAACGATTCAGCCGATGTATGTTCCATGTTCTTCGATTTCTTATTTACTTTATAGATAGCAATAGTTGAATTTTATCTCCTCTATAAGAAAGACAAAATATTTACAAGTCTGGATCTCTCGAAAGAATGTTCAATGCTGATTGAAAATTCGTTTGCTAATTTCATATTAACATTATTGGTGGAGTAGGTAAATTATTTAAGACGTAGCATACTGAGAAAGACAATATTCCGAAAATGCTATTGAACTTCCAACGTAATGATCTTTTCAGTTGGAACTTTCAATGTATGGGGCGAGATGCAAGAGCAGTAGGTGATAGACATAGAAAAGTACAAAATGGACGTGTTTTGCTTACAAGAGACAAAAATTGTGCCTGGTCTGAACACTAACATCGTCAAAAACAAACACCAGCTGATATGTTTCGAGACAGAATGCAAACATTATAAAAATGGATTTCTTGTCAACAGTAAATAGAGGAATAATTTACTTTGATGTTGGAAAGTATCAGACCGTGTCTTTTTAATACAATTCGCTGTTCAAGAAAAAACATACGAATATCAACAAATAGAAGGAATTAATCTCAAAATCAAATCCCAGAAGCGGTACATTTTTTCACTGAACCGAGACATTCAAAGAAATCAGAAAGATCCCACTTTTCCTTTGGACAAAAGAAGATCTGCACCGAATCCGCAAACTCTTAGAGGAAGGCTTGCAAAATATTGTCGAATCAGTTGACAATATCACTGAAGATGAAAGAACATGTTAACTCATAAGATCGAAACAGTTTTAATTATGATGATGATACTAAAGCAATCAGGATTTTTTTTAGGAAAATGCTTGCTTCGAAACATTAGTTGAACATATCCTCAAATACATCCACACGCACAGAACTGTATACACACTTTGGTTGGAAAATAACGATTAATCTAACCTGACAATAATCCTCTGTTCTCTCTGTATAATTTTATAAGATATCCCTCGACGAATTGAGGTCTTCAAAGTTACACGCTGTCATCTTTGCTAGGTTCAAACCGTGTCCGAGGTAAGACGATAAACTACATCCGACAGCAAGGACTCAGATCAGGAGGTTTTGAGGAGAATGGAACCACCTCTTAATTTGGGGTGTTTCCAGGTCCACCTTGATTTGGGGTGGCAGCAAATAGTTAACCCCCAAATTGGGGTCAAAACGTGTAAAAATAGGTTTTAATACCAGCAATATATGTTTGTAAAAAATATATCCCCCAGCTGAAATTCGGAGTCGTTTGCTCGATTCTGTTTTTCTTTTTGGTAACTGTTACGCTTTTCCACGTGTACCGAAAAACAATTTCCATGTAAAAATTTGTTGTCACCAGATATAAATTAGCCGTGGTAAAATAAGTTTTCCTACCTACATTCTTAAACGAGGTTCGAAAAAAAGAACACTGCAGAAAAAGAAGCCAAGAATGACTTGACCAAGATTAACATTGGCAATGCTAAGGTTTCCTAAGAATAACTTCAAATTTTGGATATGTGGTTTTAATATCTATAACCTCTCTAAAATATTTAGCCAAATTCTATAAAAAAACATGATATTGCTTACATAAGCTAATTTTCTGACTTGATGACGAGCCTGGATATTATTGATAATTACATGATGCTCTAAGCATAATGGAAAAACCAATTAGAAACACAGATTTTTCAGAAAAAAATACAAGGGAAATCTTTTTTCACTAAAACGTGTAATATTTCAGAATTATATATTTATGTTAGGTACAAGAATTATAGTCTACGCGGTCTGGATGAACATTAATCAACTTCGCATGTAATGCCCGGAGGTATTCTTAAATCTTTTACAGAAAAAAATAAAATCTATAAACCATCGAGTAAGTAAGTAAACTATGTAATATCATGTTGCATATATGTGGATTCCAACCGATGCCCAAATAACAAGTTAAAGATTCCTGGGGTTCATGAAAAAAAAAAACTGCTCACTAAACAACCACAGCAACGGATCGATTGAGTGTGCGGCACACAGTAAACCAGGTTAATTCGTATTTCAGATTCTATTTGTGATAAGTGCAGAGGGGGGGGGTCGGCATTGTGTACTGAACTTCCGTTGTAGCTTAATTAGATTCTTTTATCTCTTTTAAATAATGGAAACCAAATGTACTTTTGCATACAACAGATTTTTTTTTAAATATAAAAGTAAACTGCCATCGATGGTCATGTATAAGTCGTGATTAAAAATACTTTTTTTCTACATTTTAGGTTGGCTTGTATAATAGGCAATAGTTTCGTTAGGTTAGAATCAGTGAATGAAAATAAGTACTAATTAGAAATCCAGGAATCAATATAAACAACATTAACTTTAAGAAAAGAGATGCTGCAATTAATAAAATCAGAGGTTGATAATAGCAGCACCATAGTCAGCAGCAGGAAGTCAAATATGAATGTTAACTTTAAGCCCTCGAATTATAGACTAAGGATTATCCCACAGGACAATAGCCTACATGGCCAATATTTAACCTAAGTAATACAATATTTGATTCAGTGGAATCAGGACGTGCAACAACTGATCAGTTTTGAATAAGGGCTAAATATCCCTAGCCACATACATCTGAAGAAGGCTAGAGGTCCCAATGGCCGAAACGTCGTGATAATAACAACAAAAATTAGGACATCAGCTCAAATGTTAAATAATATAATAAACTTACAATAATTAAGAAAAAAGCATTTTAATTTTTTTGTTTTACTAACAGACAGGAAGATATTGTTGCAACCTAGGGAAAGTTACTGAAGAGAATAATCACACGAAGGTTGGTAAGGAATGATAATACTTACAAGTACAACACAGCGCGTAGAAGTAGTAGCCAACTGCTAGAAGTGAATTCCACAATGAATATCTAACTGTAAGATATCTACCAACCGCCCCACAGACAAGGCCGAATTTAATGTGGGGTATCCGAGCCCGGTAGACCGCGTATAAAACGGGGTCGGGTAGCTGTTTCCTGAGACGAGACTATGCCTTTCGACATAGCCTCGTCTGGGGATCCTCTCTGCCCGGAGGCAAAGAGTTTGACCAGCACAGCTGGAGACGAATCTCCAACTGCAGACCAACATACAGTATTTGTGTGAATGGGGGACATACGAATTATCGTCCGTAGGTATGCTGCAACATATTTTTTATGAATTGACTGTTAAGATAAAAGCTTTCTTCAAAATGTTGACACGCGATCAATACATTATTAATATTTTCTTTGAGTCGGAATTGACATACGATGTAAATCTTGAATATGGTGCTTCAGATATAAAACCGTTCATCATTTTGAAATAAAAATGTTTGAATAATATTTTATCCTAATTAAATTTAGTCGCGACTTTTAATAGGGGACATAAAATAATTTGAAAGAAACTTAGAAGTAAGATTGCAATTAGAAATTTAGATACATTGCACCTATTCCTCTTTTGCACTCAATGCCGGCCCGAAAGTCAGTTTATAAGATATGAAATGATTTTTAATGAGAAATTCTTCAAACGGTGATAATATGCTACCCGGGGTATTCATCAAAGTTAGATTCTGAGAAACACTTCATCATGTCCTGCATGTATATGGAACATTTCATGTGAGAGCTGCATCTGTTCTACCATCAAAGATTTCATCAGTTTATAATTTGGGATCAGAAATAGTTTCGCAGCTGAAGCATAATACAAAAGCAGATTGATATATACCTGACGATGGCTGGGGAACATAACGGCCGAAACGTTGTTATAAAAACAACAAAAATGAGGACAATAGTCCGAATATAAATAGTGTAAATAAAAAATAAAGCAATTCAACTCAGACAGCTTCTTCCCCAGAACTGTTACTTTGTGGAACAAACTTCCGAGAGAATGCTTTCCTAACAATTACAATCTTCGTCTCTTTAATCTCAGAGAGAATCTATATCTATCCTACTCGTAATCATAATACTCCCTTACTTTCCCGCCATTCCCTTCACCTTTCAAATCTCACTCAGTGACCTTCGACCTGAGGCGACCTTGTGTCTGGTATTGGATGAAATAACAGTAAAAAATCGCGAAGTGAAAGTTGTCTTGAATGGCCACTCTTCTAGATCGTTTTCCTTAAACGTAGTTGTTCCCCAGAGCTTTATCCTTGGACCCACGTTGTTCCCAATAGTCATAAATGACCTCAGTTCTCAACTTAGTATCTATACTGATGACACATTTATTGACTCCTGTCTTAATAGTAAGTCTGATCTGTTCGATAAGGTCAAATTGGCAGCTGATCTCATAAATGGCACGCAGTATATTGTTAAATGAGGCCAGGAGTGGCTTTTTAATTTTAACGCCTCAAAAACGAAACTTCTCTCTATTAATCATTTGAGAGAAGCGTTTTTACCGTCCATCAATATGGCTGATGCCAACCCCCAGGAGAGTTACTCATTGCGTCTTAGGTCTGCTGCTAAGAAACTTGGTCCACTATGTTGTGCTAGATAATTTTTCTTGCCAGAATCTATCTTACATATTTATAAGTCTACCATTCATCCTTGCTTTGAATATTCCTACCACATTTGGTCTATGCTTAGAGATTCTTGATAAAATCTAAAGAAGAATCTGCAATGATATTAGTTCTGATCTGGCACCTCGGCTTCCCACCACCATAAAGTCGATTCTCTTTACCTTTTCTATAAATACTTCCATGGTAATTTTTCTGATGAACTTTCCGCTATAATACCTAAAATTCAATCGCAGTATTGGATTGGCGGCAAGGTCTCATCATTTTATGGTTGAAATGGCTAGATCTAATCTTAAGTTCTATGTTAACAATTTCTTCTAACGTACGTTTCGCTTGTGGAACTCCCTTCCTGCTTCATCCTTCCCAGTCTACTTTGATCTTCAAAAATTTAAATGCAATGTCAATCGTTATCTTATGTCTTCTTATTTCTTGTCCTTTTATTGTCCTCTCTCTCATTAATAGTAGTTTTGTTATATTCTCTATCACTTGCGTCCTAGTGGCTTTATTGCCTTGCTTAGGGTGAAATGAAAAACTTTCAAGTTAGAAAAGCACTGGATTAAAAATGCGATTAAAAAAGTGAAAACGTTTGAAATCCATGGAAAGAGTTTAATAAAACTAACTTCGCTCAGGAATTTAATTCACTGACCCAGCTAAGAGAAAGCCTGAATTCTCAGAGGGAATTTACCGGCACTGAGCTTCTGGCTCTTTTTACGCATACCAAATTTGCCGCTTTCATCCCACTCGATATCTAATCTTGATCGGCGTGAGAAAGTTCATTGTTTAAAATTTCTTTCGATCGCTTCATCGTCATGGCTATTAGCGTTATAAACATCATTTACTTCACACAATGCCACACATTCGTCACATATGCGCATGCCCAGAAACAGGGACTCCTAGTGATCTAAGCGAGCATCCAGTGTAGTGCTGGAGTGAACGAAATTTGTTACAATATATTAGGTTGGTGCAAAAATAATGTCGTTTTTTGGCGTATTTTTTAACGAGAGCCACGTTTCCGAATTCTGACGCAGTTTTTCGAAATTCTTTCCAAAATCTAATGAAATGGATAAATATTATCCATTTAGATAATATGATCCATCCTTAGCCGGTACAATAAAATTTCAGTTCCTATTTAGTAGAAATTGAAAAATTCCAGATATTTACATGAAATGAATAAATATTCTTTATTTCTTTTGAATTCGATGCGTTTTATTCTCTCTCTCTCTCTCTCTCTCTCTCTCACACACGCACTCACAAACTCTCTCTCTCTCTCTCTCTCTCTCTCTCTCTCTCTCTCTCTCTGGTTTATTTCGGGCAATAAAACACTAAATATTATTTCTTATAAATCAGATACTATTCCCCCTTATCGAGCAGCTATCAAAATCGGCGAGATGCTACTAGGGATCTCGCTTTCTGTGAACAGATAATTTTTGGTCAGGCGTCTCAAGTCTGATTCTAACAGCCTGATCTATCACAGCGAAACGCCGATAGTAAGAATCAATATTGGTCTGAACGCCTTCAGACATATCGGACAATGATATGACCAAGAAATGTACATGAAAATCTCCAGAAAAAGTTGTTGTCCGGGCGTTAATGTATTCCGCCGAAAGCTAATTGATCTGAGGTTCAATCTACAATTCGACACTTGTGAAGTCATTAAAGATGGCCATTATGGTAAAATAGATATATAGTCAATGGTACATACCTGAACTGCTTCTGAGATAGTAATGAATAGACATAGATAGATAGATAGATAGATAGATAGATAGATAGATAGATAGATAATGAATAGACTGAGATAGATAGATAGATAGATAGATAATGAATAGACTGAGATAGATAGATAGATAGATAGATAGATAGATAGATAGATAGATAGATATGATGAGACTGAGATAGATAGATAGATAGATAGATAGATATGATGAGACTGAGATAGATAGATAGATAGATAGATAGATAGATAGATAGATAGATATGATGAGACTGAGATAGATAGATAGATAGATAGATAGATAGATAGATAGATAGATATGATGAGACTGAGATAGATAGATAGATAGATAGATAGATAATGAATAGACTGAGATAGATAGATAATGAATAGACTGAGATAGATAGATAATGAATAGACTGAGATAGATAGATAGATAATGAATAGACTGAGATAGATATTAGGTTGGTGCAAAAATAATGTCGTTTTCTCACATAGTAACATATGTGAGAAAACGACATTATTTTTGCACCAACCTAATAGATAATGAATAAACTGAGATAGATAGATAGATACGTGCGTATCTATATACACAGTATAGTAATGCATATGGACAAAATTACACACGTTCAAATGCATAAATATGTATATTATATTCAGTTATATGTACATTTGTATAAATATATAGACAAAGGTGTTGGTGGATGTATATATATATTTGTAAATTTATCCGGCGGCAAAGAGAGTAAAGGTTGAGAAGACGATTTGTAAACCTCTTCTCTAAAGTTCACTAGCTTCGAGCGATAAATGAATCAACAAGCCAACCAACCCCAGCTGCTTCCATCAGTCTTGTGTAAAATTTTCCAGCACAAGCCCTTAACACTACTCTTGAAATCTTCAATGTACACCTGCTTCCCAGCGCAGAGGGCGCCTGTCTCACGCTGATGTCGAGAGGTCGATAAACAGAGGGAATCGTAATTTACTTACAGACGCTCTGGGCACTACGTGGTGCGCATGCGTCAGATTGCTTTCATTTCGTCTGTATTGTTTATTTTCTGTAACGTACGTAACAAAATATTAACGTATATATTTTTTAAATCTACTTTTGTTATCTGTATGTTTCATAAAAAATAATGTGACGCTTTTCTCTATGTTTCATAGAAAATAATGTGTTGTCTACGACGCGTTTCTGATTGTACAAGCCGGCATAATATACCGTAATTCTCCATGTATAATACGCCTTCATCCATAATGCGCACCCCTAAAATTATGTGGAAAGTGTGGGAAAATGCTTCTACTCACGCATAACACGCACCCCTTGTTTGGTAATCAAACCTTATAAATTATACCTCTCCAATTTCATTACGGCCAGCGTTTCTTACATTTATTTAAAAATGGTTTTTACATTTGTAAGTATTGTTAGTTACATATGATTCTATTTGACATCCTATGGGGTCGCAATCGCCGAATGTTAGTGTCAAATTGTCGTATGTTTGTAGTGTGTAGTCATTTCGCAACTAAAATCGACCTATGAAACGGCATTTTTTTAAAGATTTTTTGTGTAGCTATGCATAGTACGCACCCCTAATTTTGTTTATTATTTTTTAGAAAAAAGTATGTATTATACATGGGGAATTAAGGTAATGGTTATTGGCAGAGAAAATAGAAGCTGACTTCATATTCCAAACGATATTCTTATTTTACATTATATCTATGTAGATAATTAAATAGATAAGTCTAAATGTTTAATAATTCATAGTACACATTGATACTGTAGCTCTGATCCAATGTTTAACTACCCACCTTGATAGTGTATGAAACAAGGTCAATTTAAAAATGGAAGATGTTCACGTATGGACACATACAAAAACTTACCTGTCTCTGCGATCAGTGTCACGAAAACGTTAGAATAACGCCGAACCTTCTTATATTATATACGAGGAAGTGCTGCCTTGGGGTCGGAACCCTAAGGGCGTAGCTTACCTCATATTTTCTTTTCTTTTTTGCTCTTTTTCCTTAAATTTAATCCCAACTATTTGGACCAGGAGTTTGTCAGTCGAAATTTTGCGATAAGAAATTAATGAAAAAGAGACGGAAAAACTGTAATAAAAAAAAGGATATCTTTGTCATTCATTGCCCAAGCAGGCGTTTTCGGTTGAAATTTATAAAATATTAGGTTGGTGCAAAAATAATATCGTTTTTTGACGTATTTTTTAACGTCAAAAAACGATATTATTTTTGCACCAACCTAATATTTCTCTTTCAAGAAAATAGGTTTTTCAAGTCCATTAGCTGTTATTGCTCTTTCTAGTACTAATGGGAGTTTCCTTTCTAACCTTTTATTTAAAGTAGTGTGGGGGTCATCATCTTTATTATGTCATTATTTTCTCTTCAAGTTACCTATATCCATGGTTGATAATGTTTCATCTAAAGAGAAGAATCGAAATAATTGCAACGAAAAGTAAATATATGAAAGAAACACTAGTTAAAAAAGATTAAATACTGGTTGACAATTCTTCATCTACTAAAAACGCAACCTTTTTTTCCATAATAATTGTTATATTTAGGATATGAATTGTTTATGCGCGTGTAGCGACTATTATAGGACGTAGGTGATAAAATATATGAAGATGTTATTATATAAGCAACCTGACTCGAAATTTGAACTCGCGTCGCAGATTTTAAATTTGTGAATCATAGGTCGTTTGCTCTTACTACATTCCAACTAATGCGTTTTTGTGGAGATCCTTTATAATAATCAGAGATCGATAGCTGGCATTTTTTCTGTGACAATTGTTTAATATATTTATGTTACTTTCAGAGTCTACATGGTCACCAATTAACCATTTCCGTTAGTTTTGTCCTGCTAACCAATATGCCAAATAAAATATACAGAATTTGTAAGCATTTTATGAATTTTTAAGACGGGGAATTAGCATTATTATGCGCAATATTACTAGGATCCGTGTCTTCATTTTGGTTGCTATCGGCGCTACAATTCTAGACGTTGTCTTCTCTAACAAGGACAACGGGATGAAAAGAACGTATTCCTGTTGACAGAATAATGGATCCTATTCAAAATTAAGGGAAAGTTATCCCAATTACGAAAGCTATCTAACGTAAACTGGGGCTTACAACGACTGAAACGTTATGGCGTTAACAATCAGTATATATAAATATGTGTAAGCATTTACAGTTTTATACAAATGAGTGAGTAATGAAGTTATCCATGCTTAAATGGAAACGTATTACATGACACATTATCGCTTCTTAAATATGGCTTTTCTTTACGGATTATTATCTCAACCTTTTCTGGCTTTTTCGGCTTCAAATTCCATATTCTACGCCTCCTAGGCGACACCAGTTTGGTTCTTTTTACTCCTACGCATTTTTGTTTCGTATCCAAGAATCTCGGCTCGATTCTTTTGAGTTCATCATCACAACTTCCTTCTCGTTTTTCTTTCCCACTCCTTCATCCACCAACTAACAAGGTTTTTTTTTTCTTTGTTTTCTCTGCCTTTCTTGTACCATCCACCACCCTTGTAACCTCCTTCCACGTAAAGATTCTCTTCTTTCCTTTTTAGAACTTGTGTCTTTCTTTGTCTTTTTATTTTCTCTCTTTACTTGATATAGACCTTTGAGATCGGTAGGACATGTCTCTATTGATTAGGATTTCGAAACGAGTTGCTTGCCAAAATATTTAAGATGTTGCTTCTGTTCGCCTTTTAGCAGCACAAGAGTTGCCAAGTGCCGGTAATTTGATAAGGTGCTAACGAAGTTGTCGCTTATTTGCAGCCTATAAATGAAATTATGGGAAACAAAAAAAAATGGCCGTACTTTTCGGAAGACGACTTTGACGAGAAAATATCTTTTCTCTGGTGTCGTCTTCTGTACCCAGTGGAGTCCTTCGGTGCTTTAAAGAGAGAAATTTATCAAGGATTCAAACATTATTAACCGTGTTTATATGTGCTTAAGCGTCAATGATTAAATCAATCTACCCATTCACACGTATAAGCACATACAAAATGAACTCTTTATATATGGGAATATATATAATGTGTATGTACGTATATGCGTGTGTATATGCATCGGTGTGTATATATATAGATAGAATTAAGTAGATAAATCCCTGTGTCTACGGATGCATAAAGATATGTATGCATAAATATGTGTGTGCCTTAATGTTGTTATTGCATGCATACAAAATATGGGTTGTCTATCGCGATGAACTGAACCAGCTGAAGCGCTTTCATCAACAATGCTGGCGTGAAATATTTGGATCCAACTGGAGAATGCATGTCAATGATGTCTAAGCGCTTTACGGAACTCAGTGTGACAGTATAGAAGATTAGAACTAATAGAAAACGCTTGCATTCGACAGTCTTCAGCGAAATGTGGATGAAAGAGGCGAGCTTGGTTTGTTTGAACGGGGCTAGCCTTGATTTTCTCTTTTTAGGTCAACCTACGTCACATCGGAGTGGTTTCCTGCGAAGCCCTCCCCTTGGTTAGGTTAGACAAACCTTAGTGTACCTAGTTAATGTGAGCAAGTGCTGTTCCTGGCCTGTTTCCCGGCTGTCTCTTTGGTTATGATCCAAGTCGAGTTTGTTTTGGCCCGTCCTTTTTCATCTCGACTGGGTCAGCTATATATTTTCCCATGCCCGTGTGGTTTTTTGAAACCTTTTCCTGCACCCGTAGTGGGAGAGCTTCTTGATTTTGTCCCATGGGCAGAATACAGCGGCCTCTCCTTTTTGAGGGTTGAACGGGCCCTACTGACATCAGTTATGTTTAATGTGATTTGTGTTCATATTTCAGTTCGTTACTGGGTTCATCTCCCTTTCCTCTCATTTTTTCATCACAGATTTTATATATATTTTACTATCATTAATTTTTTATGGCATGGGGCGCGTTTTGGTAGGTCCTCCTAGAGAGGATGTGGTATTATGGTGCACGGAGGATTGATTGGTGATGGACGAGTTGGTGAATGGGTAAATTGTAATCCGTGAATGGGTCGTTAATCGGATTAGCTAGGTATAAGATAGTGCGGACCAGCCTTAACCCCTCCCCCTTCTCGGCTTTGTACCACAGTTATGTATTTTTTACATAATAAATATCTAGAAGCAACACTTCTGAAATATAGGTTGCGTTGGAGAGATCATAATGGTGGCACGAGCGACAACAGAATTTAAAAGCAGCTTTTTATATAGAGAGCTTACTAGCGGAAATCGACCAGCCCATAAGCCACAGGAGCATTATAAGGATTATATGAAAGAATTACTGAACCTTGCAAACATTTTTACGCATGACTGGTAGTTACACGTGGATAATCGTACTACGTGGCGTGAAGAAAGGAGGTTAGTGATGTCGATTCTTCTTTCCATAGTTATTGGATCGCAAAGAAAAATCTAAAAAGGTCTTCATTTAGAACTTCCAAACGACATATAAATGACAGGTATGAACTCACAAGTGATATTAACGCTTAGGTTTTCTTGAATAAAGCAAATGAATTAAGTCATATGAGAAGTGTCATCATGCTAGATTACCGGTCAACGACAAAATACCATTGAGCAAGAAGAATTCATGTCACTTCCGCGGAAAAGTTTGCAAGCACCGGCCACTCATTCATGATTCTAGGGAGAGACCGCCCTAATACCCATTCCTACCTTTCCCTCTTAATATACTAGAATGTCAATTAAACATGGTATGGTCTAAAAGTTCAGTGGGTCGCAGATCGACTTTCTAAATAAGTTATTTGGGTGCCCATTCTTTGATATAACTTGACTGGAGTTCTAACATAGGACTGTCTTCATGTAAATTTCGTTCAGGGCTAGGTATCTGCCATTTTTAACACTTTGTTGCATTTCTAAGGGAAATCTCAACTTTAACTAAGTTAAAACATAGTAGCTCTTTTTTAAACGAGTATATAGGCTTTCCTATCGCCCCGTCTATAGCCCTTCCCCATCTCTTGAACAGGAGACGCTCATGCCTTTTTTTCCTATTTACAAAGGGGTTCTTTGTTCCTTTTCTCATGACTTAATAGTGGTACTGTCATGAATTTCTTGTGATATATGTGGATACTGGCACCGTCTCTTCATGCTGAGGGTACCGTGTTAGCGTTTTTATGGTTTCTTCTCTCGACTGTTTGTTAGGAGCCCTAACTCTTGCGTAATGCTTTAAGAGGCTTCTCTTATCAGCAATCGCATAATATCGGGATCCATGCAGTGCCATGTCGTGCATGGAAGGATTTCCCTGCAAGCACCTCCAGCGGGAAACCCCGAGGCCACACTATGTTGCAGTCTGCGACAGTTCCATTCCCGTACATATTGCATTAGATGACCGAGTGATACTACTATCCTATGCATTTCTTTAACAAAATAATACACCATGACTATAAACAACCAAACATATAAAACTAAATCAGCCCAACAAAAACTTTAATCTTTGTTTCTCCATCATTTATGCTATTCGTACCAACTTCTGCAGTGTGGAATCTTTCCTCTTCGAAAAGTCTCCGGAAATCCTAGCTCTCAGCGAAACTAATCTTAACACTTCAATCCCCTCCTCTGATTTCTTGATTCCTGGTTATCTTACTCTTTTTGGGAAGGTATAGCGAAGAAAATGGCAACTGACCTTGTCAAACCAAGCGACAGCGCGTCGCGTGTATCCTACGACGGAAAATGTGGGAAAAAAGGAAATTACTTACCCCTAAAAAAGGGCATTATTTTTCTGACTGGTTGCGTGGGTTGGGATTTGTGAGATAATACCTGCGAATCGATTTTTGGCATTTCTTTCTGCCCCGGATGTTCGAATCTGAACGTAGTGATTTATTCTCTGCATTGTGGAAGTAATCTTCGACAAATATTGCCTTTGCAATCCCAGATCGCTTACAGAAGGTCTCTAGTGTACACATGAACGGCGTGAGAGTTTATACCCGCGAACCTCTCCCTCTGGCTAGGGAGCTCTCTCTTGAATCTCCAGACCATTCGTACATGTGTCTCCGCCTCTCTCTACTAACCTCAGTCATCTATCTTTCTTTCTCTATTGTTTCCCTTCCTCTCATGACCCTTAAATGCTAGGTATTGTTTCTGATAATATACACAAGGCCATCTCCCTACACCCGTTTGCAAATATACTTGTGTTCGGCGACTTCAATGCCAAACATGACAGGCGGCTTAAGCACTCAGTCACTGACTTCGCTGACATCCAAATCTTGAACTTCTCAATCACTCAATCTCTCACGCAAGTAGTGGACTTCCCGACGCGTTTCCCCAGTAACCCTGGTGAACACGCTTTTTTTCTTGATCTCTTTTTACCTCTATCCCTGGCTCATGTTGTACCATGCAGCTCTGCCCTCTTGGCAACTCTGATCATGCGGTAGTCTCTGTAAACATCTCTTTCAGTGCCCCTATCAACCAAGAAACTCCTACCAGCAGAATATCTTTCTGTTGTCAACGAGTAGACTGCGACTTGTTCCGTTATTTCCTTTGTGACGTTCCTTGAAATGTAGTTTTTAATCATCCTGATCAAAAATGCGCGTCTGAGCTATTCTAGCCGGTATCGATGCTTTCATTCTATCAAGGAAATACCGAGGTAAATCGTGTTCATCTCCTTGGTTCTCACTTGCATGCTCGGCCGCTACAACTCACAGAAATCTGATTACAAATGACGTCTCTTTGTCTCTGCCCGTAGTTGCTATTTGCTGATAGAATGCACCAATGTATAGGATCTCGCAAGTTCTATTCTAGAGGTTATTGACGGCTCTGAAACCCTCAATCCCTCCTCTATTCAATCATTTCGAAGTCCAGACATCTACAGTAGATGAGGCTGAAAGCTTTGCTCGTAAATTCTCTTCCAACTCAACACTTGACTCATTGGGAGTACACAAACCTGGTTTCCCCAACAGGACAGAGATTCCACTGAGTGATATGCGTTGAACCTCGTCACTGGTCTTAGACATCATTTCTAAATTAGGAAAAGGGAGGTGACGGGATCCCAGCCATCGACCTAAAGAAATGTGCTCCCGAGCTGACTCCAATTCTCTCTAAATTATAGCCTCGCTGTTTTCTGCTTTCCAGATTGTTGACATTTCTCCTGTGTAGTTCCTATTTTTAAGAACTTTGGAGGACCTTCTGACTCATCTAACTACGTCCCATTAATCACCTACCGATGTTCGGCAAAGTATTCAAGACTTTAATTAATGCTGAAGTGGTAAAGCATCTTATCTCTCACGACCTACTCTATGACAAACAATATGGATTCCGTTTTGCCCGGTCTAGCGCTGAATAACTTGAGAATAACGGCGAAGCTCGAGCTGGACCTCTAAGTATCTCGAATGCATTTGACAGGGTTTGACATGCTGGTCTTCTACGTAAGCTCCAGAACTACGATATTACTAGACGCTTGTTTTATTTAATCTAATTGTTCGTATCAAATCGCTTTGAAGGCTTCGGTTTCCAAATCCTTTCAGACAAATGTGGGGATTCCGCAAGTCTCTATCTATCCTGGGTCCTGCGCTGTTTCATCAATGTTCTTCCCGCTGTCTTCATTTCCCAAGTAGGCATTTATGTGGATGACACAAACGTTTACTCCTTTTTCAATAATAAATCCGTCAATGTTGACAAAGTTAACCTGGCGGCTGCCCTTGAAAAGGACTTCCAATCAGGAAATGGCTCGTAAATTTTAATGCCTCCAAAACGAAACTGCTGTCATTTAACCACCATAGAGAAAATTTCCTGTCTGCCATCAGTATAGCTTGTGCTATACCCATGGAGAGCAACACACTGCACTTTCTTGACCTCACATTTTCAACTGACTTGAAGTGGAACGACTACATCTAATCAATAGCTTCATCTACTGCAAGGAAAGTTGGGTCCATTTACAAATCTATCATTTACTCATCTTGAGGGTCTTAACAAAATCCAAAGAAGGAGCTGCAATATAATCGATTCTGACCCGGCATCTCGACTTCAGTCATTTTCTCACCGACGGGATGTGGCTTCCCTTTGTATTTTCTATAAATATTTTTATGGCAACTGTTCTAACAAGCTTTTTTCCCTGGTGTCCGGTCTACTTGAGTTGACATCTAGGTCCCACGCTTTTACTAGATTGGCATCTCATCTAGGTCCTACGCTTTTACTAGATTGGCATCTAGGTCCCACGCTTTTACTAGATCGACATTTAGGTCCCACGCTTTTACTAGATTGACATCTAGGTCCTAGCTTTTGCTAGACTGACATCTAGGTCCTACGCTTTTACTAGACTGACATCTAGGTCCTACGCTTTTACTAGATTGGCATCTAGGTCCCACGCTTTTACTAGATTGGCATCTAGGTCCTGCCCTTGTTGACTTAGTTAAATGTAATCACCACTTCTACATCAATTTTTTATCGCATTTCCCGCCTGTTAAACTGCCTTCTGTTTCCTTGTTTCCCTGGTAACTACAATCTTCAAATATTTAAATGCAAGGTCAATCACCATCTTCTATCTACTTGAACTCCGTTCAGCTTTTATCCTTTCCTCGATTCTTTCTATAACCAGTTTTCTTTCACCTTCGCTCTCTGTAAAAAAAAGAAAAGAAAAAGAAATCACCTGCTGGATGGAAATAGACGCAAAACCAACAGGACGTATATTTCTTATGCCTGGAAAATTTTTTGCATAGGTTTTAAAAGTTATACCAGTTAAAGACACATAGATGCACAGACAGAATTTTCCGTTTATATATATATATATATATATATATATATATATATATATATATATATATATATATATATATGTATATATATATATATATTCTTTATTATTGGATATTACATTAGACGTAATTTAGAACCGCTTCATAAATGCATTTATGTTTCGATGTATATCATTGCATTTCATCATTATTCTAACCCTCATTTACCATCATCTGATGAGATGCAATGATATGTATCGAAACATGAATGCATTTATGTAGCGGTTCTAAATAAGTTCGAATGTAATATCCTATAATAAAGAATTATCGCTCTACTATTGTATCGAGGCCTATTTTTAAATTACTGTTGTGTATATCTATATATCTATCTACCTATCTATCTATCTATATATATATATATGTGTGTGTGTGTGTGTGTGTGTGTGTGTGTGTGTTAGTTAGTTAAGCCATGTTGGATTTTTTTTTTCATCCAGTATGTACCTGACGACGCCGGGTTAGTTATCCAAACTAGCACTATTGTAAAAGACTCTAACCGTTTTGCATATACAGCCATGTAACGCAGATATGTGTATAGTAATTTTTCCTCGGAAATCTCTGTAATCAGTCAAACATTCATGAGAATATTCACTCTGATATGCGTACGATGCTACAGACAATCATTTACCAACGCCTTTCACTTTGGGCACATCATATTAGTCATGTACTTATCTGTCAGGGCATTTGTAAAACGCAAACGGTGATCTGAACATTTGGTGTTGGAGCTGGCCTTTTGTTATCATTAACTTTTTCTATGCTATCTATCTAAAACAGCAATTCTTAACAGCTGGAAACTCAGCCTAATCTCTCACGTTGAAATAGCCTGTGGTGAAAAGTTTGTTATTTTGGGAAGGCCCCTTGATTTTTTAATAACAAAGTTAGTAAAAATGTTCTTTAGCGTCATCTGAACTTTTATGATTGGGTGAGTAAGCAATTATTATTACTTGTATTATTTGCATTATTCGGACTGTTATCCTCATCTTTATTGCCCTATTCACGACGTTTCAGTCGCTGTACGCTCCAAACGTCTTCAGGTTATTACAATTTCAAACGGAGCCCTAAAGGGTTAAAATTCCAAATTTCTAAGATTGTTCTAGTTCCACGTGTGTGTATGTATTTGTGTGTAAGGTATATTTAGGCAGCAATCGTTCATGCAAGCAAGTTTGATAAAATATAATCGACAAGGTTTAAAATATTGGACCATATATATATATATATATATATATATATATATATATATATATATAAGGAATATAAAGGAGAGACAGGCCGCCCCCTCAAGGTAAGGCTTCAAGAACACCAGAAAGCTCTAACGCGAGGGGAAGTAGAAAAATCAGGCGTGGCTGACCACATATGGAGAGAGAAGGGAGATCACCGTCCCCTGTGGGATCATGTTGAGATCATAGACAGGGAACACCATTGGAAAATTCGTAAACTTAAAGAATCAGCACATATGCTAGGCCACAAAAAGTTCCTGAGCCGACCAAGGTAACAAATCCCTAGCTAGCTTAGAAATTAAATCTTTATTTACTAATATACCTGTTGATAAATGTATTAAACGATTAGAGAACCACCTTAAGAAAATTGACTTTAAGCTACCTATCACTATCTCGAAATGCATCAAATTATGCATCCTATGCACTTCACATTGTTTCTTCCAGTATAATAATATTTATTATAAACAAAAATTTGGTTTACCAATGGGGAGTCCTCTCTCTGGATTCCTAGCATGCATATTTCTAGAATTTCTTGAATCTGGACCTTTTAAACATATTCCACGCGATACACATTACTTCCGATACATCGATGACATTTTATCTATCTACCCACATAAACATTATTTAAATGAGATTACTGATAGATTAAATAAAATAGAACCTACTATAGAATTTACCTATGAACTTGAGTCTAATAATTCTTTACTTTTCTTTACTTTTCTTAGACATACTACTCATTAAAAATAAAAATAAATTAGAATTCAAAGTATATCGTAAACCCACATGTAAAAATGACTATTTACACTTTTACTCTCACCATGATACTAACACTAAGAGGGGTATTATTATTGGATTCTACTTAAGGGCTCTTCGCATCTGTTCAGCAAAGTATTTAGATGATGAATTCACATATATTGAGGATACCTTTTCAAATCTTTCGTATCCGGGACAATTACTGAGAGCTAAAAATAAAGCGTTGAAAATTCACTCATCAGCGCAAAATGACACCTCGAAGGCCACTACAACTACATCAGTGAAAGGCACACTTTCAGCTGCCCCTGATAATAATTCTTTTGGTCGCATCTTTCTACCAAATAACCATTTGACCAAACGTATCTCCAATAATTTAAAAAAAATTAAAACTACAATATTACCTACTAGAACTATCCGTAGTTTATTAAATAGCACCAGCAAACAACATATTACATCCGATGCTTGCATCTACCAAATCTCATGCAAAAACTGTGACTTAAAATATGTGGGTGAAACATGTAGGTCCGTAAAATCTCGTGTTTTCGAACATAAACGAGATATTCGCCTCGGAAATTTAAACAATGCTTTAGTTGTACACACAACTAAAGCAGATCATAATTTCGATTTTGATTCCGTGAAGATTTTAAAATATTTTCATAATAAAAATCTTAGGAGGATTTATGAAGCAGGCATAATATCCATCTCACGCACGGTGAATACTAGACCTGGCTTCTTTAGTATTTCCCCTTTTCTAGCGGGATTAATGCTCGACAAGCGTACATATAAATTTTAGATCAAAATAGAATTCTTTTCATTTTTCATTCAAAATACTCAAATTTTAGGAATACGTTTTCACAGCGTCGCCCACGTGACGACAACGTGACCGTGTTTAAAACGGAACGCTGATCATATAAAACTTTCAGTTATCTGTTTGGATAAGTCTTGTTCTTATGTCGATCGTCTTTGTCATGTTGAATTGATAATGTTAATTATATTTTATGAATATGTCCTGAAGATGGTTTATTAGACCGAAACGTCCGACGTTGACATATTAACATTAAAACAGCATAATTGCATATAAGGATTTTTGTTTGTTTTTTTCCGTATATTTTTCTTCATACTGTCGGATCTATATACATATATTTGCTTACACACACACACACACACACACACACACACACACACACACACACACACACACATATATATATATATATATATATATATATATATATATATATATATATATATATATTACTATTCTTAACTAAGTGCCAATTTATCTGTTAAATTCTACGCTGATGTAAGAAGTATGAATGAACGCTACAAACATTAGATACAATGAAGTCAGTTTATACAAATGACACGGCAGACACATTCTTATCCTAATACACAGAGACATAAATTTAACTACACATATATCCACGCAAATATAAAAACGACACAGAAATAGAAGAAAAAGAAAAAAGAAACAAAAAAGGAAAAATTTATAAAAAGGAAAATAAAAAGAAAGAATAAAAAGACGATAAAAAAGTAAAAGAATAAAAACAAATAAATAAAAACGCAAAAGAAAATTATATCAGACAGAAGTTATATACAAGTGAAACGGAATACAAGTAATCACACACCCATACCGATATAGAATTAAACAAACTCCCTAAGATTCAAGCACAAATACAATAACAAAACAGCACAAACCAACCATATATACATGAACAACTATATAGATAAAAAAATGCAGGTGAGAGATCGAACCTTTAATTCTCCACATGCATCAGTCAAGCTGTAACATTTATATTACTGCTACTTACGCCCTTATGCAAATTAATTGAAACAACCGCTTTAGCTTTCTTTCTTTCACTATACGGTCAGTTTTAGACCCACGGGAGTGACAAGATGTAATCGATTTGTATTTTTCCTCCGATTAGGTTATTTCCAGGGGTGTGCAGTAATATGAATCTATATTCGGGGTGTGTCTTTGTTTGCCCTTGAAAAATATTGCCTCATCCGTGATTGTCTCAGTTTTATTACGCCCCGACACTATTGTCTCGACTGTTGATTAGTTGTCCTACGGCTATTGTCTGCGATAGACGTTACTCCAAGGAAGCTTAAGAAAGTTGAACTCTGCACGGACACACTTACCAGTGAGCAAATCAAAGTACTATAGACTGGCCCAGAATCTTTCCTGATTTAAATCCAATCGATAATCTGTGGTTAATCTGCAATGAAAAACTTCGTGGAATGGACATACGAAGTACCAACATGTGCAACTATTTCATTGGAAAAATACGAAAAAAAGTAAGTAATAACGGAAATATTTGTTTTCTTTCAATTAATTTGCACAAGGGTGTTACCCACTCATTATCAAATAGGGAACGTAGTTTAAAGACTCTTTTCTAATTATCGATAGTATTGAATAATATTATTTTTTCTTCATAAAGTAGCTGTTATTCAAGCAAAAAATGATTTTCGTAACCAAAATAGCAGGCTTTGAAGAAGATAATATACAAGTTTAGATGCCCGGAATAATATGTGTTTGTAAAAGATATAACCGTGAACAATAGAGTGCGGCCACAGACAGCGAACAAGAAACGGATTGTATTTATAGTTTGTCGCTGAGGAGTTTCACGACAGCTGAAACTCTAACCCGACGGAGTGATCAATATTTAATTTTAAAGACAAATTCGTTTTGGAAGTTTCTACGTTGAACGTCTTTAAATAGGAGTGCGTCTGTCTGAAATTAGATATAAAAATGGATTTTGATTTTTTTTTTTTTTTGTAATAACAGATGCTTTCATTTGTTTTCGTCATTTTTTTCTCTATTTCCTTCATCTGTGACACATGTTTTATATTTCTACTATGTCTCATAATATTTGTTACATATAATGTCCCATGTCCCATGTGCCCCCGTGGATAAAAGCGTTGGTTGGAGTAATCCAGTGACTTGACTCAAAGAGTTCAATACCTGGTCACAGCAGAGGTGAACAAAAACTTGGAAAGTGAGTTACTAAAGGGATATAACTGAAACTGAGATGTCCAGGAAAAGGCATGGCATGTGGAACTAGAACGACCTACCCGGTGGACGAAAAAAATGTTCAGTTGGAAATTCCAAAGTAGAAGGCCGGAGCGTACAACGGCTGAAACGTCGTTAATATAACAATAAAAGTGAGGACAACTCCGAATAATGTAAATAGTGTAAATAATTACAATACCTCATCTCAAAAATATAGACAGATGTTGAAGGATCGGTCAGTTATATGCCATACGTGATACACGCTAAGGCGATCATGTATCTTTCGATACATGACTGACGAGGTAGATTTTTTTCCCGAAATAGGTTGCCATTTCTTTCTGTGGTAGACATGTTGCCATCCAAGGCTTTCATCATCCCGGTTTGTGCTGCTATTTAAGCAAGAAAAAGATTCATAGGATTTATATAAAGAAGAGGATTTATACCTTTCCCAACGGTATTAGCACGTAACTGAATGTAATGTATTCGACTGGGATTTGAACTCGGCTCTCCGATTCCTCAATCCGAGCCGCTGTTCATTACTCCGCCATACTTCCTTAGAGACGACGCTAAGAAACGAATGCTTATGTACATACGAATGGTAATGTATTAACAATAAAGGGTTACACGTGACAAAGACAAAGATTTGTCACTTCAGTCATTTCACTCCAACCAAGGCGGGAAAGCGACTGGTACACAGGGTATTACGGAGAGTTAAGGTAGGTTAAAAAGACGGGGTATTGTGGGGAGGTCGACGGAAGGATAAAAGCTGAAATGGATTCAAGAAGATAGAAAATTGTGATTGACGTTGCATTTAAAATTTTGAGAATTATAGTAATCAGGGAAGCAAGGGAACGAAAGTGAGTTCCACAGGCGAGAAGTGCGAGAAAAGAAACTGTTGGAGTAGAAATAGCGGTTGGATTTAATTAATTTAACAATAAATACGTGCGATCTAGATGCCAACGTAATAGCGCGTTTTAATTTATCATGTCGAGGCACCAGGGGAAGAAGCTTGTCAGATCATTTGCTATGAAAATATTTGTAGAAAAGGCAGAAGGAAACCATGTCACGTCGGTGAGAAAGAGACTGAAGTCAAGATGTAAAGTGAGGATCGATGACACTGGATTTTGTCAAGAACATTGAGATGAGTAGCAGGAGCACCAGACCAAATATGGCAACAGTATTCAATGCACGACCGAATAGTAGATTTGTAAATGTACAAGACGGATTCTGACGAGAAATAACTTCTGACACGCTATCTATTGTTCCACCGAGCAACCTTGAATTATCGGTACGGACCCAATATACGAAAAGATTTATATATTGTAAATATATATTTACGTCTAGGAAATTTAGACAGATCCTGAAGAAGGGAGGTGCATACAACGGCCGCAACATCGTGTAAATGAAAAAAAAACATAGGTATGAAATGCGAAAATAAATACAACAAATTATATGGGACAGAGAGTATTCCCCTTTTCGTATTTTGTTTTTATTTTTCAATTCTTTTCCTATTAATATTTTTTAAATGTTGCCTCTTTCTATTTCTTTGTTCATAAGTTTTATTGTTATTATTTCTTCTTTCTCTCCTATTCACTCGCTTACAATTCCTTTCTGTTTTCTCTTCGTTTTTTACTGAGATAACATTATTTTCCAAACTTGTATCCATTAATAAAACTAAAACTGCAATGTTACATTTCTCTCAAGATAGACGCATACATCACAGACCGAGTGAATGATTCTGCAATTCTGTTCAAAGTTCAACCAATCAATACTTTTTTCAGCCATCTTCAGAAATGTTTTCTTTTCTTCTTTTGTATTTTATTGCTTTTTCTTCATTTCCATCCTTTTTCATGATAATTCTGCTTTCACTCTTTGTTCATCAAATGTTTTCTACATTCCAATAACATATACAAAACTTCAAGGAAATCATATGTATGACCATTATTAAAATATGGTAAACCATTCACGCTTATTTAGTAGCTGATACCTTCTCTCCTCCATCTCCAGGATCTGATAAGTAATCAATTTTGCATGAACTTAAGAATTTGAATTCTAAGCCAATGAATCTACACAATCAGAGAAAAATAGATATTCTGTATTATTGTGCATTTCTAACTAGTATTTCTTTAATCTTATTTCCTTTGTTTTTGTTTTTTTGTTGTTGTTGCAACGATTACATAGATATTCTTCAAGAATTGCGATAAAAAGCAAGTGAATTAAGTCGAAATTATTGTAAGTGGTTAAGAGTACCTAACAATGCCTCATCTAAGAACATTCAAAACGATTTTAAATATATTAGGTTGGTGCAAAAATAATGACGTAATAATGTCGTTTTTTGACGTTACAAATACGTCAAAAAACGTCATTATTACGTCATTATTTTTGCACCAACCTAATATATATATAAAAGTGAACATTGAAGTCAACACTCAGAGGTGACAGGCTGTTTTATGCTGGACGCAATAGTCAGGCCGATATTTAACAGTCCCCCACGAGGAATGTATGTGGCACAAGGCCAAGTTTAACGTGGGTTTCTCCGATCCCGTAGGCTTGGCCAAAAATAATCCCTTAGAACCCGCATAAGCGGGTTCGGGATTTGTCTACCTCCCAGGACGAAACTCTGCCCTTCGGCAAAGCTTCGTCTGGGTTCCTCTCTGACAAAGCAGAGAGTTCGACAGAAATCGCACACAGTCTGAGACTGCGTGTCGACTGCCTCAACGCAATCGTCAGGCCGCGAATGCTGTATATTTCCTCGGCTATTTATATATATGGGTCAGTAGTGCATTGTGGGTAATCTATTCTGGCGGTTATTTTTGCGGGAGTGGCCTATTTGTTTCTTTATTTATTTGCTTGGGTCAACCACTGCCCACCCGCCAAAATAACAAAATAGACTACGGCAAGCAATCTAAACATTGGACGATTAAATAGCCTTAATTATCTTCCCAGACAAAAAAAAAACCCAAAAAACTATTAAATAAGCGACCTAAACAAATCCAGCATTCGCGGCCAGACAATTGCGTCTAGCATGAAACAGCGTATCACTTCTGAGTGTTGACTTCAATGTTCACTTTTATATTTATATTTATATACGCACTATCTCTAATATTGAGCACTTTATCACATAAATATAGCAAACCTTAAAACTATATATATATATATATATATATATGTGTGTGTGTGTGTGTGTGTGTGTGTGTGTGTGCTTATATTTTGGCAGCACATTTTCATTGAGACATGTTTCTTTGAATAATTTCGACATGTTTTGTCTACTTATCTTCAATAGGATCCCTTTATATTCGCAGATAAGCATTTTGGTTTCATCTTTTATTTCCGAGTACTTTACCAACTCATCATCAAGGTATTGTTTATTGCAAGATAAATATTGTAGTGTTCATTATTATCAAAGACAAAATTGTTGTGGTCATCTGAAACTTACATTTCTTACAAATGGAGTGAGGAATGTTGCGTCAGTGTGTGACCGCTGAAACCGTTTAAGGGGAGCTAATTAAGTATAGTGTGGAACATTTCTGCGAAATGACTAGTAAAAAGGGAAACTATTGGTGCAAACCTTGGCTTTCCAAACTATCTGTTATAAATATTTTAAAACATTTTTGAAGTACCTATAATTATTTTTATTAAGATTTGGTTTCAATTTTTAATACAGATAACTTCGAGAATTTTTAGTTTATGTGTATTATTTTCGTGAAAAGTGTGGATGTATTTTTTACAAGGATTTTTCTGAATTGCCTATGTGGACAGGTATGTTGTTGCAAATGTTTAGAAATGATAGATATATTCAAATGAAAACTTGTATTAAACAATACCCTGATGATGACATTGTGGTATGTCGAAAGTACTCGGAAATGAAAGAAATATGTGTCAACACGACGATTTTCTCTCGTCCTTCAATAATGACACTAAAAACTTATCCGCGAATATGAAAGGATCCTATTGAAAATAAGTAGGGAGAATATGTCTAAACAAAACATGTCACAATACACACACACACACACACACACACATACATATATATATATATATATATATATATATATATATATGTATGCGCATGTATGTATATTTGAATATGTGTCTTTGTGTGTCTATAATTCATTATCTAAGCATATACACAAATACGGACACACACACACACGCACCGATTTCTTTCGTTTCTGAACCTGATGAAGATTTGAATGGCGACATTCATAATCAAATCTATTTTCAGTCAAATGTATTTTCATGAAATGCTTTTCATTTGTCAAATTTAAAAACTTTGACGGGTTTTCTGTATCTTATTTTAAAAATATATATTTCGACACGACAACATATGGATATCCCAAAAAACATATATCTTTTATTTTTATCCCATTCTGAAGAATTGTATGGGGATTAGCCATGCATTTCAGAAAAGCCTATATGAATTTCTTGCTTTCGAGCCCTCCTGAAAATGAGATAAAGAGTTACCTTGAATTCGATACAAGAAAGCTGGGAAAATATACTGAGAACTTTCGACATGAACTAAGAATTATTAAGAAAAGATACAGAATAAATATTAATGGCTCTTTTAAAAAGTAACTCATTTCTAGTTTAATCACAAGAAACGCCAACTTAGTGAAACAGGACGAGTGATTCATTATTTAAGCATTACACGAAATTACAGACACTCACAGATTCTTTCGTTTTTGGATCTGATGAAGACTTGAATGGCGAAATGAATAATCAAATCTATTTTCAGGAAACGTTTTACATTAGTCAATTTTAAAAACTTTTTCGGTATTTCTGTATCTAACTTTAAAAACATATATGGATACATCCTCCACATACACACACACAGACGTATATATATATATATATATATATATATATATATATATGGTCATCCACATACAGGACTGTTTCGCTCGTATCACAGCTCAGCACTCTGGCTAGACATCCGGTTGCTTCTATCCGGGATTGAAACTCTGCCAATATGACATCTGTCGAAGGAAGTACCTACCTCTAAGCCATATATATATATATATATATATATATATATATATATATATATATATATATATATATATATATATATATATATATATATATATATATAGGTAGGTAGGTAGGTAGGTAGGTAGGTAATGAAATGTTTGATACTCCGAATGGATAATCCCAAGGAGGATGTAACCTAGAGAGCTCAATGTAAAACAAGAGCGAATATTAATTTAATTAAAAAAACAGACAAACTTAAGGGTTCATTGATTATATTTCATTTCTCTAGGAAACTGATTTTTCCTGGTTCCTCAGATCACATTTCTGAGGATAAAAAAATGGTTTCAAATTTACATGTTATTTTTATACAAGGTTTTAAGCGCTAGTTTTAAGTTGATGTCAGGTGATTGAGAGATGGGAAGGAGGACGACGACGACGACGACAGATATGGTTAAAATTAGGGAAAAAAAAAGGAGAGATGGGAACAATTTTGAATCCATCTTTATTAAGATACTTGAGAGTAAGGGAGTGGGTAAGAACAGGACAATTGACCTATTTAATAAGTCATCTTACAGAAAAAAGAGAAAAGATGAAGAGATAAGATATAAAAGAAAACAAATTTGGAAGCAGGGATGGGAGGAAAAAAGAGAAGAAAGAAGATATATATATATATATATATATATATATATATATATATATGAAGAAATATAGTTTTAAGGTGGGCTATATTTATGGGATAAAGTACTCAATATCAGAGATAGAGCGTATGTAAATATAAAAGTGAACATTGATGTCTACACTCAGAGGTAACATATATATATATATATATATATATATATATATATATATATATATATATATATATATATATATATATATTCAGAACAACTGTTTAACTAAACGATTGTTTGATTCAATCCAATCGTTCCTATTAAATCCCGAAATGAAGGTTGTTTTGAATGAGTCCGCTTCAAGACCCTTTCACACGAACGCCGGTGTCCCCCAAATCTCTTCTCCTGTGCCCTACGCTATTTCTGATTTTCATCGATGATCTACCTGTTGGCATTAATTCCCAAGTCATCATTTATACTGATGACACTGCCATTTACTCCTGTCTCAATAGTAAATCCATCAGTGTTGACGAAGTTAGCCTGGCCTCTTCTCTTGAAAAGGACCTACAATCTGTTGTTCACTGGTCTGGTAAATTTGAATGCCTCCAAAACGAAACTTTTTTTTATTAAACCACCACCAAGAATCTTTGCTGTCTGCCATCAGCATAGCTGATGCTTGACTCTTGGAAAACAACACAGTGTGGCTTCTTGGCCTCAAATGTTTAACTGACTTGAAGTGGAACGACTTCATTGAATCAATAGCTGCATCTATTGCAAGAAAAGTTGGTTCACTGTGTCGTGTCAGAAGTTATTTCTCGTCAGAATTCGTCTTGTACATTTACAAATCTACTATTCGGTCGTGCATTGAATACTGTTGCCATATTTGGTCTGGTGCTCCTGCTACTCATCTCAATGTTCTTGACAAAATCCAGTGTCATCGATCCTCACTTTACATCTTGACTTCAGTCTCTTTCTCACCGACGTGACATGGTTTCCCTCTGCCTTTTCTACAAATATTTTCATAGCAAATGATCTGACAAGCTTCTTCCCCTGGTGCCTCGACATGATAAATTAAAACGCGCTATTACGTTGGCATCTAGATCGCACGTATTTATTGTTAAATTAATTAAATCCAACCGCTATTTCTACTCCAACAGTTTCTTTTCTCGCACTTCTCGCCTGTGGAACTCACTTTCGTTCCCTTGCTTCCCTGATTACTATAATTCTCAAAATTTTAAATGCAACGTCAATCACAATTTTCTATCTTCTTGAATCCATTTCAGCTTTTATCCTTCCGTCGACCTCCCCACAATACCCCGTCTTTTTAACCTACCTTAACTCTCCGTAATACCCTGTGTACCAGTCGCTTTCCCGCCTTGGTTGGAGTGAAATGACTGAAGTGACAAATCTTTGTCTTTGTCACGTGTAACCCTTTATTGTTAATACATTACCATTCGTATGTACATAAGCATTCGTTTCTTAGCGTCGTCTCTAAGGAAGTATGGCGGAATAATGAACAGCGGCTCGGATTGAGGAATCGGAGAGCCGAGTTCAAATCCCAGTCGAATCTATTACATTCAGTTACGTGCTAATACATTTGGGAAAGGTATGAATACTCTTCTTCACCCCACACCAGCTAAACAGCAGAACAAACAGAATTCTATTGTCTTGGATGGCAACAGAAGAAAGAAAGAAATGGCAACCTTCTGCGGGAAAAAAATTTGCCGCATCAGTCATGTACCGATGACGCATAACTGACTTTTCATTTATTTACGTGGACTCACAATAACGCCCGCAATAATTTAGGAAACGCATACATTGGCCCGCAACATATATATATATATATATATATATAGCGCATTACGTCAGAGCATTTGCTATGAAAATATATAAATACAATGTTCATATATATATATATATATATATATATATATATATATATATATATATATATATATATATATATGAACATTGTATTTATTTATTTACAGCTACCAGCCTGAATCTTTTTTCTAACAATATTTCTCAAATATTCAGAGCATCTACTTAAATATGATTATTCATTTAAAATAACGATTAAATAAATAAATAAAAAATATGTCGAATACAATTTATTTCCTAAAAAATGTCTTTGTTTACTTTAGGATACGAAACAGAGCGGATATGTATATTTCGAGAACCGGGAAGACATGTTATCAAAAGCGCGCACGCACGCACAAACACACGCACACACACACACACACATATATATATATATATATATATATATATATATATATATATATATATATATATATATCACGCTTAATCTAGTACAAAGTCAGGGAACACATTGACTATCGTACTCATTGCACAGTACTGTATTGTACAAGCTCATTAACCATTACACCATGCCACCAAACCTGTTCTCTCTTTATTTTCTTCTTGATTGCCCATTAACTTGCATCACTACTCATATAGTGAAACATTACGTCTGTTGAAAATTAGCTGCAACGTTTTCGAATCTCGACGCTTTTTCTTTCCAGTATGTCACCCTTCGAAGTTTCTTCATGGAAACCCCTCAATCAAATCATAATATATTAAATCCGTTGCCTTATTTAGGACATTCAGTGTTGCTTTCGGCCTGTTGATGCCTGTCAGGCGTAAAATGTCCTGTTCCTTCTACTCGGTTGAATTTTGAGCCGCCCGCCTAACTGAATACTTCCATCAATTAGAAAAGTGACCGAGCGGAAGTGTGACCGCTGCTGAGAAATAGATCACATTTCGAAACAGACATTAGAAATAGGTTTTATACAACTCTTTCCTTGGATTTTTACCTTTATATAACTTTCCTGATATAAATCTTTAGATATGTGACGCCGCCTCTTGATACCATATTTCTTGCTCTTGTATTTATCATTTTAAACGTTGAATCAACTTTCTCTTTTTATTTTTTTTTCAAGTGAAATCATATTTTCATACCCACTTCGTCTCTTTTCTTATTCAAATTTTCTCTCATTTCCTTTGATTTTTTTTCAGATACATTTGTCTATTCTCCTTTCTTAAATATTGTATGAAATCCCTGATAATTCTAATTGTTTTATTTCATATTCAATTCGTTCTAACATCATGATCTCTATTATTTTTATCACAGCATTTTCACTAATGTCTTCTTCATCACTCCCCATAACGATGGGCTTTTTCAGTCTTATAGATGTTTTTGTAGTCGTAGAAAAATGATTCAAGCAGAGTAAAAGTAGAGAAAATCCCAAAATCTTAGTCGTAATTTGATAAAAACCAAGAGAATGATGAAACATATCACGATAATTTGTGGAATAATTTTCATTTGAGATTTTAGAAACTTATCATTAACACTAGTTACGCATTGTGTTTTGATATCAGCAGTAACCTGCATCTTGCTCTAGAAGTAACATGATAAGAAGTTTTATCAATATGCCAGCACTCTCCTCAGTATTCTAGCTGTTTAGATTAGTACCACTCCCTGGGTAGTCATGCTCCTCTCTTTAATTTCCACTTCCTTCAGGTTT
Source organism: Acanthosepion lycidas (assembly GCA_963932145.1). Classification (NCBI taxonomy): domain Eukaryota; kingdom Metazoa; phylum Mollusca; class Cephalopoda; order Sepiida; family Sepiidae; genus Acanthosepion; species Acanthosepion lycidas. Next base: position 156,207,955 of record OZ010571.1, read on the forward strand.
TTACGTTATGCCTTTCAGGATTGTAGCCAGTATTCTAATAATCGGTATTGTATCAGCTTTAATTTCAACATTTTCACTACATTGTATGTGATTAAAACTGTTGTTTAGGCAAATATGGTCGTCGTTCTGTTGTAGGCCGTTTTGGTTGTGTCGCTGTGTTAGTCTTCAGGTCAATACACCAAAATAACGGGGTCACTGTTTCGTACCGAATGTCAAATCTGTTGTCTTTTTTTCAGCAACAGAAGAGTTTTCTTGTAGTAATAAATATCATAATACATATGATCTGTATTGAGAGAGATTGTAGTGATTGGCGACTTTGAATGAGAAATTAGAGAACTCAGTTCAAATTCCAGTCATGTCTATTATGCTCACTTATGCGCCAATAATCATAAGAAAGTTATAAATCCATCTACTCCTCCAACTATGGGTTAAATAGCAGTAGTTGTATCTGGAAAAATGATATATTTAGTCACAAAAAAAGAAAAAGAATTATTACAACCCAAAAATTATTTCGGCTTTAAATAACCCTCAAAGTATTGATAAACCGTAAAAAAATCAATCAGTAAATTGTATTGACTACTTTTATTGTTCCCAGAAGGGAAATTTTCTTTTTTGACCCCAGTGAATTTCGCTTTCTCGTTAGTTATTGATTCTTAAATTCACGGGTCATTGAAAACGCACCTACACAGCTTGCTTCGTGTGTGGGAAGAGTTGTAACCGTTAAATGACCACCTACCAAATATATCGCATTTAAGGCATAAGTTATGTTATCAACAACCTCTATAGCTTGTTATTCATTAAGTGCTTTTTTTTGTTCTTCTTAATCTGTAACCCTCAAATAATCTCCTTATTGTTATGCACACAATGTTACACTAGATTCCCGTTTACTTTTAATCTTAATCTCTGATTTACAGAAACATCAAAGTTCACAATCTAATATATTTTATGACGTTGTTTACGGGATTTACATCTAGTCTTCTGGTTCAGGCCAACCTTTTGAATGTGAAAGTCCCAGAGAATTTTGTGGTGTTCCTTCTTTAACACGGATTCTGATTTATGCATCTACCAGTAATTTACATGGTCAAAATGCAGTTTTTTGCACATTTACCAATGGAACAACCTTCCCACTCAATCTTGTCTGCTTTTATATTCTGTCTCAGTTAACTTGCCACAATTACATATGCCGAACACCACATATTCTGTATTTGCTCGAATGTCTTTTTCTTTGTCTTTATATAAGTGATTCTTATGGTGTTGTTTTCTCGTAGACATTTCTATCGATTTTAATAATTAGCATTCGTTTCTTAATCAAATATTAATTAAATACAAGCTATATCTTACATACTTAAGGCAAACATCAGTAGCGTTTGCTAGAATTACAGCCAAACCAAATTTCAGGGTAGTATTAATTAAATATCAAAATTGTAATAAGTCTCAATCCTTGATCAGTATTGAAAGTAGTTTTCCTACAATGGCAAACACTTTCATATCAACAAATCCTATTTGCCACGGAGAGAAAATCTCACTAATCCCAATATTTAGTTTCAGATTTACTAGTTTCCTACATGCGCATTAGTATCGTATTGACTGATCATGATTTTTTTTCCCGGCATTACATTTTGTCTTGAAAATGATTTACACCCTTAATATATCACGTTTCGGAAATACATCTTAAGAATATTGGATTGGTTTCGTGTAAATAAATAGATAAGGAAGAATCAATTTTGAGTGCCATTTTCTTTTCTACTTATCAGACGAATAGGAGGAAACATTTTCGCGGATTTTATTTGATTTGATTGACTCACTCTCACTGAGAAATTGTATCTTCGTTTGATTTGTTTCTTGACTGTCTGTCTGCCTGCCGTAGAATCATGTTCGATAATGTCGCCTCGCAGGCCACAATAAATTAGTTTAATGCTAAGAGAAGGCGCTGGAATAGTGGCACTACGTTGAAACCTCCTTTTGTCTAACGAATATAATGAAGTAGATAATTCCATAACGAGCTGTTTGGACATCGTAACAGATATCGGTACAATGTAAAAGTGGGATCGGCAAGGTAGGTTAAAAATCCAGCCAAGTCTATTGCATTCACTTTCGCATTAATACTCATGGGAAAAGCGTCTACTTCTTCCTCAACTAAGCCATGACTTTAATGGTAGAATCAACCTGGATCTTCAGCTTGTGTAGCAAACAGTCTAAAAAAAAAATGTAAACACTAAATTCCAAATCATAAAGAATGTAATGGGAAATCAATCCATTATCTTTCCTAAAAAGTCATGCCAATCCTCAGATAATAAAGAAAAGGAATCTGTGGAGAGTCATGATTGTCGGAAGGATCATGAGATTAAAATATCTGATACCTGCTTGAGATCAATCTCTGCTAAAAGCCAATATTTCAAATACTTATTTATAAGGCAGGCTGTCTTCACTTGAATGATTACTATTATACAAATGGCATCCTACGCTAATCTTTAAATAAATTACCTAAGAAGATTGGTTGGTTGTTTGGTTGGTTGGTTGGTTGGTTAGTTCTGTTAGATGAGAGATTATCTCAGTGTCATGTGTGTATTTCTGTTGCAAGAGGTTAACTTGTGCCCATCTTTCCTGCATATAACAAGAAATAGGTACTCAGTAACACTACGTATTTATCTATGATTCGCTCTTTGTCGTTTCATTCATTGATTGGTCTGCTTTTTTATCAACCCTTTTCACGTTATTTAAAGTAAGAAAATATTTTTAGATTGTAAGAAATGTTTAAGTGAGGGAGGTAATAATGGTTTAGTGATACAATTTCTTACTAATTAACCCATAACTGGGGGAGAAGAGGTGGATTTATACCTTTCCCAAGGATATTTGCACGTAAGTGAATCTGAGGAATCTATCTGGAATTGGCACCCAGCTCACCGATTAACAATTCCGAGCCATTATCCATTACACCGTACATCCACGTCTACAGCACCTGGTATAACGAAACTGTCACCCATCTACGTACTCACCAGAATCAATCTTGCTTAACTTCGTTCATCGTACCAGTATCAAATCTTTTTGTCACGTATTTTTTGTAATACATGTAGTAAATTTAGACAGAAATTTAGTTACATTTCCAAAATAGATAATGAAAGAAAGTCATTCCTATAGACAGTTTCTGAAATAACTGTCTATTCTCCACTTTACGTAATGTGTTATGTATATAAACATATAGATATACACAATAAATACGCACCGTCATTTTTCATAGAGAGAGATGATGCTTTGTGATATATAACTAAGCTTCGACAACTTTCTTACCAGATGATTTACACGACATTAACCTATTCCGTCTTGTTGGGGCCCAACAACGGCATTCTTTATTTGAAAATGATTTGATGACACAATATTTTGAAAGCATTAATGTAATAAACTATGATTCACACTTACAGAGTTCTCTACATACAGCAACATTTCTGGAAAATTTTGCTTTCTTGCATGATTTACATTACCCGGACTGTTGTCCTCATCTTTATTGCCATATTCACAACGTTTCGGCCGTTGTACACTCCGGCCTACTTCATGTGATTGGAATTTCGAACCGAATCCTTTATTTCGTGCACCGGTGTAGACTCTTCTAGTTCCATGTGCAATGTCTCGGTCGAATGTCTCAGCGACGAACCTAGTGAGTGTAATAATAGTTGCTATAAGAACGAATAGAAAAATTCGTATTTAAAAAAGAGAAAACTGAATAACCCCTCTGTAAATTCTTGGCTTGCCAATACATTTGTCCAGTGTTGTTCTGCATCGAGTTTCTTTACAGACAAGAAAACGAAGAAACTTTTTAGGTGTTTGGGAAGATACGTATGAGTGCAGGAATAAATTCCTATCCTATAAACACGTAATTATCAAGTGAATTTTGATCTGAAATTTGCAGTGTATTTCAATATGTGTGAATAATTCACAATAATCTCTCCTGTGTTGGATAAAGACCTTGGTTAGATCCAGTGACTAGACCCAAAGTGTTATGAACTTAATACCGGGCCACAGCAGTTTCAAGCATAACTTGGAGAGTTGAGTTAAAGGAGACATCCGGAAGAGGCATGGCACGTGGAATTAGAACAATCTACCCCGGTGGACGAAATACAGGGTTCGGTTCGAAAATCCTATCACCTGAAGAAGGCCGGGGCATACAACGGCTGAAACGTTGTGAATATGGCATATATATATGGCTCATATAGATGAGGATAACATCCCGAGTAATGCAAATAAGGCAAGTAATCATAATATCTCATCTCAGAGATATAGACAAATTTTGCTTTGTATTCAAGGGTTTTCATGATTTCTTATCCATCCGTTGTTTGACGATAGATGTCATTTTCATTTTGAACAATTTCAAAAAATAATCAATGAACTTTGCATCTTTATGCCATGTTGGAAATATGTTGTAGAATTGTTGTTTCATTTAACGCAACATTTTCCGTAATGTTAAGCGAAGTATGACGTTATTGCGTGATATTTTGAAGAGAAATAACAAAATGAAAGTAGAAAAATCTGTTTAACTTGCCTCTAACGTCGCTTTTCGACTTTTCGACACAGCGTACACGTAAAGTCTTCGAAACGAAATCATCTTT
>OZ010571.1:156217555-156263777 GCA_963932145.1 Acanthosepion lycidas
CAGTAATTGACACAGATAAGAGAATGTGTGTTGACTGAGTTGCCGAATATTACGTACACTTCTCCGCTTTGAACAAAGTTAGTGTACGACTTCAGTTTTCTTCATAATCTTTGTTAAGTCAAATGTTTTCCATCCATTTGAAGGGTTGTTGGAAATACAACAATATCATAGGTAAATAGAAGATCCCATATGATACTGGCTTTTGTTAAGGTCTTCAATTGCTCAAGATTAAATAGACCAAATGAATTAATAAATTGTAACTAAACAAAAGTATTAGAATTTTAGGATTCAACGTCAAATGATACATGCACACACGCACATATATGTGTGTGTGCGTGTGTCATTTGACACACACACACACCTACACACAGCTACATACACACACACACATACATACATACATATATATATATATATATATATATATATATATATATATATATATATATATAAAGAAATATAGTCTAAGGTGTGCTATATTTATGGAATAAAGTGCTCAATATCAGAGATAGAGCGTGTGTAAATATAAAAGTGAACATAGAAGTCAACACTTAGAGGCGACAGTCTGTTTCATGCTATATGCAATCGTCAGGCCACGATTGCATATAGCATGAAACAGACTGTCGCCTCTAAGTGTTGACTTCTATGTTCACTTTTATATTTATATTTATATATATATATATATATATATATATATATATATATATATATATATATATATATATATATTTATATATATATACATAATAAGTAAAAAAAATCCTTAAAAATCCATTTTGCTTTTTTAAAATTCGGTCTGAAGAGATGAATATTTGAAAAATTATAACCGAAATCAATTTTGCTCTGTTACTTATATTGAGCACTCTTTGGATTAATGTCCTGCAAGGAATTATCCCTAACAATTACTAATTGATATATATATATATATATATATATATATATATATATATATATATATATATATATATATATATATATATATATATATACTTTCATGGAGTTTAAAAAGCGAAATAGCATTTCAAAAGTTGAATTTTATAAGAAAATCATTTGGTGCTCAAAATGTAGAACTGAAGTGCATTATAAATCCGTCTCTGTTGAAATACTTAATTTAAAACCATTTTAATGAAAAATGAAGAAAATTTGATAAATTTTCTTAATGTTTAGGGACAAGTTCGCGTTAGTGAGAAAATGGATATTTCTTTGAGATTTCGGTGAGAAAACATCATAGCATGAACATTATGATAGTATGAAGATTATGAATTAATTTTGCGCTTGATTGGATTTGTGAATTATTAAACTAGGAACCAATTTGCACGTTTACAAAAACTGTGCCTGACTGAATGACTTGTATAGACACTGCGTTTTTAAGAAGTCGTCGTTTAACACAGTAATTCTTAACTCGGGTCCTCAAGTGGGCTGAGAAAATTTAAATGGGTCTACAGTTGGGGGAGGAAATTGCGACGTATTGATTGGTTGGCTGATGGTAAAATCCTCTCATACCTTGCTCTTTAAAAATGGTTGTTTCATTCTTATTTGGTTCCCCACCCCTGCTCCAACCTGGTTGTGGCGGGATCTTCTGCAGCAAATGCTGTATCCACAAAGAAACGTAATTTATTACAGATTGAAAAGAGAAGGGATTTACGCTTGGAGCTGAACCAAGATTTGGAATTTGAAATTGACACGCTTGTAGATAAACACCAGGAGCAGTGTACAGTCATTAGTCAGTGTTTATATTTTCTATTACATATTGCTTTTGTAAATAAAATGTATTTCCTGTTACATGGAATTTTCTTTGTGCTTGGATGGGCTTGAAATTTTTTTGACACTGAAAATCACACACGCACACACACATGCACAAAAACAGATTGAGAAACGCTAGCCTAACAGGCGGGAGCAAACTTTAACACATTGACTGCCAAATACGAGATAACTCGTGCTTGCTAGTTTCTTTTATTATAACGCCAACTACGAGTTATCTCGTGTCAACAACGCATTCTCTCTTACGTGGCAATTTCTGATATATTTTCCTCTCCAGATGTTAATAAAGAGTTTATTCGCAGTGATATTTTTAGTTTCAAAACAATGTTAAGACTTTAATTGAACGTAGAAATCAACTCATAAAATTCTTCTATTGTTAAGTTTGGTTATTATAAAGTTGGCGTTTGAAGTTAGATTTTGTAATTGACCCCTGATAGTTAACGCGTTAAATATATAAAGATTTTAGTTGGAAGAAAAGTCAAAGATTAAATTATTCCAACGCACCAAATATCAGAGAAATTAACTCAAGTAATCATACAAAATCGGATTATCATCAATAACCGCAATGTTTCAGGAAATCTCGCGAAAATAAGTTCAATACTCTGCCCTTGGTTTATAACTCTAAGAAAAATGTCCTCAAGAATTACAAATCTTTATTGTTTTGCATTGGAATAAAAACTGGGAATGCATCAAAGCACAATCGTAACCAAACACATTATGAATCTAATAAAAGGATTTTTGTTTCTTTGATAATAACAACGTTAATCAAGGTTATGGTATTGTTCATTTGAATCAAAGACGACAAAGTTGGCTGCCAGATAATTTGTACACAATCAATAAAATGGCATCTTTTCTACGAGTACTTTTCATCGTCAAAACACATTCTTAGATAGGTTCTGAGTCAGGCAATATAAGGTGTGACTAATATTAATTTTTCTAGGATCCTGTTATTTAATCAATATTAATTTCTAGCACTGGTTCAATAGCCCCACAGATATATCACCATGAAAAAATTAATTAAGATATTGAATACACACACGTATATATATATATATATATATATATATATATATATATATATATATATATATATAAGCAAATATATGGATATAGATCCGACAGTATGAAGAAAAATATACAGAAAAAACAAACAAAAATCTTAATATGCAATTATACTGTATTAATCGGATGTTGACATTTTATTAACATTAATACAGCATAATTGCATATTAAGATTTTTGTTTGTTTTTTCTGTATATTTTTCTTCATATATATATATATATATATATATATATATATGTATATATATCTGTGTGCGTGTGTGTGTGTATACATATATATATATATATATATATATATATTATAATTATTCTTTTTAAATTCCTTCGCTACATAAGAGTTCACATGTTTCAAAATTTAAGGTCTGCTTCTGTATGGAGCACTGTTTTTTTTTTTAAATAAAAACAAAAATAGTAAAAAAACTCCAGAACGTGTTCTTTCCTATTTTTCTACATATCTGCACAAACGCGCGAGCGCGCACACACACACACACACACACATATATATATATATATATATATATATATACATATATTGCGTATATTTTGGCAACATGTTTTCATTGAGACATGTTTCATTGAATAATTTAGACAAGCTTTGTCTACTTATTTTCAATTGGATCATTTTATATTCATGGACAAGCTTTTTAGTGTCATTATTAAAGGAAGAGAGAAAATCGACGGGTTGATACACTTTCCCACCTACTAACGTGTTCCAGAAAACCAACATTGTTTATAAATTTAAATGTCCTCTGGGAGATTGTATCTGGAACGGTAAAACATAATATTTATGTTAGACAAAATACGTCAACGTCAGCGGCTGCGTTTTTATTCGAATGATATATCAAACATTTCTAAACTTTTCCAACAGCAGACCTCAACGTTCGCAATTCAGAAAAAAATTTTGTTAAAAATACATCTATACTTTTCATGAAGATATTAAACATAAACTACTAAGTTATCCATATTAAATCACAAACCTTAATAAAATGAATTATGAATACTGCACAAGTGTTTTAAAATGTTACAATAGATAGTTTAAGTAGCGTACGTCTATAATAGGTGAAGTATTATGTACACTATGTCCTAATCTTTGTCGCCATATTTTTCATAATGCTTCGGCCGTTGTACGCTCCGGCCTTCCTCAGGTGTTTGGCATGTTGAATTGAACCGTTTATTTCGCTCACTGGAGTAGACTGTTATAGTTCCACGTGCATGTTTAATGGATGTCAGTTATCGGTTATCTCTTGTTAATTCTCCTCTCCAAGTTCTCGACTGCCTTAACCGGGTATTGAACTCACACTCTTTGGGTCCTGTCACTGGATCTAACTAACGCCTTTATCCACTGTGCCATATGTCCTTGAGGAAATATGTGTACGAATTTCTGGGTATTATAAACCTAATGTCTTCAGCATCAATTTTTTACCAGTGCTCATATTGCATTTTTTGCTGTTATCATTTCATGTTTTTACCAGAGCTCATATTGCATTTTTATTTGTTATTATCGCTTTTCTCTGACATTCCTTATTACTGGTTCTCATATTGTATTCATTTCTATGCTTGGTCGGCTCAAGAGTTTTTTGTGGCCTAGCATATGTGCTGATTCCTTAAGTTTACGAATTTTCCAATGATGTTCTTTGTCTATGATCTCAACCACCTCCCGCAGAGGTCGGTGATCTCCCTTTTCTCTCCATATGTGGTCAGCCACGCCTGATCTTTTCACTTCCCTCGTGTTACAGGTTTCTGATGTTCTTGAAGCCTTACCATAAGGGGCGGCCTGTTTCCCCTTTATATTTCTTTCCGCAGCTGCACGGGATGGCGTACATACAGTCTTAAGTCATGTTCTCCTCTAGGGGGAGGGGTCTTACTCGGGAGAGATATCCACGAAGTGTCGTCCAGGTTTTGAAGGTTGGCCTGATGTCATGTGGAACGCATATCCTTTGTATTTTCTCTGATAACCCCTTCACATTAGGCAGGCAGTCTGTTTTCTGAGTGTTGTCCTCCTCTTGTACTTGCCTATCCCATTTTATTGGGGCTGCTGCCATGTATCCAGGGTAGTTGTTATGTTGTAGGGTACTACTTATACTGACCAATTCTTTATCTAATCTCTCTGTGATGCCAATTATGACTTTTGCTCGCTGTTATAAGCAGCGGGCGATTCCTTTCTTTACGCTGTATGGATGGTGGGGTTGAAATTGAGGTACTGTCAGGTGAATGTCGGTTTACGGTATACGGATGTCTTGAACCCATGCTCTGTTCGAGATATTAGAACATCCAGGATTAGGAGTGTGCTGTTATTTTCTTTCTCTGTCATGAATTGTATCGAAGGTCTTATTGAGTTCACATGGTCCAGTAAAACCTGAACATTTTCCTGATGTGGCCATAGAATGAAGGTGTCATCTACGTACCTTAACCATATAGTTGGCTTTAGAGATATAGATTCTAATGCCATTTCCTAAAAGTATTCCATGTATATATTCACATTTGCTGGTGGTAATGGCGAGCCCATTGCTAAGCCCTCATCCTGTCGATATATGTGTGATCCAATTCCGAAGTGTGTTGTTTGTGTACAAAAAGTCAACATCTCCATCAGATTATCTATTGGAATACTGGTCCGTTCTTCTAGGGAAGAGTCAGAGGTCAATTTGTCTCTGACTACTGAGAGTGCCTACTCCATGTGTACCTTGGTGAACAAACTCACCATGTCCAAGCTTGTGATAAATATTGCGACAAAGATGGTGACAATAGTCCGCATAATGTAAATTCTATGCAAGTCCACGGTGTTGTTTCGATGAATTATTACTGTCGTTATATATTTGATTGCACTATAATCTAATTTGGAATTTTAATTTCGGCTCAGACTTATAATAATAATAATAATAATAATAATAATATATATATATATATATATATATATATATATATATATATATATATATATATATATATATTATTGTAGGGTTTTTTTATTAAATTTGCCCTGTTTATTGGGGGATATGTTGTGGATATAGACAATGCGGACACTACTGCATGGTTATACTCGGTTTCAAGGGATCTTCAGATTATAGTCATTGAACTTTAAATGAGTTCCCTATATAGACATTGGTGAAAATGGGGGATGGGGAAACAGGACGTCACCAATTCTGGTTAGGGAAAATAATTTACGTAATTTATTGTCCTATCTTCTGCAAATTTATTTATTCTTTTTTATTTTATTTTATTGTTGTGTTGTTATTTTCATTATTGGATGATCTGGCATCCAACAAAATAAAGAAATATATATATATATATATATATATATATATATATATATATATATATATATATATCAAAATACAAGAATCGCTGGTAGAAACTATGCATCTATCAAACCCACGACACCGATGTACATAACCAATAGGATATTAAATCAAAAACAGGTTAAAAATCACGACACAATAGCAATTATATAGCATATTTGTCATCTTACCTATTATATATGAGATTACTATTTAGTCAAATATACTGAACCACATCAAAGAAATTACGTAATAAAATTTAATAACAATTCCGCGAAATAATGATCGACCGCAAGTGATTATTAATATAAATATAGAACATGCATAGATAGATAGATAGATAGATAGATAGATAATAAAAAGGATACATCAATATTTCGTTCTTAGAACATATTGTGAATGAAATGTCTATACATCAGTGAATCCTAATTATTTTATACCAACTTACCTACTGATTGGCGTTGATATGAATAAATAAAATCACAAACAATTTAGCGATTCTTTCATGGAAACAAGATCTGTAATCTTCCAATAATTGTTTGATATAAATTTTCAATTCCTGATTTAAAACGTAACATCTAAATTACGGCAGCTTTGATTTTGTTAAGTTGGGTGAAAACTTTTAGTTTTGGTCCAACAAAACTTGGAATTTTCTGTGAAATAAAAAAATTAACATTTAAAAAACCGGTTGCATCCATTAAATTACAAACAGCATTATGCATGGTATACCTAAAGTGTCTACTTTTGTCTATTCATCAAACTATTATTTAATTGTTTTATCAAAATAGTTCGCTTTAAATTAAAAAAAAAACTTTTCGAATGCTATTTTCATTTACTTTTTGTCTCTTCTTCTGAAACGTAAAAAGTGATTTAAAAGTTTCTACAAACTGTAATGACGTTTTGTATTCCCTGAAGATATGAAGAAAACCATGCAGCGACAGCAGCAATAGTAGTAGTAGTAGTAGTGATGGTAGAAACGTTAATAAAAAAGAGGCAATGTAATTACCAAATAAACTCATGTTTCTTTATACGGTTTTTTCTTTTGTTTTTTCACGAAAACGTAGAGGCTCTCCCGGGAAATCACACAATGACATATGCAGTCCTGCCAACGACTGCCATGTTACAGGAAATGCTAATGGTATAACTGTTGTTTAGCACTTCCAGCTTATCGACCGTTTTCTGCTTGGTTTGAAATAAACTATCGATATTCGATGACAAAGCAATGCCTACAGAGATAGTGTCAGTTTTGCCTATTTGCTTTCATAGTGTCTCTCTCTATCACTATCTATCTATCTATCTATCTATTCATATCTATCTATCTATCTATCTATCTATCTATTCATATCTATCTATCACTATCTATCTATCTATCTATCTATCTATTCATATCTATCTATCTATCTCAGTCTATTCATTATCTATCTATCACAGTCTATTCATTATCTATCTATCTATCTATCTATCTATCTATCTATCTATCTATCTATCTATCTTTCACTCTCTGTCTCTCCTCTCTCTGTCTCTTGAAAGTTTGCTATATTTATGGGAGAAAAAGGATCTTAACAGTTAGGTTCACCCTTTACAAGGCACGGGGGCCACTCGAGCTTGTGGGTTACGTTAGAAGGCCATTTGGGTGTATAGGAGTGGAAGATAACGGTTAACTCTAGCCTTGAACAGGTTAAGAGTTTAGTAATAAGGGAAATATCCGCGTGGGAGTCGGTTCCACGTGGCAGTGGTTCGTGGGAAGAAGCTGCTTGAGTGGAACTTACTTCTCACCGATGGAATACGGAGAGAATCTTGGCGGTTTGCTACAATGTAAATGGTATCGTGTGTTCTTGCTGTGAAGGTTTTACTTGGCGGGATCAAGGAATGTAGTTCGTCCGAGCACTTTCCGTGAAAATAGAGGCAGAGTAAGTGGAGAATAATTCATCACCCACAAGGGCTCGGAGATGATTTTGAACTCAATCAACGTTGGAGATTCCCGTCCAACTATGACAGCAGTACACCATTTTGGGCCTGATCTGGCTCTTGTAAAGTTATAGAATAGCTGGGGGAGTCAGTCACTTACTTGAGCGGTACAGAGAGCCGAACATGTTACCTCTATCCTTAGCAATGGATCGTATGTACGAGTTTCACCTGAGGTCGGGTGTGAGTCTTTCAAGGCACGTGCTCCCCTAAGAAGACCTCCCTTCATCAGGATTGGTGGTAGATCTGGATCACATTAGCGATGATGGAATTTAACTAACTTGGTCTTCGAGGGATTGAATGTAACCGGTCAGATTTTACCTCATTGGGTAGTTTGTGCAATATCGGAAGAGAGGTCAGTCGCCAATCTCCGACCATCGATAGTTTTAGGGCTGCGCACGCATATAGTCGTATCATCGGCATAGATGTTTACAAATTATCTGAATATATTCTTAGACAGATCATTTATGTAGATCTAAAAGAGAGTTGGTCCGAGGAGTGAGCCCTGGGGGACGCCTGCGTAAACAGCTAGGCTTAATAACTACCTTCAGTTTGGAAGTATTTTATGATCGAGAAGAACCTTCCAGTGATTTCATAACTGGAGAGCTTGTGTAGTAAACCTTGTGCCACACCTTGTCGAAGGCTTTTGGGATATCTCGTGCTATGCCCCTCGACGTGTGTTTGTCCTCAAGAGCCTCACTGATTCTGGGAGTGATGGCAGTTAGGACATCAGCTGTGGATCGGGCCGACTAAAACCCATACTGCTCGTCGCTCAAGAGTTTGTTCTTTTCTAGATGCACAACTTCCTTATGACCTCAAAAATCTTGCTGATAGGGTATAAATAATTTGGACATAGATATTAACTCTTTATAATGATTGATAGTTGAATGGACGACTATTTTTTCACGTTTTCTTCATTTTCTTTCTTTTTCCCTCGTTTACGTAATTACATATGGCGATTCGTAGATTCCGCTTTGGGAGCAATCATCTCATGATTACAGCTTGAGTAAAACTTCAGAGTAGACTTTATAGATCAGTGTCTCTATATGGATTCGTGGTTGCTGTAATTATATATATATATATATATATATATATATATATATATATATATACATATATGTGTGTGTGTGTGTGTGTGTGCGCGCCTGTGTGTTTGTGTGTATGCGTTCGTGTGTACATAAGCGTGCATAGATAGATAGACAGATAGATATTCATCTGCGTAAATGAGTTAAAAATCTAAATTTCCCTCCAAAATAAATAGTAAATAATTATTTTTCCTAGAAGTAAGGCTCGCTATAGTTTTTCTTGAAAAAAATAATTAAATTAAATATGTTTAAATATATTTTAATTTAAGTTTATTTAATTTATTTAGATGTTTGTAAGTAAATAAAGTTTTACTTTTAAACAGGAAAGAAGCAAACATTTCTCCGTAAATGAATTCAATTACTAACTATTTTGAAAGAGAGTAGAAGCAAAGATACAATTGAGAATTTAGTTTTGAAAAGAGATTATGCTTACATTTCAAGTTATATTTGTATTTGAAAAGAAAAAAAAAACTTTAGTTAAATTAAAATTAGAAGAGACAGACATGACTTACGTTCATCATTGGTCGTGTTGAATATTTGTTTTACGAATTTATATTTTATTTAAATTAGTTTTCGAAAAAATAAAGCTCGCTATAGTTTTTTGCTTTAATAAAACTTAATTTAAAATTATTTATTTTTTTATGTTAGTTACAAACCAAAAGATAATGAATTTTATTTTTTAAAGAATGAATAAAAATTATTTTCCATAAGATGGCCTAAAAATATTAATAATTTAATAATACATACACACGCACACTCAGACACACATACAGACAACTGCCCTTTAGTGTGATACTGAGTCTGTACATATATTTATTTTGTTGTATTAGTTTTTTAGTTTTAGACGGACGCGCATGCACACACACACACGCGCACACACACACACACTCGTATATTTGAATAAATAAATATTAACCTTTTTGTCAATTAATTGTATTTAATATTCCACTTCTTTTAAATTTACTTTGTTGTCTTAATAGTCATTTTTTAAAGTTACGCTTTTATTTATTAGTTTGGTGCAAAAATAATGACGTAATAATATCGTTTTTTGACGTTAAAAATACGTGAAAAAACGACATTATTACGTCATTATTTTTGCACCAACCTAATACTATAGATGCGAAAATAATTCCAGAGAATAGAAAATTTAAAAATACATTCAAGAATAGCGTTTCAAAAGCACCAGCAGAATTAAAAAGTAAAAACGAACGTTAATAATAATCGGGAATAACAATTATTACCGTTCGTTTTTACTTTTTAATTCTGAGAATTTCGAATGCATTCTAATACATTGTAATTTTTAAATATCTTCGTAAATACAAATCATACGATAATATTTTTTTACAAAACGCTAGCTTGAATGATAATGAGTCTGTGAATATATATATATTATTGTAGTTTTTGGTTTTAGCCTGACACACACATATATAGGGACAAGTACCCTTTGTATATGTATAGATAGAATAGATGGCGCTTTTATCTACACAGATCTCTGATAATGCAACGACAAATCTTCTTCTTCCAACCAGCAGCTTAGACGCTGCTTCAATGTGATGTATTAATACAAGGCAAGCTGAAAAATACTCGAGAAAAGAATATTACTAGAAATAATGCTAACATTTAACTCTGTGATAACTCTATGGAATTGCAATGTCATACAACACGTTTATCTGTGGTCAAACAATTATTCTCCCGGAAGCTGAGCCTAATCTATACTGTTTACTATTTTGTTTGATGTCAATACCTTGGTCATGAAATGTCCAATAAAGATATTTTAGTGTTTTTTATAGGTTACGTTCTTTCATATTGTTGTTTTTTGTTTTTTTTTTCAATGAAATTTTAGGAAAGCTTTCAAAAACTGGCTTGTTTCGTTCGAAACCAATACAATTCGAGTTTTTTTTTTCCCGCCAAAATGCCTTCAAGTCACAAGCTTTAATGTTTAACAAACATTTACCTTTAGTGAATATCAGATTTTAAGGCTATATCTCTTCCTCAATATGTTCAGTGACTTTTCTATCTTAAGTTATATTATCAGTTTTCTGTTCACATTCTGCCAGAGATATTTAAGAATAAAAATATTTTAAGGTGTTCTTGTACTTCTTTCGTAATGATAGTCTTTCTTGCTGACTCGGGGAAAGTTCACCAATCAATAAGATCTTTGGGTGACCATAGTCTTCGCCTTTCGACATGTAACACTTTAGTATCACTGAATTTAAAAGCATTAACACAATAGATTTGACGCAAGAATTATTTTCTTTCTCTAATTTGTAGTCATAAGATTCAATATAAAAAGCAAAGAACATATTCACTGTTAAAGGTTTCAAGTGCGATAATATTGTCACCTTTCTTTAAATAATATTTTATCATTGTTATCAGATATATAACATCCATACTAAAATATGTGCAAGTTACGAGAATTGAACGTATTCACAAGTCAACAGGAAGGCCAAACTATCGTCCCGTGGACAACTAGAGCTAAAATATTCAATAATCAATTGGTTTAGTAAATAATTTATTTCATCAAGTACCTCATAATCACCTCGTTTAAGAAAAGTGCTCGAATTTCTTACAGTTTATTTATAGAGTCTTACCATCTCGCTCTCACCCTTTCTGTTAAATGAAGCCGTCTGTTCTACTCCAATTATATTAAAGGCTTAAATTCTTAACAAAAATTTATTGGAGTATTTTAAAAAGTAACTTAAATAATTTTGCATACTTTTACTAATTTACATAAAAAGTTTATTAAAAAAAAAGCGACTCGACTCCCTCCCATCACTTACCCATCTCTATCTCTGCCATCTTTTTTTTTTTTTAACTCTTTTATGCCTGGTCTTAAGATTTTGACCAGGAATGTATAAATATAAAACTATTGGTTTAAGTGATGCTAGCATAAAAAACACAAACGATTCAGTTGTAAGTTAGTATGAAACGCAGTCAGATCATCAAAATATGCAATAACGATAACATTTAGGGAATCTCCATTCCATCGTAAATTTATCGCAAAACTTCTAACGTTCGATTGAATAAGACAATAAGCGAAAATGCTGTCTACAATAAAATGATGGGATGTTTTAGACAATTCCATTGGTAGAAGTATTTTATCTAAATGCTTCGATATACCGAACACATGACGCTGTATTTTGTTTTAAATTTACGAGTTTGTTTTTTTTCATCTTGTCTGCTTTTCGTATGTTCGCACAGAGAGCACTTCTCTTGATTGAGAAAAACACTAGCGTTATATAGCTCTCCTAGTTCCAGACCCACGCTGACTATTGGCCAATACCTGTCCAGTATCCTTCATATGCAAATAGGTCTTCTCTCAATAGTCCATTGTAGAAGAGGACGCGACACTTGGTGCTTACAGAACCACATACAACCAACTCGGAGTCTTTTATCGGGCTGACCCGATTCTCTGTGACATTTTGTTCATTCATTTGGTCTTTTATTTGTTGAAGTGTTCATGTTAATTACTGGCAGGAAACGTTCCTAAAATATTTGATGGGGCATCTTTTTACAAATAATTGTTATATTACCATACCTAAAATTTTCACATTAATAGCTTTCTTTTTATATTGTTATTCACTCAATACAAGACCCAAGATCCACTCAAGGGACAGGGCTACTGAAGGTTATTGCAATAACGTACATATTATGAAGATGTATTGACCCTAGACTAGAAGAGGTTAAGACAGTAGTGATCTGGGAATTATCCTTTCGGGAGTTTGCTTCATATTTCAAGTTCTGAGGAAGAAGGTGTCTGAGTAAAAAATCCTCCCTACCAATGGAAGATGAAAGCAATAAGAGGGCGTCGATTCAGTTTAGGTGGCACGATGGGTCCTAGCCATATAGGTTGGGATTGATGCAATTCGTCCAATCATCTGAAATGAAAGCAGAGGTAGAACAGCGAGAGACCAGAAGGATTTAATAAAGTTTCGTAACGACAGGAAAGTATATTTCTAATAATTATTTTATCTGGCACATCAGCCTGGCTATAATGAAAAATGTGGTTTATCGTTACGACTGTCTTAAAATTCCATGCCTGTCGAGTTTTCTATGATAACGAACTTACGTTAAAAGATGAGTAATGAATAATCTCATACACCCGACACTTGGAAAAGTCAAATATCTGCAATAAAATACACAGCTTTCTACACATCGTTCCCAGACTCACGTGGGAGAAGGATCTTCCTTTACGTGCCATGTCTTTTCATTTACGTAATATTTGACCTTTTGCATTCACTTACGGCCTAATTTTTTTATTTTTTAAGCATTTCACCTCAAGCAAGGCGAGAGTGGCACTAGCACGCATGGGGTTACAAAGAGTCAGAGCAAGATTAAAGAGGGGTATTTGGGGAAAGGATATGTATGTATATATATATATATATATATATATATATATATATATATATATATATATATATTTATATATATAAGGACGCTTATCAGGATCAAGGTATCATAAGATGTCGATTGACATTACATTTGAATATTTGAAGAATATAGCCAGCAGGGAAGCAAGTAGGAGGAAGGGATTTCCAGTGTCGGGAAGTGTGAGAAAAGAAGCTGTTTGAGTAGAAGCGACGGTTACATTTAACCATTTCAACAATGAAAGGGTGGGACCGAGATGCCAACCAAGTAGCAGGCTTAAATTTATGCAGTTGGAGAACCAGTGAAAGTAGATAGTTACTTGCCATGAAAAATATGAAAAGATAGAGGGAAGCGACATCACGACAGTGAGAAAATAACCGTAGACGAAATGCCAAATCAGGACATATCACATTGCATATTTGTCTCTGGATTTTGTCAAGGACCGCGAGAAGAACAGCGGGGGCACCAGTCAATATATGGCAACAGTATTCAATATATTCAATACAAGGACGAATGGTAAATTTGTATATTTGAAGAATGGACTCAGGCGAGAAAAACCTTCTGGATGGCACAGAGAACCAACTTTCCTTGCAGTAGATGAAGCTATTGATTCAATGTAGTTGTTTAACATTAAAAAGTGCGCAAATTAGAAATTAATTTTGTATTAGATTAAAATTTGAGGTACAAATTACATAATTTCCTACAAGTTATTATATTCGATTCATTTTTTTAAGCATTTCACCGCAAGCTAGGCGGGAGTGCCACTAGCACACAAGGAGTTACAGACAGTGAAAGTAAGAAAAAAAAGGGGGTGTTTGAGAAAAGGATAAAGAGAAGGACGGGGATCAAGATCAATGCGTCAGAAGATGTCGACTGACATTACATTTGAATAAATGAAGATTATAGTTATCAGGGAAGCAAGTAAGAAGAATGGAGTTCCAATGTCAGGAAGTGCGAGAGAAGAAGCTGTTGGTGTAGAAGAGACGGTTACATTTAACTGTTTCGACAGTGAAAGGGTGCCAATCTAGTAGCATGCTTAAATTCATGCAGTTGGGGTACCAGTGAAAGTAGCTCGTCAGAGCACTTGCTATGAAAATATTTGTAGAAAAGACAGAGGGAATCCGTCAGTGAGAAAGTGACTATAGACTGATCAGGACTTATTGTATATCCGTCTCTGATTTGCCGAGAACCTCGAGATGAACAGCAGAGGCAGCAGACCATATATGGCAACAGTATTCAATACAAGGACGTATGGTAGATTTGTTGATTTGAAAGAGAGACTCAGGCGAGACAAACCTTCCGGCGCGACACAGAAAAGCAACTTTCCATGCGCTAGATGAAGCCTTCGGGAATTTTATAATTCCGTATGTTGCACAGCTATGGGTAAAATAACAGGTCATATCGCCTTGGTTGGCAACCAGTCTACTACAGTAGGAAAATTCTGAATTAAAACCAGCTCTGGACCAGTCTGTCTTATCGAGGAAACACGAATGCTGCAGTAGATTTGGTGCCCTTACGACCATAAGGAGTTACGGGATTCGTGATTGTGATCACGTGACATTTTACGATAACTCTTTGTTCTGGTTTTGCCGTATGTTCACTTAAACTTGTTAAGTAGATTACTCTATGCTTCTACCTGCTTCTGGGTATCATGAAGACAGGTAAAATTCTGATGCAGGATAAAATATTTTTAAAAACATTCTAAATTTATATTTTCCCGGCATTATTGAATTTTCTTGTTTTTATTTGGGCAGTAAGTGCATTTGAATACGCACATTCAGCACGTTTTACTCGAGGTAAGACAACATCCGTATATGAAGCTGAACAACAGAATTCAAGAAGTCTGGCGTTCATGCCTTTAAATCAGTACAAAGTGATATGTTTCCAGTTATTGAATTTGGCATAACCTCAAATATAAAATAACTCTACTGAAAGAAACTTAGATTCAGGTGTTTCTCGGAGACACGACATATGCTCTTTTCTTGTCGCATATATTCTAAATAAGAAAATATATGTTTATTTCTAAAGGGTTTGAATTCTGTTAAAATAAGCAAGCGACAGAATCTATTGGTACGGAATGGACATCACACTATTCAATCCGTTCTGACTTCATGCCAGCGAGTGAAGAACTTTTCTTCGTGTCAGACGCATTAAAAATCCACAAATCTTCTTTGTTCATGAATATTCTGCTGAGAACACACTGTGAAAAACCATTCAAAAAATATCAAACAATGAACTCCAAAACAACATCCAGTTGTTCACCGGAAAATCTAAATAACGTCTTCCGTTTGGTACAAAACTCAACAACCGAACTTCGAGAGAAAAAAGAACAACACATATCTTCATAGATTTGTACTTGTTGAATTATCATACAAGTTGTTTCCCGTTGGCCTTCAAAGCCGGTCAAGTGACAGCAATTCTCCACCATACACAAGCACTTCACATTATCCCTTCCTAGTTTAAAGAAGTAGATAGGAAGGACTTTGTTACGTTTTTATTTAAGATAGATGTTTATACAAGTACTAGCAGCATGGCCCGGCGTTGCCCGTGCTTGATTAAAAAATCGTACGACTCATACAGCAATCGCTATCACTGGACTTAAGATATTTTTGCCCTTCCTTGCCTTTAAAGTAGTGCCCTTTGCCGCGCTGATGTTGCTACATGCCTTACTTCTTGCCTATCTCACACTATGAATTTTTTCTAAGCTCTATACTAAACATTAAATCTGTTACGAAAAAAGAACTAAACAAAATGAACACAAAATGATCAGCTTTAAAAAAGAACTCGTAACTGGAAAAACCGAATGAAAAAAGAATGTTAACAACAAATATTTTTTCACACCCAACCCAGTTGTGCGGAATCAGAATCAACGTTGAGTTGAAGCAAGCGAATGAGCCAATTGGAGTAAAGTGCCATGCAGATTTAAATTTTTCCCACTTGTGACGAATACAGCTATCGATTTTTTTGCATGCTAGTTAACATTCGTGTCTGTCAGCTGTTAGCTCTCACGCTGACCAATAGAATCTTCCTGCTTATTCGTGGCAGCCAGCTATAGGCTCTCACTCTAGCCAGTACAAAATGGCCGCAAACTACATGAAAGGTGCCGTAGAAGCATGAAAAAAATCGATTATTTCTACTATCGATGGGAGTTGGGAAATGCAAAGTCGTTCTTGGCCTTCCTGCTAACTTGGAGCATGTGCATGTAAATTCTGCACACACACACACACACACACACTGCCTTTTATAGATAGAGAAACTGTTAATCTGATCTGGCTCTTGAACCATGAAGTTTGGAAGAATGAATTGTTTCTTCTTTTAATAATACGCTCTTATTTTCGTCGCCCTGACCCAGGGATTGAACTAACAATACAATTACTATGCCACCAAATTGACGACACAACGTTTCAACCTACTAGGCTATTGTCCCTGGGCGTAGCAGATCAACATTAGAATCAGTGTAAAGCGATACCTGCGAAATGAGAAAAATCTAACTTCATCGATCAAATGAAGTGTTCATTTCGAAAATCCTCGAAAGTTATTCAGATAAACAGTTAAAGAACGCCGGAAGGTATAACAGCCGAAACTTTGTGATAACAACCAAAAGGTCAATTATAATAACTCCTCAACCCAGAAATAGCTAGGTACCTACATAGATAGATATGAACAGATTAAAGCCGACATAGATAGATAAATAGATAGAAACTGATTAAAGCAGACATAGATAGATAGATAGATAGATAGATAGATAGATAGATAGATAGATAGATAATGCCTGATTTTATTATGTAAATCTAAGTTTTCACAAAAGACCTTTAGAATATATATATATGATAAATAAACCACATGAATTTCAACTTTTAATATCATATTTGTTTTGTGTTTTGTTTGAATGTTTGGGATGAGAAGTTATGATTATTTACACTATTTATATTCGGCCTCTTCTATGTTATTTTTACCACAACGTTTCTACCATTGTTCCATCGGGCCATCCTCAGGTGTATATCGACTTGCATAACCTCCAGTGAATTCCGAACTGAACCCTTTATTTAATCTACGAAAGTAGACTGTTCTGTTTCCCCTGTTCATGCTAAGGGATATCTTGTTCAGTTCTTATTTTTTTAATTTAGAACTGTTCAGTTATTTCTCGCTGATGGCACAACGATCGAAAAGTTGTCATATTTGTTTTTATTACAAATAATTATAACACTTTATTTAGTGATGTGCGATTGTAATAATAATTTTGTAATAGTATAGTTACTGATATCTTTTTATTTGATTTTTATATGTCTAAAGATTGATGTGGATTCTTGGAAAAGTATAGACTTCAAAAGAGAAACTTGTGATTGAGAGGTGGAACCACGATAGAAATAATTGCGAAAATCCTGAAGTGATGGCATCGAACAATCAAATATCAACAGAAAACAATATTAAGCCCAAGAAAATATAGTTTTAAGAAAACGATTTGTGCAAAATGAAAACGAGGATAAACAAGAAATTTTTTGTGATTCAAAGAGAAAATACATATAATAAAGTTTATTTAAAAACAAGAAATCAGCAAAGTTACCACATTTAAATAAACGTCACTAAGTGAAACTTGTAAGTTGGACGAAGTAGTACACGAAATCTGATTCTCAACAGTAAATTTTAGCGAAGAATATAAAGGTACATTGGATTGACTTGGTGGCTGGGTAAGAGGATGGGTTAATTTTCAACCAACACGACTTAGTATGGAACAGTATGTCTATATTTCTGTGATGTGGTATTATGTACACTATTTACATTATTCGGATATTGTCTTCATTTTTGTCGTCATATTTATTACAACGTTTCGGCTGTTGTATGCTCCGGCCTTCTTCAGGTAGTTGGAATGTCGAATTGAACCGTTTATTTCGCTGGGGTTGACTGTTCTAGTTCCACGTGCCATGTCTAATGAATGTCAGTTATCAGTTATCTCCTGTTTAATTCCCCTCTCCAATTTCTTAACCGGGTATTGAACTCACACTCTTTGGGTCCTGCCACTGTGCCCTGTGTCCTTGAGGAGACCTGTGTATGAATTTTCGACTGTTATAAACCTAATGTAATGGATGTCAGTTATCTGTTGTTAATTCCCCTCTGAAACTGACTTAACCGTGTATTGAACACACACTCTTTTGGGCCCTGTCACTGGATCTAACCAACGACTTTATCCACTGTGCAGGGTATGAGTATAATTATATAAATGTCAATAGTGTACAACGATATGAATTTTTAGGGGGTAAAATGATACATCCTTTCAAATATGAGAATAGATTTAGGATAAATACAAAGAATTATTTCAAGTTCTTGGACAAGAGGTTTTTTGAGCAGCATAATGTCAAAACCAAGAAAAGTTATGATAAAGATTAGATTCGCAAAGACAATGTTTATCCATATTCTGAAAAGCTGACTATTGCTCACCTTGCCAAAAATACAGCTAAAGTAATGGAACACTCGTTCTGTCTCTTTGGATAATAATCAAATGGAAAACTTGTGGCCCACCATTAAAGTAGATATGTATGAGAATGAAAACAATATTCAAATATCTCTGGGAAGCAATAAACACAATTGATAATCGAAGGCTAAACTTAAAATGTAATCAGTAGAAACATCAATATGTAAAATATTGATGAAGGTTATAGGCTATCAAAGTTTCCATATTAACATTATGAAATAAGATAAAATACTCTATTAAGGAATATAAAATATTATTTTAATTATTAGGTTGGTGCAAAAATAATGACGTAATAATGTCGTTTTTTGACCTATTTTTAACGTCAAAAAACGACATTATTACGTCATTATTTTTGCACCAATCTAATAATTAAGTTTCTATGGATTTTCTTTTGAATTCATTTATAATTTCTTAATTATTGCACTCAATAAAAGTTTTCAAGCCAAAAAAATTATATTAACACTATAAAGTTTGATGTTATAAGCTGAAACTGACACACACAATATATATATATATATATAGATAGATAGATAGATAGATAGATAGATAGATAGAGAGATAGATAGAGAGATAGACAGATACACCTAGTGAGCCAGACATACCTGCCTAGGTTTCACCTAAACGGATCGTCAGGAAAAGTTCGACTAACGAGGCAAAGAGAAACGCATATTTATAGGCGATAGCTAAAATTATACCACGTGACCAAAGAACCACACACACAAACACCTAAGAATGGGCAAATATTTATTCAACAAAAATGGAGAGGGAGGGGGAAAAAACATTAAGGTGGAATGACAAATAAGCGGGAAAACGTCTAATTTAGTAGCCAAGATTTTTTATGTCTACATACGTTAAGGATTTCAGTTTTGGAGTTTAAGAGTTGGTTAGTTTGATCATATAAAGCTATGGCTAATTTCTCCTCTGCACATAATTTACAAAATTTATGGCCTGCTTTATATTTGGGGCATTTTTTTAATGTTTCCCATTTAAGGATGGGGTCTATATTATCTTCTTGTTTGGTTTTCCATACATAGGTAGATAGCGTGATACTATGCTTAATTTTTTCGTTTTTAAAACTACTCGTGTGGTTTTAATATCTTTTTTTAAATTTATCCTGAGTAGCACCTATGTATGTTAGGGTTAGTATCCTTGCTATTTTTGTAAATTTTCACTTGATAAACCACGCATTCTTGCTGACATTTTCCCTGTAATGGACAGATGTTTTTGTTTCTACAATTACAAGTAGGAGGATTACTGCGTGGATTATTCCTAGTTTTTTTCTTATTCAATCCATTTATTATAGTCCCTACGTTCAGCATGCAACAATAACTAAGTTTTACATTGTTTTTGTTAAATATTTTATGTAACTGAGTTTTTTTTTTGGGGGGGGGGGAATGTTGCTCTAATAAATCAAAAAATATCTTGCCAATTTTTGTTTTTACCGCTAAATTAAAAGGAGGATTGAACCACAAAATCTTTCTTTGCCTATTATTACGTTTATTCTGAGTACTGTTGTGGTTATTTATATTAATATATTCTAATTTATTTTTATGTCCACTCTTAAATAGGGCCTCCTCATGACTTGTTTTATTGGCCTCAAAAATGTCCCTATTGGAGGAATTAGTAGAAAGTCTATACCCAATATTTTTTGCAATATGCCTTATGATATGGGCTGGGTGGTTAGTTTTTATGTTTAAATATTGGGGTTCTTGGTTTTCTTTTTTATACGGGGATATTGTGCCATTTTGTAAATTCAACGTAATATCTAGATAGTTGGTGATTTTCAAATTAGTTTCTATATCGAGATTGAATCCGAATTTTTTTAAAAACCAGTGCAGTTTTTTACGGATAGTGTCACATTTTTTAGGGTTACTATTGTCCACTATGAATAAACCGTCATCGCGGTACAACCCATGGTTATTAAAGTCTATATATTCATTAAGCCTATTGAGCAGCAGGCACCCTACTATCTCGCACACCTCTGCTCCATCAAACGCTCCCATAGGGTTGTCAAAACCGTTAATATTATCTTTTTTTATCCATAAAGTATTATCGTGGAATAGCAATGTTTTTCTACAATGTCTAATTAGGTTTATTTTGTCATCAGAAATTTGGATGTATTCTTTGGCTAAGCTGAGGGCTTCATTTAGGGTTTTCTCTGAAATAGACGGATAATATTCCTTAATATCATACCTAATGAATGAGCACTTTTTATTTTTGTTGTAATTTTCAAACCATTTAATGTAATCCTTAGTAGATTGCCATTGGTTAATATTAAGGAAAGTCCTAAGGGATTTACATATATCCTGCAGGATTATTTTACTTATTTTACCTAATTCTGTCTTGGTAGGGTTTATAAGTCTATATTCAGGATTATTAATAAAATTACTTTTATGATCTTTTATGGTGATAAAGCAAGTGTTTAGGTTTATTTTCTCAACCCGATTACCTCCAAATTTATTAATTAAAATACTAGCCTCATTGTTAATTTTAGTCTCTATGTCATTTGGAGCTTTTATATAATGTTTTATTACCTCTTTATGTAATATTTTTTTGTAATTATTGGGGCTCATTTTATACAAGAATTTAGATTTATCAGCTTTTACGTAGATGTTCTTGTCTTCCTTTATTTCTTTTATATCCTTAGTAATTTGTTGTTGCACGTTATTATTCCTTATCTTCCTATATTTTCATCTTTTAATAATGCCAATTAATTCCGATTCGAAGTTATTGAGTTCCTTAACATACGGGGGATGTATGCGGGAAAACGTCAAATTTAGTAGCCAAGATTTTAAAAACGAAAAAATTAAGCATAGTATCACGCTATCTACCTATGTATGGAAAACCAAACAAGAAGATAATATAGACCCCATCCTTAAATGGGAAATATTAAAAAAATGCCCCAAATATAAAGCAGGCCATAAATTTTGTAAATTATGTGCAGAGGAGAAATTAGCCATAGCTTTATATGATCAACCTAACCAACTCTTAAACTCCAAAACTGAAATCCTTAACGTATGTAGACATAAAAAATCTTGGCTACTAAATTAGACGTTTTCCCCCTTATTTGTCATTCCACCTTAATGTTTTTTTGTTTTTTTCCCCCTCCCTCTCCATTTTTGTTGAATAAATATTTGTCCCCCACCCACCCACTTAGGTGTTTGTGTTTGTGGTTCTTTGGTCACGTGGTATAATTTTAGCTATCGCCTATAAATATGCGTTTCTCTTTAACTCATTAGCCGAACTTTCCCTGACGATCCGTTTAGGTGAAACCTAGGTAGGTTTGTCTGGCTCACTAGGTGTATCTAGGTCTGCTCTACGGTTGTATTGAGCTCTTTTGTTAGTTGTTTACTCGTATCGGGTTTTTTTCTTTGGGCTTCAGACCTGCATCTGTGCGATTTTTTTCAGCAGTAGTTCATGTTTGTAGCTCTTTCTTTTTTTAAAACCTTTTTTTCCCTCGAGATTGATTTGATTATTGGCAAATCAAAAATTCGAAGGTTTTTCGAAACGAGTCTAGTTATCTATATTACCTCTCTTATCTCTCTCTCTCTCTCTCTATATATATATATATATATGTGTGTGAAAAATGTGTGTAAATAAATATAAATAAATATATATATATGTGTATAATTATTTATATATTATATGCGCGGTACTTATTAGAAAGCGCTCAATATCAGAGATAGAGCTAACATATATGGTTGGATAGATGTGAGCTTGTGACCCTGGGTTTCACGCTATAGCGATCGTCAGACAAACTGATTAATTTTTTTTAAAAATTTGGTTTTATGTAGATTGCGCGTATTGGTGTTATTGTGGAAGTGGTGGGGGAAACTTCGTCGTTTTTTCATCATACTGACGAAAACATCGATGTATGCAGACACATATACATACTTGGTCGTCCGTCGGGACTCATACATATATAAACATATGTGGGCAGTTTCGGATATGACATATGTATGTATACGGGTGGTGTTGTGTCTATACATACGCATTTGTATGTTGAAATTTAAAGATTGGAAGTGTGACTGAAATGTCTCGTGAATGTTTCGTGAATGTATACATGTCATATTTTTTTTTTTTTGCTGAATAATATTTCCTCGCATGTATGTATATACGTGTGGTGGGGTTTGTGTGAAATTATGATAGGTAAAAATTATTATTATTTATATTTATTTTTAAATTTTGAAAAAAATTGGCGGTTTATTTGTTATATTGAAAGCTGGTTATTTGTTTGTTTTTGACTGTGTATATGTAACGGGTAGAAATTTGTAATCCTTATTGGTTATTTATATGGTGATGTTTAATATTTAATATGCTGGGTGAGAGGGTAGTTTAATTTAATAACGGGTCTATATGATATGATGTGATAGTAATGTTGCAAGGGATTGGAGGCAATGATAATATAATTAGCTAATAGTTATTGTAAATTGGTAGAAATTGTAAATTGGTAGAAATGATTAGTAACGGTGGTGGGAGAATGATGAAACCATGAATGTAGTTATAGTGGTGGTAGCTAAAGAGTGGTTGTTGGTGTTTTATTTTATTTTATTTTATTTTGTTATATGTATCAATTTATTTGGGTATAAATCCTGATAATATATATATATATATATATATATATATATATATATATATATATATATTGTTTAATAGGTGTAATATTGGAGGAATCGAGATTTTTTACGGTGGACTGGTCATGTCTTGAGAATGTCTGATGACAGGATACGCAAGATCCCAATGTACAGCCAGTTAGATCAAGGCTACAGGAATGTAGGATGCCTACGGCTAAGATTCAAAGACAAGCTGAACAGCAACTTGTCAAACTATCAATATACCTCACAACACCCTCGAGAGCTTAGCCTTGGAGTGGGTAGAATGGAGATCAACATATTTTAGTGAACTCAGCAGTTTTCAATCAGCTTGTCTGGACCGTCTTCAAGACGTGAGAGTAAGATCTAAAAGGTCAGCAAATCTAACAGTGACCTCATCTCACAATACTTACTATTGCTCCATATGTGACCTTTTTAAATCACTAGCGGGTCTTAAGTGTCACTTACGATTATCGCACAAAATTTCATAACTGAATCAATTAAGTTGTCAGATCCTCATACGCCGAAACCGACAGGAGAGTCATATATATATATATATATATATATATATATATATATATATATATATATATATATATATATATATATATATAATATCAGTTTTAAGGTATGGTATATGGATGGGTAAAAGTGTTCACTATGAGGAATATAACGTATATACAGTGTGATTGAAAAATGACTCCCTATTTTATGTATGAGTGGCCAGCCAGGAGTCCTGACTTAACACCCTGTACCTTTTTTTTTCTTTGGGGTTGGTTAAAGGAGAAAGTCTCCAGTACGAAACCAAGACTTTGGAAGAACTTGAAAGGCGAATACAAGAAATCTGTCCTTCATAACAGAAGAGTCCTGGTTAAATCAGTTGATGTGATTCCTGGTCAGCTCGAGAAGCTGATAGTAAAATGAAGTGCCCATATTGAATTTTAAATAAAACCTCACGCTAACCGCTTTCCTCCCATAACCATTTCTTTTAAAAATGATAATAATAAATAATAATTATAAGTATATTAAAATGGGGACTTACATTTCAATCACCCTGTAAATATAAATATAAAAGTGGACACTGATTCGGCCATCTGTTTCTTGCTTGAACGCAATCTTCATTCCATGTGTGTTCTGCGTTCAGCATATATAAATAGTCAAGTCGGTTTTCAGAAAACATATGGACTGAAGATTATGCTCAAGTATGAAAAAGACGGCCGACTCTCGGTGTTGCTCTCATATAAAAAGAACTAAGATAAAATTCATGTTAACAGTGAATATACATTTTCTTTTTTAACGTTTCGTACACATCTGAGTTTCATATATGAAACTCATATTTGTATCAAACTGTGTGGAACAATATATATATATATATAAAGATATGTTTAGTGGAACACAACTTTATCACTGTCATAAACAGACAAAAATTAATTTTATTATTACCACTCATGATGATAATAAAAATTATATATATATATATATATATATATATATATATATATAGATATATATATATATATATAGAGAGAGAGAGAGAGAGAGAGATAAAGGTAACAAATCCGTTGGCATATAATCCAAGTGGATACTAGTAATATGAAATATTAAAATTGATCCACAAAAAGAGCTCAATTTATTTATTATTATAGAGCTAATAATAAAAAATAAAATCCCAAACCATCTCATATGGGGAACAGCCTTTTTGAGAAAAGTAGCGACCGAAATAGGCTATTCCCCGTATGGTGTGATTTAAGATTTTTTGTTTATTAAATATATATATATATATATATATATATATATATATATATATATATATATATATACCCGGGAAATTTTAAAATTGTTTAGGAGCAATTTTATATTAAAGCGTTGAGTTGAATAATAAAATAAGATAAAATAATAATTATAAATGACATAAGATAGATATATAATGAGTTATGATATATATATATATATATATATATATATATATATATATATATATATATATATATATATATATATATTCTTATAAGAAAACTTTTATGTAAATCTAGGAAAGTAAAACTGGATTTTGAATATGTAAGTTCCCACAATTATCAAGTTCTTGAAATAATCTGTTCAAGAATAATTCATACATTTGAATACATATTTTATTAATAAAAACAATTGAAATATATTTCCATTATATTTAGTCCTGCTATTCATGTTGCAAAGCAATGCTATATTTGTTGAAATCCCCAAAGGATCTCTGGTACAATTTGATATGTAATTTATGTATTGGAAACAACTGCAAATAATTTCAAATTTGCCTCGGTTCATGAACCATATTTAGCTTCAATTCAACACCTTTTTAATGTTTTATTTGGATCGTTTTTTTTTTGTTTTTGTTTTTTTTCTTGTGCAGGCGTTATTTGTAATTCAGCAGAGAAGATTCATTGGAAATAGGTTTCCTTTGAGAAATCTTGATCTAAAATAAGTGGGTTGAAAGGAAATCTTATTTTCAGTAGAAATTAGAATTTGAAAGCATTTATTTGTCTACATTTTTTTCCTTTAGAAAGCAAAATGGTTGATAAACAACCCGCCATCGTCGTTCTGATGTATTCTTCAAACAGAATGGAAATCATTTTCCATATACTAGCATTAGCATGCTACTTGAAAAATAAAATTAGACGTTGGCATATTTGTTTACAAGTAAACCCATCAAGAAATATATGCTACAACAAGTACATTCACACATCGAATGTTCACACGCGTATCTAATGGGGTCCGATATGGGATCTCAAGTGACAGCAAACGCAATCAAAACCCCATGTTTCTCGTTAGGGATTCAATTGGAAGGTCTCTATTTTAGTTGAATTTTCATTTCTTCCAAGTGCTCCAAAAACAACAGGCACAACTATTACCTTCCTGTGTCATAAGGTCACTTTTTTTCGTTAGGTTTGAATATTTGTGAAATGTTTCCTTTTCTTCCAGTTTCCTGTCTGTAAAGTCTTCTTCTCCTTGTTTACTGTGATTAGATTTAGTCTTCTGACCTCGCCTGAGTGAATCTTAGAAAATTTGAAGTCCTTTTCCTATTCTCTAAGACTGATTTTGGTTTGTGTATGCGTGGTCATCTCATAATCAGTTTTGCACTGTTTACACGATTCCTCATGCTTCTTTTGTATTCTTCCTGGCCAACTCATGTTTGTTGATTAATACTTAATTGTATCATCTCTATCTTAACACAATGTGTGTTTGCTATTTTCCTAAGTCTTGTCTGTCTTCATTTTTATGCAATTGCTTCTTATAGCGGCGTTTTTCAGGTTCACTATTAATAACGATTGAATTTCTCTCTTTATATGTCCTTAGCGCAAATCTATGAGGATTCATCTGCAGATACTTGACTTTTTTCCGGAACTTACTGCACAGTTACTATGCTTTCTTGATTATCTGTTGATATTTGTTTTAGTTCTATTGTAATTTTTAGGTCGGAAGTAGACTTTTATAACTTCGACTTGTGTCGTTTTCAACTCCCTTGTTTGGAGATTTGACGCAATCTTACTCTTTCACAGATCATCAATCATTTTTAGTGCACTGTCCCCGGTTATGCTTGTTATCAAAGTGCCAGTTTTAAAAAGGACCTTAAATATCTCACAATAAAGAGTTACCAATTATTTTCACTGGATCCGGATTTAAGAGTTTGATATTTACTTTCTTACTTCATCACCATTCATAACCGTTTATTATTATAATTAAAGAAAGGAAACTATGCGAAGATGAACGAAAATGACTGCCATTTATTATCTATAATAATATTATTAAGTCTTCGTTTATTATTATTATTATTATTATTATTATTATTATTATTTCCTTTGATTTCTGGCGTTTACACATTTCTTTCCGGGTCCCGCCCAGAGACCTAAGGTTAGAAATGGCATCATGACACTTTCTACTGATACAAAAAAAAAAAAAATTACATAGATAAAGTCCTTCGTAAAGTGTGAGTTGTACTTGTGAGAACAATTGTTTGTATCTCTTTGAGGCATGGACTTCCAGGAATCCCTTCAATTAGTCTACTGGAATATTTTCCAACCAATCTGAGGGCTCCAACTACAACAGGGATTGTTGATGTCCCCATGTGCCACATTTATGAGATTTCTATTTCAAGGTCCTTGTATTTTAACAGCTTTTTGAATATCTTCAAAAATACATTGCAGTCTGTAGGGACTGCCATATCAATTCTCATTATTATCATTATTATTATTATTAATATTATTATTATTATTATTATGTAATGGTTTCGTTTTCCATCTGATCTTGTATCTAATTTTCACTGGAGATAAAGTGAATACAGTTTTTCTAAATAGTTCAGATTTCTCGTCATTATTTATGCAATTTTAGAAATGATCCAGTCTGGAATGTTCAGTCTGACTTTAGGTAAGTATTTTTTTTTGGGGGGGGGACCGAACAGTTACATATATTCCCCATTTTTCGGTTTCCTGAAAAAGTTTAAAATAACTATCCATATTTTTCTGTTTCTTTCACCATGTACCAACAAAATCTCTTTATTTACGACATGTGATATTCTGGCCTGGTTTAGGAGAATTTGATTTTGTGGGTTCTTAAAGGTAATTTCTAGTTTTTATATATAATCATTATTATTTAGATTCAAATAACAACTATCTTAACAATTTCAAGCTGATCATCACTCCTACCCAGATATTATGTCCCCTCCCGTTTCGTTATTATTTCTACAGAGAATTTATATTGCATATCCGCGTCAGTATTAGTCAGAAACTTGCATTAAAGATCATGTGAATCCATAAAAAGTTTCAAACACCTTCCCTAATATTCTAGTTAATATTTAGTAATGTTGTTGTATACATAGTCTTAATAATTCCACAGATTAAAAAAAAAAATCTCCCTCTTCCTGAATATGCCGATAAACAACATCTGGCAGCAAAACCTCCAATCGCAAAATTGGAAGTTTTGAGGAGCGTGGAACCACCTCCTAATTACTATTGTTCCCATCTTCAAGCCTGACCCGGGGTGGTAGCATCTGTTAGGGTTCCAGTTATGGGAAAATAGTAAACCCCCTTAAACCAAAACAAAAACTATGAAAGTATAAAAGTCCACTTTTATAGTAAAATTACCAGCAATACTTATTTATCATAAAATTAGCATTAATACATATTTGTAGTAGATTTACTAATAATATATTTTATTGTAAAATGATCAACAGCACATTTTACCTGTAGTTGAAGGCATGAAACTGCGTTCAAAACATTTAGATTTTGATATTAAATGACCCATAGAGATGTTGATATTCTGTTAAAGAAAATCAACCAACCAAACCAAAGATCTCCTGAGTATGTTAATAATCATTAATTTTTCCTTAGTGTTAGTGCATAATCATTAGCAATTTTAGCCCGTCGATAAATCGATTTAACTTTTCTTGTCCAGCATAGGAAGGGTTCAGTATATGTCCCTATTGATACTGTCAATACTTCCTTATATTAAACTTCTACTATTTAGTTTTATTTCTAATAGTTTTCATATTTGCCTAAGATAATCTTTTATTTCTCCTTCATTCATTTTTCTCTATTATTCCATTGCATTCAGGTCTTTTGCCACGGATATCTGTGATTAATGCCACATTATTTTGTTATATGTAGTTCAGTACTTTCTATTCCCACAAGTGTTTCCTTATTATTCTTATTATTACCGTTGTCTATGCAGTAATGTTAATTTGAAGATCAGCTTTAAATCTTTGCTGGTAAATTTAACACATTTATGGTTATCTTCAGTCAATAACTGTTTTGATCTGTTTATTATCATAACCTTTCTGAGATCCATTATTATTATTGTTATTATTATTATTATTATTATTGTTCACACTTTCTTAGATTTACTCCATGACTCTTGTTATTATTATTATTATTATTATTGTTCACACTTTCTTAGATTTACTCCATGACTCTATACTCTAGCCATTCTTCGTGGTGCTATCGTTCAGATGCTTTCTCGATTTTTTCCATTTTATTGACACTACCGTCATATTCATGTTCCATAATTCTTTTAGGTGTTTGCAATTTTTTTTACTAGGTTTACATGTTTTTTTTTTTCTCCAATATTAACATTTGGTCTGTCGGTTACCGTTATTCTTCATGACGACGATCAAGGATTAATTCGGTTGTAATTACTGCTTTGTGACTGTTTCTCTGACTCTTCTCCCATTAATTAGCACCTGGCTTTCTATTTAAACGGTTATTTCTCTCAAGAAAAAAACATTCCTCCTTGATCAGCTTTGATTTATAAAACTCATTCATGAATTTCAGACATTTATAGCCTTTTTCATCTCACAAAGCCAATATGCAAGTCAGTTGATTAGTTAAGAAAAGTTGATCTTCTTTTGCTAATAATGAATATATTTCAAGAGGTTCTTCAGACGATTAATATGAATATTAATGTCTGAATCTTATTGGAAAGAAATTCTATAACCCCCACTTTTTTTTCCTTCTTTGCAAAGTTAAAACTTTTTCTCTTCCGATTTTTCTCACTTGCGACATAAATTTTTCTCTAGAAAATCATCTTAAAATATTTTTAAGAGATTCTTTTCCTTCCCTTATAATGTTCATACGTTTCTTTTCTACCATAATATCTTTTTTTTAGTTTGTTTTTTGTTTTTAAATTCTATCATGAATTTTATTTCCATCATATACTATAAGGATTTCTTTTACTTCCGTCATAAAATACATGGATTTCTTTCATTCTTCTATGATTTTTTTTGGCATTTTTCCTTTATTCACATATATTATGGACTTCTTTCAACTCTAGATGGTTTTTATGGATTTCTTTACCTCCATCGTAATTGTTTCATGCTAACATGAATTTTCCATCAAATCATTTTTCGATATTTTTCTTTCTATTATAAAATTTATGAGTTTCCATCCTACCACCATCGGAATTCGTATCATCCATCATAATTTTGATTGCTTGATTTTCCTTTTATTATAAATTTTATCCATTTCTTTTCTTTCATCATAAATTTTAAACTCACTTTTCCTTTCGCTGTGAATTTTGACCTTTTCATTACATCATGAATTTATAACTTCTTATACCATAGTGTAAATTGGCGATGAATTAAAAACAGAAAGATTCATGTAAATACGACTGAAAGTGAGAGTTTGTTGAAAAAACAACAAATGTCAACTTTTTGAAGAACAAAAACTACAAAACACATAATAATTAAATTACAGAAATAGACTTAAAAGAAATACAAAATCAGTCACCAAATATTAGGTTGGTGCAAAAATAAGGTCGTTTTTTGACGTATTTTTAACGTCAAAAACGATATTATTTTTGCACCAACCTAATAGTAAACGGCCGTTTTTATAGAACTAGCACCAATGACCATAGAACAAAGGATATCGTCATAAAGCAGAAGACGTCCTAAGAAATTAAGTTAGTTTCTATATGACAACTCAGTTGAAGCAAGAAGCAGGGTTTGATTGTAGGAAATAAAAAGGAAAAAATATATCAGATGACCTAAGATATCGTAGACACGGATATTCCAACGAACTGTATGATAAAATCGAAAGAAAATTAAAATTGGGAATAATAACATTGCGATTTAAAAAGTAGGACGAACGGAAGTTAAATTCCTACGTATTATATTAGGTTGGAGCAAAAATAATGTCGGTTTTTGACGTTAAAAAATACGCCAAAAACCGACATTATTTTTGCACCAACCTAATAGTTGGCTCACTTGGACCCGTAAAACTCAACCATAGAATGAGATCAGATACACTGGACAATTGAGGAAGCACTTCAATACTTGAGCATCTGATGTTGTGAGAAAGATGCTGGACATTTAAGATAACTTCTTCTAACCCAATCTCTATAACTCAAAAAGAAATATCGTTTAAACATGCAAATCTATAATAATAATAATAATTATTATTATTATTATTATTATTATTATTATTATTATTATTATTATTATTATTATTATTATTTCATTTCCTTTGATTTTTGGTGTTCTCATTTCTTTCCGGGTCCCGACCAGACACCTAAGGTCAGAAATGGCATCAGGACATTTTCTACTCTGCAATTGAAAAAAAAACCAAAACACACATATTTTACATAGATAAAGCCATTTGTAAGGTGTGGGCTGTACTAAGAACGATTTTTTTTCTTTAAGGCATAGGCTATCAGGAATAACTTTAGTAGGTCCTTTGTAATCCTTTCCAACCAATCTGAGGGCTCCAATTACAACAAGGATTGTTGATGTTCTCATGTGCCACATTTTTGAGATTTCGGTTTCTTTGTATTTTGATAGCTTTTTGAAGATCTTCAGAGATATATTGTAGTCTTTAGGGAATGCCATATATCAAAAAGGATGCAATTTGTTTTGTTTGCGGTCTCTAATAACGATGTCTGGGCGATTAGCTTTGATTGTTCTGTGCGTGTCTATTCTGTAGTCCCATAAAATTGTTACAGGTCCTATCTCCATAACCGGGTCTGGATGGTGTTCCTCAAGTTTGACTTAAGAATAAAAAAATAACTCAGTACCTATTGTGGTTCCAGCAGGAAACAGTAAAAACGAAATGAAGAACACATCTAAAGAGATTGATAGAACTCACCAAAGATGGACGAGCATCAAGGTGATATTTTGCAGTTTATAAAATAGTCACAACGAACGAGCGAATATATCAAACAATCTGCGTGTACAGCACGGTGATGAATGGACGACAAAGGCAGGAAATAGAAAGTAATGCATCAAGCAGGGGGGTGGGGAATGCAACGCAACAAGAAATTTAAAAGATAAAAATAATTACAGAGGATTAATCTTGGAGATGTTTACGCAGAGATTTATCGGTAAAGAAAAATGGAATCTCTTGTCATTGTAAGCGAGGAAAATGAATTCAAACTCATTTTATCAAACAATGAATAAAAGCAACTGACAAACTGATATGTCTTTCTTTCCACCCGGCACAAATTTTATGGATTTTTTAACGCCATCAAAACTTTGCGCAATGAACGTGATTCTTGTAGGAAGAATTTCCAGCACGCCGATGTTAACCTCTTCCCTGGTGTAGACGTGTGTATTTTTAACCGAAAGTGGCCTTTTCCAGACACGGACGAACAAACACGTCCAAAACATAATGTCCAAAAATCAGCTACAGACGTGTTTACACGTCGATCTTTATTCATTTTATGACCGTCTAACCTTGAAACGAGTCCAGTTGTCAGCTCATACGTCTAATGTTAGCCATCGCTTGGGTACTTCAAGGTACCTCACTTTCTTAGTTACTATATTGAAAACAAATAAAAAATTCCGTCTGAAAATGAAAAGTTTTCCCAAACTAATTGGCGGGAAGGGGTTGATAAATAAATTGAAAATAAATTCCAATTTCATGAATTTTTGATGCTGAAAATATATATAAATTGCCCTTCGGAAATGGTGGTTAAAATCTTTTAGGCGCGTGTTTCATGTGATGTAAATTTGAATCCTATCATTTTATCAAGAAAGCTAGTTTTTAATAAATACAATATCTTAGACATTATTTACATTATTCGGACTATTGTCCTCATCTTTGTCACTATATTTATTACAACGCTTCGGACGTTGTACGCTCCGGTCTTCTTCGGGTGGTTGGAATATCGAACTTAACCCTTTATTTCGCTCATTGGGGTAGACTGTTCTAGTTCCACGTGGCATGTTTAATGGATGTCAGTTATCAGTTATCTCCTGTTAATTTGCCTCCGAAAGTTCTCCACTGCCTTAACCGGGTATTGAACTCACACTCTTTGGGTCCTGTCACTGGATCTAACCAACGCCTTTATAAAGGCTTAAGTTCGACATTCCAACCACCTGAAGAAGGCCGGAGCGTACAATGGCCGAAACGTCAATATAAATATGGCGACAAAGATGAGGGGTCCGAATAATGTAAATAATGCACATAATACCTCATCTCAGAAATATAGAGAGATATCTTAGTTGGGAAAAACCCGAAATTCAAACCACGGATGTGACAACACTGTTGGGAAGCAGTCAAATGTTTGTCTTAGCATGAAACCAAAAGTATTCGTGACCGAGGCTTTAAATGTTACAGGGTGTGGTCCTGTTGCTGCGGGCTTCGCTAAATGCCACTCTTATTTTAGTTCGCCTGTGTTTTATTATCCACAGTAATATTGGTGAAGATCTGTCGAAGATCAGTTTTGAATTCTCTCTGTCTTGGCTACGATCGTGAAAGACTAAAGTCATTGGTGTCGCCGGTAAACTTAATTAACTTCAACAACACTCATTAAGAAATGCAAAAATAACTTTTATTCATGGTAATACGATTAAGATCATGAATACATAACCAAAAGGAATTTGAAGAAGCTTCCATGTAGAAGGAATTCTTGGGCTGGGTAGGAAGAAGTTGACTGGCGTTTGCAGTTATAGCTAAACAGCACAAAGTCGTTCAAGTATTTAAATGAAGGCAACTGATCGAGGGAGTTCAAAAAGGGGGGGTGCGTAGAGAACAGGACCTTAGGTGAATGAAGTCTCCTGGTCATTCGACGGGAAAAAGTGTTGGTCTACTAGCGGTGAGATCAACTGTTCTTTCGGTGCCTGATTTTATGGGGGTTCAAACCCAGTTACACCTCTCCGATTGGTTAGCCAATAATAATGCTTGATCCATTATGATTGGGTATGTCCTACTCATCGGAGGGAGTGATAGAGTACTCCATCCCAAACTTTCTCTCATTGACGAGGCAATCCAAACCCTGGCCTTGTATCGCATCTATCCACCTTGAGTGAAAAAAATTTCATCTCAGCTGCATTTGACCTGATTATCAAAGATGTCATCGTCAACTCTTATAGTGTTAAAGCTTTGATCAAAACAAACATTTTTTTTCAAATGAAAACAACACTCTAGTTGAATTTCAAACGTTCTAACGATCAATCCCACCCAGGCTTACAATTTCGCCTCTCGCACTCTACACCAAATGTGACACAAACCTGAAAATTCATTTGAATCGCATTTTTTTAACATGAAACACATTTACATTCCTTAAAATAAAAATTAAATCGCCAGTCAAGCTTTGACACAAGTCATGCTGTTATACAGCCCCCTTTTTCTTGCTCATCACCATCGATTGTTTATTTTCTCCTCAAAACTGTTGTGATTAACCCTACTTATCATACTTGCAATATAAATCACGGTTTAGGCCCGTGACTGCTGAAGAAACTCAAATATACTCGAGAAGGTGTCCGCAAATGGAATTAGCGACCCTGCCTAATAGACGGGCCAACTTGAAAATAAATAACCAACTATGATATATATACCGTTTTTGTCAAGTCAAAATTATTCTGGTCTAATTTGTTCATATACTTTTCCTCCCTGATCTCATAACTGGCATAACATATATGTATATGCGTGAGTGTATAATTTATATATATACAGCGACTGGATACATGTTTTTTCTGTTATAACTCTAGTTTATGTTCGCCATTTTGCCTGATATTTGGTAAGTATTAGGTTGCTGCAAAATAATGTCGTTTTTTGACGTATTTTTTAACCAACCTAATAATATCTCGTAAAGTTGTTTTAGTTGTATGTGGAAGGAAAATTAAAAACTCATGGTTGAATCCATTTTTTTAATCAAAGTTGATCTTGATTTGAGTAAAGATACGAGGATTCAAAGCAGAAATCTATGCGTAAATAAGCCTCTCTTTTTATAATCTATCTATCTATCTATCTATCTATCTATCTATCTATCTATATATATATATATATATATATATATTGATAGATAGATAGAATATAAAATTTATATTCTATCTATCTATATATATATAGAGAGAGAGAGTGAGAGATAGATAGATAAATAGAATTAAAGATTAATTTCGGTTATAATTTATTTAGTGAATATCTATATATTAATCTCTTCAGACCGTAATCTCTTAGTAAATGGCATCCTCTCACTCTCACTCTCTCTCTCTCTCTATCTATCTGATGGACACTCCCGTCGATTTCGATGTATCAGTATCCGACAAACTCATTCAGTGTTTATGTTTGTGTCGCATGTGACACTTCAGTCCCACTAGTGACCTACATACAAGTCCACATATTGTGCAACAGCGAGGATCTCAGGACTTAGCAACAGGAATATTGCGTCTAGCATGAAACACCCTGTCGCCTCTGAGTATTGACTTCAATGTTTACTTATATATATATATATATATATATATATATATATATATATATATATATATATATATATATATATATATATTTACTAGAACGTCTAAAGAGCCAGAATCTATCTATCTAGTTATCACCCAACGGATTATCAGTATAACTCTGGGCCAGTAGATAGGTTCTGGCTCTTTTCGTATTCTATTTTTTACGTTTTAACGTAGGTTACTCAATTTTTTTTGTTTTTTTTTTTGTTTTTGTTTTTTGTTCGAATATTTTTCACCTACAAATTTTATTCTCTACGTTTTTTCACACCGCCTGAGTATAGGTAAATTCTTGTCATTTCCTTTATTAATATATATATATATATATATATATATATATATATATATATATATATATATATATATATATATAAGGTTATCCGCTTGTTGTTTCGTTTATTACTTCACCATTGTGGAGTAATCAGTCACTCTACGTTTTTATCTTACTCGCCATATTTCTGCTTGAAATAGCCTTTTGATTCAAATATGTGCTGTGCCTACAGAACTTTGTATCTATTTGTTTTTTCAGTTCCTTTCCGTAAAATCTCTTTATATTTCCGTCTTCAATATTCTCGTCAATTTTTCCCTCAATGGATTTTCGAGAAAATCTTCTTTTCTTTTTTTCTCTTTTTCTTTCCTTTCTTTTTACCTCCGGCTTCTTTGTCATTTTCAATCTTGAGAATTTAAAGAAAATAAAAACGTTAAAACGAAAGCCATTCATTTTATGATGATTGGTTCTAAATGAAAAGAACATCGAATCTAAAATTGTTAAAATTGATCAACGCTGCATTTCTTCAAGTCGACAAAAAATATAGATGAGAAAACTAAAAGTATAAAAGACACATTATTCAACTTATGGAAGAATAACAAATTTACCATCTTTGTAAAAGTGGGGAAAATAAAAATGGCATTCTATTATTTTTGGATTAAACAAAAGGTTCAGTTTGTAATTCCCTGAAGGTTAATCGGATCGACATACACCTGATGAAGGCCGCAGGATACGACAGCCGTAACGTTGTAATAATAACAACAAAGATGAGGACAATAGTCCGAATGTAAATAATTTAAATATAATATATATACATTATTTTTATAGATACAAATATTTAACTAAATGACCTGTTTTTATAACAAACAGTATTTATAACATT
Organism: Acanthosepion lycidas; assembly: GCA_963932145.1. Lineage (NCBI taxonomy): Eukaryota > Metazoa > Mollusca > Cephalopoda > Sepiida > Sepiidae > Acanthosepion > Acanthosepion lycidas. The sequence continues at coordinate 156,254,477 of OZ010571.1, forward strand.
TACCGGTCTGAGTTTCCGAGGAATTTTCAGAGCAAACATTCGTCCTCCGACAGAATTCGAACCTGTATCCTATACGGAATGGTCATGTAGCCTGACGTGTTCTTAACCGATCGAACCACAGATAATTGTTCGGTAAGCAAGGTCGAATTTACTGCCTTTAAACTTCAATCTTCCATGAATCTCTCATGTACCTTCATATCTGCTCAAAGCGTATCCAAATGTAAACAAATGACATCACACATTATGAAATGGACAAAGTCCGACAATTATTTTAAGACATTTTTACGTTTATACATTCTTTTTATAGATACAAATATTTAAGTAAATGTTCTGTTATTTTATAATAAGCTAATATATATATATATATATATATATATATATATATATATATATATATATATGTGTGTGTGTGTGTGTGTGTGTGTGTATGTGTGTGTGTGTATACATACATATATATATAACAGATCCAGTGCTATCTGATGATCCTGAGTCCTTTAAAAGTGCTCTGGTGAAATAAATTATTATAATGGAACCTTAAAGTGGTCTGTTTTTCTTTAAAATATTACCTCTGGATTTACATTGAGCTCTCAGAATTTCATCCTCCTTGGGATTACCCATACGGATTACCAAGTATTTAATAACTTATATATATATATTAAATATAAGAACTTCAGACAAAAATTGTTATTCTGGCTTTCGATAAAAACATCTAAAATTCAGATGTAAATTTTGTAGATATCACTATTATATTATATTATTATATTATTATACAATTATTATTTAATTTATTAAAAATTTAAATAATTTGAATTAATTTAAATAATTTATTAAAAATTCAGATAAATTTTGGATGTGACTTGATTTTGTTATGTCATATAGCAACGCCTTATATATTTTCCTAAAAAAAGCTGTAGAGAAAAATCAGAAACAAAACTTATAATCTTCAATGCGATTCCTGGTGTATTCGTTTCTTTTATGCATTTATCGAGTATAGATATCGTTTGCTTGTTCGTTGGCCTCGTTAGTCGAAACAGTTGTCCTATGTTAAGTGCAATAAAGCAACTAGTCAAATATAATAGATGTTTGCTAGTCTAAACCAACATTGGAAGCTTGGTTCTAATCACTGCGCATCGAGTGTTGACCTGACACATCTCCAATGGTTTGTTAGTCTGCCACGCTGAGAAGTACATTGTTGCAAATTCTCCGTGTTAAATCTAATAGAACCCAATTCCGATAGTCAAACAACGTATTTAAAAATAAGAATGATTTGTTTGGATGCGTCCTATTCAGTAATGCTTAATTATGTGTTCGAACTATGTACCCTTAATTCTAATATACGTCAGGCCTATGTTTGGATCTAGTCCAATCTTCGATCAATTTAGCTCCCTAAGCAGTCCGAATTTAGGCAGATTCTGGCCACTCCTTTTGATTTAATCACCTTGGGAGGTTGAGCAAATAAACGCCTGAATTTCAACAAACAAAGGGCGATGCTGCTGTATGGTAGATCGAAGCAAAATGCTAATTTGAAATTTGCTTTCTTCGCTGAACAAATTTCGTTTGAATTTGATGTTGTCTTTTGTCACATTTTTTAGTCGATTCCAGTCTCAACAGATATTTTCAATTGCAAATAAATCAAATTCTTGTCACTATGCAATGGACCAGTAGCAGAAGATGCTTTCGCTTTTCACTAATGACAGGCATCGTGCGTTTGAAAAATGTTACGTACAAAAAGGTTATATGAACAAATATTTTTTTCTAAAGAATTAATATGATTTTTTTATTTAATTATCCGACAGTGTATTTATTTTCGTCTACTGGCCTGAATGTTCAAGAAATTTTATTAAAGAATAATATGGCAGGATTCAAATTTGCGTCCCCCTTGACAGGAGAAACCGTCGTTATATCCGACATGCTTTAGATCGTCTCAACCACGGAGACTTATAAACCTTATAAACTTCTGAGAAAGATTTTCGTTTATTCAACTTAAAGGCAAGCAGATATTTTCTTTAATAAGAAATCGAATAGCCAGACCGGTAGACAAACATAAATGAATATATTGTTTAATAAATAAACGGAGCGTCTACTCAAATATGGACATCCACTTAAAATAATATTTAAGAATGCAATCTGTCGGATTAATATATAAAAAATCCTTCTTTTGAAATATATAAATATATATATATATATATATATATATATATATATATATATATATATATATATATATATATATATATATATATATATTTGTGTGTGTGTATACGAATTTACGACCTACGTCTGCTATACCGCGACCATCGCATAGCAAACTTCTATGTAAGCATTATAAGATGTTATCTTTAACGGTGAACATCTCTATTGTAACGTTCATATAACCACACTGATGATGGCTGATGACAGCCGAAACCTTAGATCGAGGAACAGCATAATAAAAAAAATGTTGAACAGGTTTTGTCTTTATTTTCTCCCGAATATACGAAGGTTAGAACAGCTAATGATGAAACATAATATACATTCGTTGTCTGTTAAATTTAACAATATATGTTTGAATATATATATATATATATATATATATATATATATATATATATATATATATATATATATATAAGGCTAATATTCCATGGTTATAATTTATTAAATTGTAATCATAATCACGATCCAATTCATCAGACCTACAAATTCGAAAAGCTTCTTGAATTTGTAGGTCTGATGAATTGGATTGTGATTACGATTCCAATGTAAATTATAACCATGGAATATTAGTGTTTGACCCTTTTATATTATATTCTTACTCTGTCCTGGACATTGAGTTCTACCTGGTTTCTATCCTTTTGGAATTTATATATATATATATATATATATATATATATATATATATATATATTGACCACTAATATTATCAATATATATATATATATATATATATATATATATATATATATATATTACAAACGAGGACACAAACGTGACGCCGAAATTCCAAGATGCACTGAAATAACGAAAATACCTTCAAAAAGCAACGCAAATTATTAAGAAACGGGAAAAATTAATTGGAAACAAAGAAAAGAGTGCTTAACATTTATTTAATATCGCCCTTCTGTATGGCAATTAATACTAGGTAATCGTCTCTGAGATTAGAAACTAAAGAAAAGAAACTTGAGGTAACAGAGATGTGATTCTACAGAAGGATGCTGAGAATACGACGAACTGAACATGTGAGTAACGAAGAAGATTTAGAGAAAATGGAAACAAAAAGTACACTCATACTTTCAATCAAAAAAAGACAGTTGAAATTTCTAGTGCACATAATGAGGAAAAGGGGACTTGGAGAATTTGACACTCACAGGACACAGTGATGGCAAGAGAAACAGCAAGTAACCTACGTAACTTTGTTTAGACGGGTGAATGATGCTGAAAAGAGAAACTTTACTACGTGTAGAGAGAATCGGAGGTTGTGGAGTGCAGCGATCGTCCACGTCTAGAATGGACACGACCGATAGAAAAAGGAGAATGCAAAGCCTTAAACTATTGAAGGTATGCAAGATTAGGTATATATTTCTCAATCTTGAAAAGTTTTTAATTAAAAATATGATTTTCGAAGAGATAAGCCCCAATCTGAAATTGTTATTAATTCCTGATGTATAAAAATGTTAAAATTTATATTTTGTCGGATGAAAAATTTATAAAAGTTCCCTTTGCTTTTTACAGATATTCATTCGTTACCACTCAAAAGTGAAAGGTGATCTATTTCTAACAACTTATTAGCTTTCAAATTATTATACATATAGTTCACAATAATTAACTCCCTATCTATCAGCTTAGCTTATATATATATATATATATATATATATATATATATATATATTTATGTAAAGAGAATGACATGAATATATATATATATATATATATATATATAAAGAGAACGACACGAATATAAATTCAAACGTTCATAACATTAATTTTAAAGAGAGCTCAATACAAAAGTAGAACAATAATTATTTATTCTAAGTTATTACATTCGAACATTTAAGTAACCACTACAAAAATGCAATTTTGTTTGATGCCCAATTCAGGCATCTCATCAGGTGGTGATCCAAGCTAGCTTTAGATTGACCAAATAATCTAACATCCCAATTTCATGGGGAAGGAATTATTGCTCGAGTCAAGAACGTCTGGATACACTAATATATATATATATACAAGGGGCAAATTGTCGACATTTATTATTTTTAATTTCGCGCATGCGCGTTGTTTCTTTTTTTTATTTTGCTGACTGCACAGTATAGTAATGTACATTGGGCAGTGTTTGTGAGAAAAAGAGAACCATGACGCAATTCTCTCCGGCAGTGATTTGGAAACCGTATGTTGTACTGCTTGACATTTGCGCCGGCAGATTTCAGAGTGCTTCGGTGTCAATCTGAGTATAGTGCAGAGGATATGGAAAGAGTTAGATGAGTCTAATGGTGATTACAAAGGTATTTGGAGTGATCACTAGTGATGGTGACATTATATCTGTATTCACCTTTCCACCGGGACTCAGACTCAACATGGAGGTTCACATCAGTTGCCTTGGAGTACTGCAGTGGATCAAGAGGGTGCCTGCTGGAAAGCCCTATATCTGGATCCATCCCACAGAAGCAGGAGAAACCAGTCATGGGTCTCTAACAAATTCCCCTAGCAAATCCCCCCTTACATATGGCCATCTAACTCCCCGGGCTGCAGCACTTTTGATGTGTAGGACGCAGTTGATCGAGTGTCCAACAAAATTCTTGTAACATTTAAGTAGACAGTCAAGAAGAATTGCAGAAGATTCTGGATATCCTGGTTAAAGCCAATGGCGATAATGTTGAATAAATTTGCTCTTTAGTATTTCAAGATATTTTTGTGCAATTTTGGTAAATACATTTGTTAAAATGAGATGTCAGTGTTATTTTCATTTTTGCGTAATTTAGACGACATTTTATCCATCGCACCCCGTACAAACACAAACACACACACAAACACACACACACACACACAAACACACACACACACACATATATATATATATATATGTGTGTGTGTATTATAATTATTTCATATAGACTAAAACAATTTACTCACTACAAAGATACAACTTCGTTTCAGTGCATTTAGTTGCACTTCGACAGGAGAGAACCAAAATGGTTATGAACAATTCTGTTTGTAAGTAGGCCGTGCATAGAACGTCACTTCCTTTTTTTCTATTTGTTTGAAAAAAACAGTAAATTTTAATAAGGGACTTATAAGAATACAGAAAAGATAGGAAAGGCAAGAGGGTGACAAAATGCAAACAACAGGTGCTTGTTGATAACACTTTGGTGAAGGATTGTTGAGTTGTTAAATCAATAACAACAGGTCAAGGGTTTAGTCACAGGATTTCCAAGCCTCCTAAGAGTGAGGTGAGGGAAAAGGCGGGAATAGGAGAGAGTAAGACTATGAAAGAGGAATGAGGGATAAGTTCAAACGATTGTTATAGTACTAATTGGAAACGTTTTTGGTTGTTTTAAAACGAAGCCAGATCTAAATTGCGTATATTTAGACTGGAATTATTGCTACTCGTTTTGAATGTAGTTTGTAAATTAATAGATGAAGAGGTGGAGATTTGTTCTTGATATGTTGAATACATGTTATTTTGTTTTTTTAACAATAAGTTTTAGTTCAAAATTTAAGATATAAGTAGAAAGGTATATAAAAGTATGGGATATTAATATAACTTTTATAAGTAAATTTTGACCTATTGTCGGACTGTACGACTTGTAGAATAAGTATGGATGTAAATCAATTTATCTGATATTATTACTAGTATTATATATGTGCAAAAAACATTTTAAGAATCTAAAATAGATTAGTAGAAAGGTATATAAGAGGGCAGAAAGTTAAGGTTATGGATTTGAAAGTTTAGCAAGATTGTAATGAGAGATCTTTAATATGCCTACAAAAAACGGTGGTTTCAAATCTTTGATTTAATAATCAGCTGTTGTTCAAAAGTTTTATAATACATATTTTCCTGCAAACATAAAAACAAGAATTATTCAGAGATTTGCAAGTTCGGGCTCGTTTTAGAATTTTCCACTTAACCTTAGGTGTTTTGCTTTCCTCCTTCATTTTCCCTTCACATCTCTAGTAAATTTAATTTACTAGAGATGTGACCTGATGAACCAGGAAAATATATATTTCGTGAGGAAATAAATTATAGTCATGGAACCTTAGGTTGTCTCTTCTTTAATATATATATATATATATATATGCGACACCACCGTCGAATTCGACGTATGAGGATCATGCAGATCAGTTCCTAGGAAACCGACAGCCTGACAACAACACATGAGATTTTGATTATAGTTTCGTGTAGGACCATCCTAATACAGAGATCTGGTACACAGGGTCCCCAAAACTTACGTGCTAATACCCTTGGGAAATGTGTGAATCCTCTTCTTCCCCCTCCAGCTATGGGTAAATAGTAGGATAGACTGGGTTCTATAGCAACTGGTCTAGCAGAAGGATATATATATAATTCACAGAACAGTATTGTTTCGTTGTTCCTCAATGCGAATGCCTCAAGCCAGGATCGAAACCCAACCGATTTGGTGTCATTCAGAGTTTCTACCACTGAGCTATCTTCCCTCGGCATATATATTCTTATAAACGTTATATTTATTGGACTTTTAATAGACATTTTTTTCATTTTTTAATGAGTAAAATTAAAAGCATTTTTTAAACAGTAAAATTAATGCCAACCTGCCTATAAATTGAAAGTTTTAATAAAGAAAATTTGCCTCCCGACAGGAATCGAACATGCATTCTATTTTTCATTTGGGAATGCTGTCCATCGGTCTTAACACCGCTAGGCGTTGTTTGAGATTTCTACTCAAACACGTATACTCAGCATGCATAAATGTTATAACACACACACACACACACACACACACACACACACATATATATATATATATATATATATATATATATATATATATATATATATATATATATATATATATAAAAGGCTTAAACACTAATATTCCATGGTTATAATTTATTAAATTGGAATCGTAATCACGATCCAATTCATCAGACCTACAAATTCAAAAAGAAATTGGAAAATATAACTCCGGGTATAAAAAACAAAATTTTAGTGAGAGTGTATGTGTGGGAGTGGGAAACAAGTGTGAGAGGGAAATGTATGAAAGCTTTAGAGAGAGGGTGTAACACAGAAGAAAGAAGAACAGGAAGGCCTAAAGGTGAAGGTGGGGATTAAGATTTAAAAAAGAGAAGTTTTAAAGAGAGAAGTAAAATAACAGTTTAAATGAGTGAGATACAGAGAAATAGGAATTATTTTTCGATGCATAATTCCCTATCGATTCGCTGACCTAAAATTAAAATTAACACCGGAAACGTGTGGATACATTTGTGGTGACACTACGCACAATAAAAAACGATATGATCTAAACTTAAAATGCAGATGATGAGAGAGAGAGGGAAAAAGGGGTGCACAAACTAAAAACGAGGGCACTTATAAGAGAACTGATGTGTAATCAAGAAAATTTGATAAAGCAAGTAATATCACCTACAGGTTACAAATTTAGTTATATTTTCCGATTTTGTTTTGAATTTGTAGGTCTGATGAACTGGATTGTGATTACGATTCCAATGTAATAAATTATAACCATGGAATATTAGTGTTTGAGTCTTTTATATTATATTCTTACTCTGTCCTGGACATTGACTTCTACCTGGATTTTATCCTCTTGGGCATTTACACACACACCCACACACACATATATATATATATATATATATATATATATATATATATATATATACATATATATATATATATATTGACCACTAATATTATCAATATATATATATATATATATATATTGACCACTAATATTATCAATATATATATATATATATATATATTTATTGACCACTAATATTATCAATATATATATATATATATATATATATATATATATATATATATTGACCACTAATATTATCAATATATATATATATATTTATTGACCACTAATATTATCAATATATATATATATATATATATATATATATTGACCACTAATATTATCAATATATATATATATATATATATATATTTATTGACCACTAATATTATCAATATATATATATAAATATATATTGACCACTAATATTATCAATATATATATATATATATATTTATTGACCACTAATATTATCAATATATATATATAGAGAGAGAGAGAGAGAGAAAGAGAGAGAGAGAAATAGAGAAAGTGTGAGATCGACATCTGCGAGGATAACTACTCTGAATTCCGTGTGAAATTTACGATTTAAACAGTTTCCTGGAAGAAGAGGATCTGTGCTTTCAACTGAACATTTTTCCTCTTCATCTATCAGTGTTGATATAGAATTCAAGTGATGTTGTTTTTATTTGTTAAATATTTATGTAAATTAGACAGTGAGGATTGAGGGATAAAAAATAGATGTAGTTAACCAGTTCAACGCCTACTGCTCGTAAGCAAAAATAAAATAAACGTAAAATGCACTTAATGAAAAAAAAAAATTTTTTTTTGTCGACGTGCATGTTTCAACATTGTTAATAAGTGCAAATGGGTTTCATTTGGAGAAAAATATCTCTTCAATATTGAGTCACGAAAGTCAGAAATAGAAAAAATGTGAAAACAGAACAAAAGCAGATTAATATTCAACAATTTATATAAAAAAGAAATTGATTGAATGGAGGGTGTTTACTAGTTTACCGTTAAAGTAAAGCTCTTTGGGGTTTAGTGGGATAGATTATTGGATAGGTGAACAGAGTTCATTCCTGAGGAAGGACAGTTTGTGTTCATTTACCACTTGCTAAAGCCGTAAACCTTCTTCTTCTGCTGCTGTAAGTAAATACTTGCATAATTATAGACCCTTATTCTTGTAAGAGCAAATCCTTATTGGCCATTTGTTGCGTAATTGTCGTCGCATCAACGTAGACATCAGGTTAGTGACTGTCAGATGAAGTCGTAAAGGGCGAAACGTGGCACGAGCAAACTTTTCCCACTTTGGCATACCTTCCACCCCCCGCTATAATAATATTATCCCTTTTGGTCTTATCCAGGCACAGTCTACTGGCTGCTTTTGAGAGCTGCGTAGTGGTAAACCCTATTACCTTATGAAGGCGATTTCTCTTGGCTGTTTCATAGCTGCGTATTTGTAACACTTTTGCCTTATAAATTATCTGCATCGATAGATAAATATGAACAGAATGAGATATATATAT